>JBBPCY010000150.1:6906576-6919851 GCA_037974405.1 Brachyalestes nurse | reverse complement strand
AACGTTTATACACCAACAGGCTCATCAAAGCCCTGATACACTTCCTGGTTTCTCAAATAAACCCAGCCACCATTATCCTCGCTATTTCCAGCCCTATTCAGATCCAGATCACCCCTGCTGCCTCTCTTACGTCTCTCAGCTCAGAATACAGAAGGTATTTTTTTTATTAAACCTTGAAATGTGTATTGAAAGAAAGTTATTGAAATTGGTTACCGTTTTTGAAATAAATATGTTATTTGAATTTCAGTTTCATTTTTAAAATATCATGATACATATCGTATCGTGAACCCAGTATCGAGATACGTACCGTATCGTGACCTGGGCATATCGTTACACCCCTACCACAATGTGTCAACATGTGACTTTACCATTATATATATTTATATTGATGAAGTCACATGTTAACACACACACATACACACACACACACATACTTTCTGGTGTCTTGATTAGCTTTAAATAGATTGCAGTCAAAGTCGATGCAGCTTGCTTGCTACACAAAATGCCTTCGTCTTTGAATTTTATAGCTCTTACTGTTCAAAGTAAGACACTTTCATACATTTCATGATCTTCAATAAAATATCAAAACTAACTTACAACTTTATAAGACTTCTGAGGATCTGATGATCCTGAACCTTCTGTTGTCTGTACTAAAGCAACACTTTGTGTACTATCAGTGTATGAGTTGACCTCCTTTAAAGAGGTCAATATTAAATGAGGCTACGTGAGGGCGTTAACGGACAACTTAACACTCCTCAGAAAGTTTTCACAATTTGCCTAACAAACGGCAGAGAGAGAGAGAGAGAGAGAGAGAGAGGAAACAGCTTTTAGAGTCTCATATAATTTGTGGCCGCAAAACACAGGCCTGGTGCTTCCTCAGAGGGGCTGGTGCAGTCTTGCATTTTATTCAGACACTGCAAACACTGGCTGCTGCAATCAACGCAGGCCACAATGGATTGCAAAACTACAACACAAGAGCCCTGTCCACATACAGCCTCGTCCAACAGCCGTTTTCAGAATGGTTTCAGAATGTTTGACGTCACTGTGCTAAGGCATTCAAAACGCAGAGAGCTCAAGTGGGTCATAGATTTGTTTGAGCTGTAACTGCAGCCCTGTTGCTGAAAATGAGGAAATAGACGTTTGTCAATAATGCACACATTTAGGTCACAAATTAGGGATGCACCCACAGCATTTTGTTTTTTCAGCAGATATTGTGTGAAAGCAGCTGCTGGTACCATGCGTCACTAACATTGTAGATAAGAAGAAATAGCTTGATTGCATGGATGAACCGTTAAGCAATCTATAAATGCATTTTCTTTTATTTAACAATGATTCACAATAATGAAATAATTAAATAATACAAATGCATTATGGACTGACAATAAATCAGCCATGGGCATTAAACAGGCTGGGCAGTCGACATGGTCAAACTCATATGCAATCTGGCTTGAATGAAATACAAACATTAAGAGGTAACTGGCAGCCTAACATTTAATTCTTAGTGTTCCGTTCTTACGCAATATGAGCTCTTTTCTGGCAGTATCTTGCTCTAGCCTTCCAATGTCTAGTCACAGAAGGCTTCTATCACAATAATTCTTCATCTTTAAAGAAATGGGAAGTTTTTCTGGACTGAAATATTAGTTTGAGGGGTGTCTACCACCAGACCTGAAAAATATCTATGTCCTTATGAATTTACTACACACTGGTTATTGTTATTTACCAGCTCATTATAAACTGTACAAATCTGCCAGTAGCAGGGATAGAATTATATCGGTATCGGCAGATCATTGCTGTCAAAAAAAAGTACTGACATTGGACAGATGTTTACATTTGACCAACATTTCAAACCAATATTAGATGATGCATTCAATAATAAGTTGTGTTACTACTGCGCCAAAACGGTCTGCGTTTTATGCAGTGTACTGCAACTGTATAGAAATAACTGTTATTTTTCTCAAAAATCTTAACCCAGGTAGATATAGCCTACTTTCGGTTATTAAAAATATCAGACAACGGGATCAACTCACAGTTGCCTCTTGTTTTGTATGGTATCGTGACAATTTTCCACAATAACAATAACAGTGCAATGATGAGAAAACAGCAATGAACAAGAAACCATAACTCTGCTGATACACTGAAGGGCCATGGTGGTGGGCTTAAACAGTGTTTGAACCCACTTCCATGGCAGGATTTTGATGACTCATTATTAAACGCAGTTCACCACGTCACTCTGCTGGGTGTGGAGCCAACCCCAGTTAGAATAATCATTACTGCATAAACCTTTTACACAGTTGTGAAATCATATAGTAGACAAGCCTTCTGATACAGTGACCATAATAAACCTTAAAAATGCAGCTTGCCTACGTTCGAATGAAAATGTGACAGTCAAAAAGAAACTGAATTATTCTCTCAAACCTATAAACAAATAGACCTCTTTACATTTTCATGGTGGTTTGAACCAAGAGCACATGTGATGTCAAATAAGGCTCATGAACTTTTAGACATTCGGTTTTAGACACAGGCAGCTGCTGATTTGACTCAATGCTCTCCGTCATCACCACACTGTACACACACATCAAAAGAAACACTAAAACCACAGTCAAAAAAGGCGAAAAAAGTCTAAGGCACAGTGGCTTCCGCCCCTCTTGGCAGGTGGGTTAAACAGTTGTACCAAACCTGATAAGGGCAGACTGTTACTTCCTTAGATAAGACTCTGCTAACCCCGCCTGGCCCACTCACAATGCCAATCCAGCAGCGAGAGAAAAAAAAAAACACACACACACAGAAGAATTTACAGTATTTTTTTTACAAGTCTGTCTATCTGCCATTATTTCCTAGTCTGACAATGTGTAATGCCACACCAGCAACACCCTCTTCCACACTCTGTCAAACTCTGTGTACATTCCTTTTAGAGTCACATCAGACGCGGATACTAGCTTTTGGGGCTTTATTCCAATTAACTCTACCAAAATAACTATGAAAATGCAGAGTAGTGCCTGTTTAAGCAATAGCCAGCAGGGCTGGATTCACTGAAGCTCAGGGGCCAAAACTGGCTAGAACCCATCGGAACCCATACTACTGAGACATCAGCATGCCTTGGATAGACATTTCTTTTGATTTATTTATTAATTGCAGAAAAAATGTGTTTTTTCCGATAATTTTGTGGTCTTTGGCTCAACACTCAGATAACGTTTCAGTTCACCATACAGAGAGCCTTCATGTTACTATGTGCACCTACTTTGCATTCCAGTTAAAAAGGCAACCACAGACGACCATAAACCAACGTCACTTTTTCTTTTCAAATCAATATTGATGCATATTTCACTGTACTGCCACACGTAACGTTGAGATTCATTTCACTGCATTTCCATGTTGGTATTTAGAGCACTAACAGTGTCATGGCCAATGTGTCGACACACTGAAACATGCAATGCTCTTGGCACATGTGGTGACATTACACTAGTTCTCCTTTCTACACATCAATCACATTTCTTCACTCTTAAGATAACAACAAATTGGAGCTTTTCTTTTTAATACATGAGGATCCCTGAAAAAAAAAACATTAGTTAGTATCAGCAACTGTAATCTGCTCGTTCTTCTAAAGCATTTGATATTCAAACTACAGGTCCTGATTTAGAGATTACAGAGTTCGAGCAGCCACTGCTAGCTGGCCAACATAAACCATGGCATTTCTCACAGCTTAAATACTATCCCCATCCATTGTCTTTCGTTAAGGTGTTAACAAAACTGCCCTTGCTGCCCCTCAACTTATTTTTGAATGGCCAGTTATAGAAGTGGACAGAGCAAAAGCCTCGGTGCAGCTGACTCGGCTTCCAGAGGCCACATACACATTACCATATGGGCCTCTTTTGCTCCAGCAATGCTTTAAAAGAAGGGCATTTCTGAATGAAAAAAAAGGAACAACAGGTTCAATAAAGCGCAGATAATGGTTTCCTGTCTAGGACGTGACTGAAGAACTATCAGTGCTCCCTCCCAGCAGGGACTGTGGCAAAGGGGGGCGGGCGGGGGGGGAGGCGGGGGTTGACAAGGCAGTCATTCTCTGCAAGACTGAGGGCCCTGTTTGGACAGGCCAGTTTTACAGCGGGAGAATGGCCTACACAAATAAACCATCCCATTTTACTACTAAGCTTGACCAATAAAGTTCTAGGAAACAATCAAATTAAAAATTAACAGTCTGGCTGGATGGGCACAAAGCATTTGGTTTTCTCCACCTGTTTCTAGTGAATGAGAATGATATGTACACCTATAAAGAAAGCGAGATCATGACGATCCACTAATGAGGTAGAGTGGCTGTTATGCCCAGGGATGGACATCTGTCAGGTCAAGAAATGCCATAACACATCTTTAACTGTGACTCACTGAATTTCCGCGTGGGTGGAAGAATCGTTCTACTCACTATAGGTACAACACACAGGTCAAGATCCAAACCTCATACGCATTACCATGTTAGTACACATAATCACTTAATAGCTATATATATATATATATATATATATATATATATAGAGAGAGAGAGAGAGAGTAGGGAGCTGAGCACAGTGACATATGTTTTCTTAACTTAAATAAACACATTAACAAGTATTCTCGGGGCCCTACTATATATATATATATAAAAATACACACACACACACACACATACACACACACACACACACACACACACACACACACACACACACACACACATATATATATATATATGCTCTGTTTTGCAACAGTGACCCCATTCTCGCCTCATATGTTCCTTTGAGCTTCAGGAAATGTTTGAAAATTAAGATATGCTGACTATTAGCTTTGTGTTCCACTTGCAGGGCCGGAGCTCCTCCAGAGTGGACAGAGGGAAGATGGCAGTCACGGCCGTCGCGCTGCAGGACCACATTATCAGGAGCCTCTCGCATCTTCAAAGCCTGTCCCTCTCAGGCTCTACATACAGAACTGCTGGTCCAGCATCGTCCAGTAGAGCCCAGAGGACACCAGCTGGACAAACACCGGGGGAGAAGGAGGAGTACGTGCTGGATCCGGATCCTCCACCACTCACACTAGGTATTCTGAAGTCCAGGATGGTTCACCGCAAACCCCTCCCATTATTAAACCACTGAAATCCAAATCAGAAATTAAAAAATAAATAGTAGATATTCTCATAGCTTCCCTGAGCGCAGTTTTTATCATTTAATTAATTCATTTTTTGTCTACCAACAAAAAGAAATGAAATTGCAAAATTGTCAGTGAATAATAAAAATATAACAAAAAAGAAATTAAAATAATAAAAAGTAATTGAAAAATCAAGTTTTATATCTCTATCCCAGGTATAATTTCAAGACTTTAGACATTATTCATTATTTCTGTCTATCAATTTAACAAAACATCTGTAAATAAAAAAGGATACAAAATAAAATTATAAATTATAAAATGAAATACAGGGGGTCCTCAAGTTATGACGGAGATCCATTCCTACGACAGTGATGTAACCCGAATTTTGGTGAAACACACCCTAGCCTAAGTTAATAACCTGTCCTAACACAGTTGTAAAATCTATAAACACAGCTAAGAACAATTTTAAAAAATTGAGTTTAAAAAATTTGTTCAGAAGCCATGATAAAGGCCAAAAAGTCCCCAAACAAAGCAACACAAATGGAACACTTGCGCTTAGATAAGCATACTCCCTCCCTTATACAGCATGTTACTATGTATTCTGCGTATTCTGGTCATTCTGTGTATTCTTACGCCACGCCACTAAACTATTTCGCCCCAGTGACCAGCTTAAACTCGAAATGTCATATGTTGAGACCCTCGTAAATTGAGGACCACCTGTATATTTCTATCCCAGGTATAATTACATCAGTTTCAACTAATCAGACATTTTGTGTTTTCACAATAATTTATTTGCTGGATGTGAACAGACTGAACCTAAAGCATGACAACAATGTTAACTTTGATTAATGTTATTTTTTCAAGAGATATTAAAGGCAGGTGCAAGATTTGTATGTTAATCAGCACAACCCACCAATTACCATTACATTCACCTGATTGTGCGCAATAGACTTGCTTATGTGGGTTCAGGCACTGTTATCTATAAACGTGTACTGAATTCTGTAGTTTTGGGTAGATAAAAGTGTTATAAACTGTAAATCTCTGTCTTGTGATTCTGTGATGTTCTCTGTCTGAAGCTCAGCGTCTGGGTTTGGTGGAGGCTCCTGCAAGAAGACTGACCATCAAGGAGTGGTCAGAGGTGAAAACAAGGTCTGTCCAGGAAAGAGAATCCACTCAGCCCTGCGCCATCTGCAGAGAGGAGTTTCGCCTTCAGCCGCAAGTAGTACTTACCCATAATACACCACAGCTACAAGTACTGCATCCCTACAAATATTATATATTCAGTTTTTTTCCACTCTCAGTTAACTGGAAATTGAATTAATATTTTTGTCAAGTATGCTGTTTTATTCATTATCGACCCACAGTGAAGCCACATTTGGGTTTTATATTATCAGATCATTGATACAGTTCATTATCATTTGACTGCTTACATTAATAAACTTACCCAGGAACATTAACAGCGGGTACAGTTGGCTCCTTTTGAAGTCAGCCAGGCTGGTTAAACATTTCTGAATAATTAAAATGACCAAAGTCATTCTCAGAGACTTTGATGATGAAATGTCATCTGCTAAATTATGTAATTGTAAACGTTAACTCATTTACCGCACTAAATTGGAATTCCGACGGAGTAGTTAAGAGTGGGTTTCGTGTAAAACAATTAATTGTGGAGACCTGAATTTCTTCACAGTGGTGGTGAATGGATCTAGATGTCTCCAACACAAATACAGCCATTTTATTCACTATCGACCCCCTGTGAACCTCCATTTGTCTCTGAGTGTTTATATGGAATGTTGATGATGGCAAATCTGAACAACATCAGTTTTGGGACTGTTTTGCCTCATGACACCCTGCATGTATTCCTGCACTGATTGAGTTTAGTTTGAGGACCACAATCTTCTCAAAACTCTGGTAAAGCAATGTTTCAGGTGTCCGGCAGTGCATTCATTACCATTTTATGGAATAACTTTCTGTGGGACTACAGACACAGACATCTGGTTCCATTAACTACCACTGTGAACAATTATGACTTGAGTTTTTTTGGAAAGTCACGTTTCATGAGTCCAATGTTTTGAGGCAGAGTCAGTCACGTACAGAAATATGTCTGCCCCTCAAAGATTACCACTGGTGTTCCCCAGGGCTCAGTTCTTGGTCCCCTTCTCTTTTCCTTCACGTGGTTTCTGCTACCACTGTCACACTGACAACACTCAATTCATCCTCATCCTTCATTCCCCCTGATGATTCTCAGATCTCAGCCCAGATCTCTGTATATCTGAACGACATTTCATCCTTGACGACAGCGCATCACCTGAAGCTAAATCCCAGCAGAGCTCCTGCACATCCCAGGGGATGCGGCCAAAGACCAGATCACTTTTGAAAATGCTGTTGTCACACCAAAAACATGAAATCTTAGTGTTCTCTCAGATGAAGAGCTCTTATGTTCATCTCATGTTTACAATCTCTCCAGACCTTTCCTTCTTCATAACATCAGGATAATTCCTCCATTCCTTACCACTAATGCCACTGAGAAACGTGTCCAGTTACTTGTAACAACTGAACTACTATAGCTCATTCCTGATTGGTCTTCCTCTTAAGATCACAAGACCTCTGCAGATGGATTCAGAACACATCAGCACAACTTGTCTTCACTACACCAAAGGTTTTCTCATTTAAATCCTTAACTGGGTTCCTGTGGTTTTCCATTAGATTCAAAACTCTTACACTCACCTACAAAGCCAAAAATAGTCCAGTTCTGTCTTACGAATCAGCACTCATCAGTCCACGGATCTCATATTGCCCTCTTAGAGCATCAAGCACAGCCCGACTTGATCCCCCTCTTCGCAAAGGTCAAAGACCTGCATCAAGACTTTTCTCAACTTCAGCACGGAAGTGGTGGCATGGACTTCCCCTGACTGTCAGAACAGCTGAGACCCTTACTGTCAGAGACTGAAGACCCTCCACTTCACAGAGCACATTGGAGACCAACTACATTTTCATGTCATAAACTAAGTTAACACAAATTTCTAAAAAAAAAATCACTAAAAATTGTCTTCTGTATGTACTCCTTTAGGGCCCTGGAGGATCTTAGTCAACTAGCAGCTCTTAATTTTAATGTATGTCACTCTGGAAAGAGTGTCAGCAAATGCCGTAAATGTAAACGTAAATGTCAATCTCTCTGCCTCACTGAACCCTGACACGGCCCATGTGGTGCGAAGGGTCAGCCACCATCCGCAAAACCCTGATCCGCTTTTAACATGCCAATCTGCCCAGGAATGCCGAGCAAAGAATGGACCAGCTGTATGGCCACACAAAGCCCAGTTGCTATAGACACACGCGTAAATATTAGCATGAGTGTGTGTGTGCGTGTGTGTGTTTGTGTGTATTCTGCCCCCGGGCCCAGAGAAGAAGACCTGTATTCATTTCAGATCAATTAAAGCACAGTAATTGGTTCAGCTTGACAGAGACAAAAAAAGAAAAAATATTATGACTTAATAAGCTGTTATCATCATCAAAGAGGACTTCATTTGGACACATAATTACCAGTTACACTAATAGTAATTATCACATGCATAAATCAGCACAGATGCGACATTTAGGACCGAGAGATATAAACTGTGTTACCTGTAAACCTTCACACAGACAAATCATCACATATAGTAAATCATATAAATATTACAGAGCACAAATATTACAGATATGAAATGTGGCTGGTGTAAAGATTGATGTATATATTATGAAGATTTCAGTATGTTATACTGACTCAAAGATGTAGAAGATGTAGAATAATATAAAAAATTATATAAAAATAATATAAATAAATATATTATGTGTGTGTGTGTGACTGTGAGTGTGTGTGCTTTTCTGTGCACGGGAAGCTGTTTGGAGTGCAGTCTGAAAACAATGAGAAATCAACCAGCTTCCCACCCCTTTAAAACACACACACACACACACACACACACACTGTAACTGAGGTCTTTACTCTCTCAGTAGGTGTGTATAGCTGCATTTCCACCGTTAGTCTTCTTCACTGAAACCTGCAACATAATCTATCTGTCTGTATAAGTCTATCTGTCTATGTATCTATCTGTCCATCTGCCTGTCTGTCTAGTTATCTGTCATATCAAGTGAAACTCATTCAATTGAAAGATCATTTTAAGACAGTGCAGTTTTGTTTTAAGACATAATGCAGCTGCTCATAGAAAACAGTATGGCATCTAGTTTGGTATTTAGACTCAGATTTTAACCACTATGTTCATCCATGGTCCACAAATCTGAATACTAGTAGTGAGTAATACGTACATTTCTAATATACAACGGCCAGTTGCTCACATTTCTCCTTGTCTTTGGTCCTACTCAACAGGAAGTGCTTGAGTTACAAGATTGAGTTCTGACATCTAATAAAACAGCTGCTTTCGAAGCTAAAAATGCCTATGACTAGAATTTTAATGTAAATATGTATGTAAACTAAACAGGTCTTATTACCTGTCCGCAAAATTACGCTCAGTTAAAAAAATATATATTTTATACTGTTGTTGCCTTCTCAGCCTTGGCTTCCGCGGCTGCTAGCCAGGCGTCTTTGGCTCGTTATTCTCTGCCACAGAGCAGGTCCAAAAATGAAACAATTACAGGGAACAGGATCTGTTCTTTCCTCCCTCGGACCGGGAGCGTTTATTTACTGTCTCAAAAATAACATTAGAGTGGAGAGAATCACTCACAAACAGAGCAGCCATGTAAAACTCCAAACACTCCCTGAGCTACCACACACTGAAAGACTACATCTCCCAGCCTCCCTAGAAGCTCAGTTACCCAGAATGCAAAGTTTCTTAAGGTAACAGGCTCACTGTAACACTGTTTAGGATAATGGAATGGAATGGAATCAATAAGGAATCGGATCGATAAGAAGAATCGATAATGGCATTGACATCAATAATTTCTTATCGATTCCCATCCCTAATTAAGATCTGTGTGTTAAAACACAGTATTGTAGCAAGATGGTAAAATGGCGAAGTGAAGTGAAGTTTAACCAAATTGGAGCTTTATTAGAGTTGATCGGCCTGTCCAGAGTGGATACGGAATTAAAATCATAATTTGAGAAGAAACTCACATCAGTAGAAGAACTGAAAAAGCAGAGACGGGCCGTCTCTTTCATAAACAAAACAGCAGGGGGCGCTGTGACAGCACTGGGAGGGGTTTTGGGTGTCGAATGTGTCTCGGAGAGACAGATGTGTTCACACTGCTATAACGTGTCTCAGAACCTCCTCCTAAAGTGCTTTGAGTGATCAGATCTAAATCTGGTTCAAATGTGTCTTATTCACACCTGCATGTTTATGTGAATCAGCCCAATCCAGATATAATCCTGATACTCAAGACACATTAAATGACCAGGTGTGAATAGGGTAAATTATCTAGAAATTAGTTCAATATACTTATAAGAACAGCAATGTTAGTCTCTTTGACTAGATATGTTTTTTTTTTGCTACTCGTCTAGAAAAAACATATTTTAACTGATATATTTATGTCCTGGCAGGTTTTGCTGTCCTGTTCCCACGTATTTCACAAAGTAAGTTCAACCAACTTACTTTGTGGCAGTTCAGCCAAAATCAATTTTCAAATGTTACAACCAGTTATAATCAATCAATCAATTTTTTATCATGTTCAATAAAGTACCTAATTGATATTGGCCAGGAATTTAATTCTGAAAGAATTTTAAGGCCAAAAAAGACTTGATTGAATCACATTTGTTTATTTGTAGTTTTTTTTTTTAAATATTCATATTAATATATTTCATGAAACTAAAGAATGGGGATTGAATCGTTCAATGTATTTAAATAGTATTGGACACGTTTTTGTGCTTTGATCTGAAATCCAGAGTGTGACTGACTATTCTGCTGGTGTGCAGGTGTGCCTGAAGTCCTTTGAGCATTTCTCAGGCAGGAAGTGCTGCCCCATGTGTAGGACAGAGCAGTACGAGACCAGAGTCATCCACGATGGAGCGAGACTCTACAGAGAGAAATGTGCCGTCAGGTGAGAAGTCCCTAATTTACACAGTTCACCCTCCACCCAACTCAATATGGTTGCTATCAGACATACTGAGTTTGGACACAGCACCACAGTTTCTTGTCTATAAAATGAACAGTCGTATCTGTGCTCACTCTTATCCATTGTTGTAGAAAACAGTCTGTCTCTAGTGTACAGCTTCCATTAACTACACGTCCGATATTCTCAGAGGTCTGAATTTGTACTCTGTCTCAGGATCCAGGCCTGCTGGCGGGGCTTTGCTGCCCGTAAATGGTACAGAAATGTGAGGAAAGTGGTGGCCCCGAAAGACCCGGGTTTAAGAAGGAGATTCTTTGAGGCAAAGGTAAAATAAGTGCTATTCGTTTGACTGATGTTAGAAAACTGTGTTTACTAAAAATAGTCATAAAGAAGGTTAAACATGGACATGACCTCATTCCAGGCTGTCCCAGTTGCATTAATATGAATATTTAAATTCAATCATAAAACTAAAAGATGCATTTCTGTGAGAAAATGCGAAGTGTGAGTGTTTGGTGATCCCCAAACATTGGTTTTATGGGGAAAAAAAGTTTGTGTTAAAGAAAATGCTCCCCACGCAGACCCGATAGGGGCCCAAGAATTTGCCAGCTCTTACCAAGCCATTAATGAGTAACGATGCCTGAACACGTAGCAGCATTCAAGGGCTCATAATTTTGAATTAAATCAGTCACACACAAGTTTTTATGAGTGTGCTGTGTTTTGCTCCGTATTTGTTTCTTCGCATTTGGTTTCTTTGCCTTTTTGTCTATCTCTGGCATCCATGCATGTGACTTTACCAACTCTCTCAACCCTCAGGTCTCTCAACCCTTTTATACAATCAGTACTTGGACCCTAATCAACAAAGTTATATACAAGCGCACAAATACGGATATTAATGGACCTTTTGCGAGTGGAAGCACTAGGCATCATTTATAATAAAGTATATGTTGCCTTAAGCTCTTGAGGATGCAACACTCATACACCTTAAACATTGTTCTCCCATGACCTTCAGTTGCAGAGATTGTGTTTGCTCTGGCTGTGTTTGACCTGCACACTCAGCTGGGAGTTTTTATTATTTTGCATTCATTTTGTTAAAACACTACAGTTTTTTACATCCACTCTGGTGACCAAACGAAATTCAGCCTGTGACCTTGAGCATCCTCGGTTGAAGCTGTCCACCCCCTTGTCAGCTGTGATTGACAAACCTCTGAAAGTCGGACCCGTTCATCTGAGCGTGCTAATCAGTCTGAGTAGCAGGGCGGTCACAGCAGGCTGCAACAGAGATGAGGCACTTCTGCTGTCTGCTTCCAGGCGAGACCTTGGTAAAGTTTAATGGGCGAATCTACAGAGCAGATTATCAAGACAGGAGTCAGAAGACAAATGGGCTTGTAAAATTTTGATACTTCGGTGCTGGTTAAACTGCACTAATTGTAGAATCAAACATATAAGAAATTATAGTCAGTGTGGTGTGTGTGTGTGTGTATATATATAGACATTTATGTGTTTACAATACTCTGCAAAAGTCTTGAGCCACACCTTATTGCTTGTTTTTTTTTAATGTAGACTTGAGGAATCATTCTCCAAGCTTGTCCCTGTATCTGCCCAATTACCTGTTTCTCTTTAAAGCCACACAGTGACCTGCGTATGAATTATTCAAGCATAACAAAGCCATGTAACTTAAGGCCTGAACCAGAGGAGAAACAGGTCCAGATGATCAGGTGGTGATCAGTATACTGGTGGTGCTGAATGTTGAGTGGTTGGAACACTTTTACCTAGGCACCTTGTTTTACCCTGTCGGAGTAAAACAGTTGTTTGCATTTCTTAAATCTACTCAATATGCCAAAGATTAGACAGTTTGACAGACACAGTATTGTATTACTGTGTTAGATATACATACTGTGCTGCAGTATGGGGTGGTGGTTTGCGAACCCTTTAGAATTTTCCATATTTCTTCATAATTATGACCTAAAACATCAACATATTTTCCAAAAAGTACATTAAGAGAACCTAATTAAACTAATAGGACAGGATATTACAGATCTGTGGGTGTAGTACGTGTAGCTTTGATTTGAAAACTTGGTGGGACCCCCTCTTCGGCAACAACTGCAACTTATTGTTTCCGGTAACTGTATT
>JBBPCY010000150.1:6886317-6898955 GCA_037974405.1 Brachyalestes nurse | reverse complement strand
GAACAGAAATGAAGACTTTCCTAACCAATATTTCATGTAATGCATTAATTCAGCCTGAAGGTGTCGCTAACAGTCACGGGAGCTATAGGCATGGTAGACTAGGCCTTCTTAGCTCATAGGCTAAAACACAGAAGAAGAGACTTTACAGTGCGCCGCAGTCAGAGCGGATCTAGCGGGCTGGCATCTAACTGACTATGGGGAGGCTATCGATCGTGAACTATAACGGCCCTGGACTTTCTTTACCAGCTCGGCCGAGGTTCCGGGGGAGTGAGGCCAGCTCATAGGTGAGTTGCTCAGTGAAGATGTTTGTTTACTGTACTGTGATGTGGAAGGTTCGGAAAGAAAGCCATGCACAAATTTTAAAAATCAAACAAAAAGTAAGAAGGGCTCTGTTCAGAAGGCTAAAAAACGCTCTGTTATTGCTGCCGATGTACATCATATTTACGTTAAACGGGGGTGTCGTGTGATTAAACAGTTTGTGGAAAAATACCTGTTGCACACACTCGGTCATCGTGTGTTTGCGTGTGCGTGCGTTTGGGCAGGGGATCGGTTTTCGAATAATATTCTAATAGTTCTCATCGATTTTCGAATAGTGTTTTTGCCAAAAAGTCACATCCCTAGTAGAGACAGAGCCAGAATCAATAAAATCCTCAGGAATTATTAGATTATTAGATTTGTAGTTCACAATCTATAACATTTCCTGTTCATACCTATACATAGCGAAAAGGAATTCTTCACCAATTCTTGCAACTTGTCCTAATTAATAACATCCTCTGAGTCTTGTGCAAGCAAATAGCTTAAGATCTGGCCTGCACTACATCTGGAGTTTATAATTATACATGCATTTTACATGCAAAAATAAACCCCGTGTTGATGTTCGTCTTTCAGTTTAGCAGGTGTGGGTGGACAGAAGTGCACAAATTAAACACTGCCAAGAGTAATTTCTGCATGTTTGTTTTGGCAAGTAATTAAATAAACAGTGGTCTCTGACACTAAAAGATGCAAACATGCTGTGGTCATTTGTGGTTATTAGAATTATTACTAATGTTAATATAAATGTTGCATTGTTTTTGAGGGTTATTTTGAAAATGAATATTCCAGTACTTGGACAAATCTGAGTATTCGATGTCTGTAAAAGGCCAACACTATTTATAACAGTATGATATGAAATGGCCCACCCCTGTAGGAAACGAAAAGCTGAGGTACACACCTCTATGATCTTCTCACGGTTTTTGGTGGGGTTCATTGGGGGCTCTGTGAGGAGAATCTTGCAGTTGCGCGAGTCGATGTTGAGTTTCTCCGGGCCAAAGGTATAGTCCCACAGGTGCTTCATGTCATCCCAGTTCCGCACAATGCCGTTTTCCATGGGGTAATTCACCTCCAGCATAGAGCGCAGTTCACTCGCCTCATCCCCTACCATCAGGTCCTAAAAAGTCACACATCAGAGGTTGCTTTGCGTTATAACCAAAGTGTGGAAAACCTAATAGAAAATAGTTTAAAAGGTCACTATAGTAGCACACCACAATCAATCCTGCACTTACAAGACATTTAAGTGACAGCACGGCTGCCACTATGGATAGCAAATGCAGTATGTCCAGAACAAATGCACAGAGCACTGGAGATTCTGCATCACAAACCTGCCAGTATCCTCCATCATCTGCATTTTACAGAGGTTCCACTGTGGCTCTGAGTACAGTACAAGCATGGCGCACACATGAGATGGATGGACAAGACACCACCCCCAAAGCCAATAACCATTTTTAGAAAAATACAGCATGCACAAGTTTCCCATGCACTGAACTCTGTTAGTCATTTACACAAACCCTTCACACACACACCCACACCCTACTAAGTAGTCTCTATACACATTTTGTGAGATCTTGCTGAAGTGACAACTGAAACTTTGGCAGCTATCTTGAGCTGACTTTTGACCTCAGTAACCACTTCTCATTCTCTTAAGAAAGCTGATTGTGCTACTGATACATACCGTCATGCTC
This sequence comes from Brachyalestes nurse, assembly GCA_037974405.1. NCBI lineage: Eukaryota > Metazoa > Chordata > Actinopteri > Characiformes > Alestidae > Brachyalestes > Brachyalestes nurse. Next base: position 6,896,958 of record JBBPCY010000150.1, on the reverse strand, counting down.
TGGTTTTGAAATGATTGTTGTCAGACTCTACATTCACCCATATGTGTAAAACATTTGTACACTTAAAGGTCATTTTTATTTTTTTAAAGGGAATATTCTCAACATATGCTTTGCGATCCCCGCCCATGCACTTAACATTCATTTATGACAGCAGATATTCATCATGTTGCCTACATGGCACCATGTTAGAGGTCTGCCACCCAACCCAACCCAACAAAATATCTGATTTGGGACTATTATTCACACACAAATCATCAGACTCAGGCTTGTCTTGTACTGAGTCATTATTTTTATGTAGTAGATTTCACACACACTCACGCATTCTCTCTAAAAATAGCAACAATTGGAATAACTACAATGTTTGAGGAGTGGGTGAATGTTCCTCTGAATGAAACCACGAATGAACGTGTGTGTTGGGTTGGTGGAAAGGTCACAGTGGATCTTCCCCTTACTTATTAAGTTTGCTCAACGTGTGCTAAGCAGGTCTGCTGTGCTCAGGTATGATGAGGAAAAACTATGAAAATACACAGATAAACTCTGTGAGTGTATTACAGATACGTAAAATACCTGTTAATTCCAGCAAGACATTTTAGTCACTAAACTCAAGTGCTCAGTAATAAAGTTGTAAAGCCATGTCTGTTAAGGCTGTATTAATTTCAGCATATACTGGAAAATCTAATTTCACAACGTGCACCAAAATTTGAAAATTCACTACTGATCCATGGACAGATGATTTTTGGTGAGCTCAGAATCACTAGGGATTGTAATTTTTGGAGTTTATTTCATTAGAGTGCAGCACAGTAGATGGTACAAAGTCAAACCAATGTGTGTAGAACGTAATTAGAGCTTTATAGAATCAACATATTTAAGATATTACAAATTTAATTGAATCCTGACTGAGGTTTAATCATAATAAACCTCAAAATGTTCACCATTACATTTCTATTCTGTATCGAAGATCCATCTCCGTGTAAGGGAGCCATTTCCAATACAGCACTACCAGTTGGGCTGGATCGGGTTGGGTTTGAGCTTCAGTCTCCCACCCATGCGGACCTCTAGAACATGTGCAGTAATGAGGAAACAGAACCAAAACTCCTTTCATACTCCAAAGCATGCCAGTACCACTGTTTACAAAGATAAAGACCATGAATTAAAAAGATGCCAGGAACATGACATTAAGCCACACCTAGTCTCGATATGCCTCGACTTGCAGAGGGACGCATGGTGAGAGGACATTGTAACTTTGGAAGTGAATGGACTTTGGAATCTATTTGGGTTTGATGGCTCAAACTGCATTTAGATCCCACTTATGAGATTGTGCCACCTATATGACCACCCAAAGTCAACACGTAGCTTTAGCTAATAAATATATTTTGCTTTCTGAGTAAATATTTAAGAAAAAAAATGGTCGTCTTTCCTTATGATTTCTAAGGTCCAGACAAGATATATTTGCAGTTTTATGTTTGTTTGTTTTTTTTATGCAATTTGAAGCGATGATTCACCAGAAAAATGGCAGACATCCCTCAAGAAGGAGCGCTTATTCAATAGAAGTGGCTTTATGCAGCCAGGTAAATTTCTAGCACCAGAACTCAAGGCTAAACGTCTATGAAAACTACATTAGAAAGTACTGGCTCACTAAATTTAACTCAGAGAGGTCTATTAATTCCATTTGGTTCTCGTGCTAAGACTACAACCTACAAAACCATATTCACATTCTCCATACAGCACTGCATACAGATGCCCCCATTTAAAAAAAGAGAGCGAGCACACGCATGCGGTGTGCTTTGGCGGCAGTCGGGCAGCACCATGTGTTTTTAATAACACCCTGCTTAAAATTCATTTGTCTGACTAGCTTCCTGGGTACTGCGCAGCCCTATCTGACTTACACCACAATCATGTACGCTGGAAAAGAAGCCCCATATAAATGTTGTTTTAAGTCTTATTGTAGTATTATTTCATAACACATTGAGATACGGATTTGTTATGAGACGCAATTTTTCCTGTTATTCTGAACCCACATTTGTATCACTTTGAACAAAGTGATTTGAGAACTTTACACTGACCAAGCCCTCTCTGATTACCCACCCAGCAGCAGAGATAAGACTGCAAGAAAAGAAGGTGACATTGAGCTAAGCAAAAGGCAGACGTTTAAAGAGTTCCTTCCATGGAGGCCAACTTCTGCTAAATTTATTTCAGAACAGTGAAGAGGAACTTGAGGGCTATGAGGCTTAGTGTGACTTTGAAGCACTGCCATGTTCTGTGAAAGCCATTTGCAACTTTGCAGTTTTAAAACTGCAGCTACAGTTTTACAGACGATTTGCTTTTGTTAATAAGCAGACAAAAAAAACTGTCGTAAAAAGGGGTAGGTTTTTGGATGAGACTGATCGAGAGAAAAAAAAACTAAATGTTAGAAACACTCACTGCAAAGTCAGCATGACAGAAAAAAAACAAGGGATACAAAAGCAGAGCAAACAAGATACGGGTGAGATGAACTTTAATAAAAGACAAAAAGCAAGCGAATTAGACGAAAACCACTGAGGAACTAAGTCTTCTGGTTTGGGTATAATGCATGGCGCATTACATTTTAATTGACAGGCGATTGGTGCAAACACACATGTCAGTGTGCACTTACCATCTTTTTGCTATTCTACCTCAAAATGTGAAGAACACAGGAGAGAGAGTAATAAGAGCAAGGATCAAGATGAAGGTCAAAGGACTGACTGCAGAAAAAAATAATGTGACCGTGAAACATTAACCGACATTTGTACAAAGCTGACGGCTGAACTGAATCAACCAGATACCGTCTCTAGATCAATCGCACTTGTGCATGCCTTCAGAAAACACTGAAAAACAGCCAGTTGATAGCACTTACTTCTGGTAAATAACGCTCATTCCATGCTTTAAATTATGCCCCAGTTTCCCAAGAACTATCCTGACTGGTAGAGAATTAAATGTGAGAGTTAAACGTGACGCACACTCTACCACTAACAATTATTTTTGTGGGAATCCCAGCCCTGAACATTTCTTGAGCCATTCCCTGGGTTTTTAAGATACCATGATGACTGGAAAAACAATTCAGGCCATTAGCAGAGTGGGGGGTAGACTGTCTGGTGTATCATGTGGAACATCTGGAACTCACCTTAATCTCAATGTTGCCAACTTTAGCTGTGGAGCGAATGATGGGTCTGCCCACCAGGGCAGGGAAGATGTGCTCTGGAAAGTTGGAGCCTGCATAGCCACACTTCACAAACTACACATGAAGACAGAGACAGAGAGGGAGACAGGGAGTAAGAAAGAAAAATAGGAAAGTCAGCACAGACATAATAACCAACCTGTGTGGGGAGAACGTAATGTTAAGTCTAACATTACTAATAAAGTAAAAAAAAATGTTTTTACACCGAAGTATATTATCTTTTTCTAAAACACTACATAAAATGAAGAAATAATGTCATTCTGCCTGGCAATCTTGGTACCAAGAAAGGAAAAGAAGACTTGTGAAACACTTTATAATTGTTGATCAAAACACTGCAAGGGCTAATATTCCAGACCCATTTTAAAATATATCACATATTATCAAATAACATCAATGTTGGCTTAGAGCAATATCATCATGTATATTATGTACCTTCATCCTGAACCTTATCAAACTTCTACATGAAGCTGCATACTACAAACAAAGTACATCTAACCATGCATTAGGAAATAGTACACTGTAGACTGACCACATTTAGATCAGAAGCCCCTTCTGAGAGGGATGGCCAAATCAATCCTAAAATCCAGATACTTCCTGGTGGATTTTTCTGAGAAACAATCCTCACAAAAAAAAACAAAGACACTATGTGTTCACTTTAAGCAAAAGGTTGAAAGTCCAACCTTACAATTAGCATAATGTGTGTTTGAGGTTGATAAAGCTAAAAAAGTTACTGTAGCTTTTAGACTTTTGAGCCCTCTACCTCATACACACCCACATAAAATGGAAAGAATGTTCTGTAATGGTAAACTTTAAGTTATTTCACTCAAGTCTGTTATGTGATGCTTTATTTAATAGTAATGCAAATTCTTTCAAATAAAATGTGTCTTTCAATGTGGAAATCCCTCTTTTCTGTGAGCGCAAGAAGATCATTTTAAGTATTGGTATCTGTATTGGTATCAGATACCAGGTTTGGTCTTAAACCAAAAAGAAAAGTAGTGGTCTCCCCATGCCAGCTTTCTGAACTCCAGCATAAGCTCATTTATGTGTACATAAGACCTATTAATTACCCCTTGCAGTCATCTAGATTCTAAGCCAGGCGACAGTGACAAAACCACCTTACATGGTCATCTGAGTTGGGTCATATTTGGTCTACTGTTCACTGCGGCTTTTAAAGCAGACTTCACTTCCTCCTGATTCACAGGCTGATAACTGCTTCTGCTCCACTTCCTCTCGAGAACAGAGCGGTGTATTTTACAGGGAGCACAAATAACAGATAAGGACTGCAAAGTGTCATGCACTGATTTCCAAATGCATCCTATTCCAAGCTACACCTCCAAATTTTTCCACACCACACCACACAGTGTAAACAGCATGAAATTGTTCTCTGCATTTAACCCATTCACCAAGTGAAGCCAGCCAGGGACACAGTGCCCAGGGACCAGTGTGTGCAGATGGTACCTTGCTCAAGGATACCTCAGTGGTGCCACTAGCGGTCCTGGGATTCGAACCCACAACTTTCTAATTGTAAGGACAACTCCCTAACTACTAGGCCACCAACTGGGGACTGCTGAAACACTGTGATCAGCTTTCAAATGTAAAGCTATTCCATAAAGCACTTTTCAGTTACAGACTGGCTGAATTCAATTACACTGCAAGGCTCTGGACACATCAACTCTGAACTGACACACCTACTCACTTCTGTGACTCTGTACTAGCAAACTAACAGCTACTATGGAGGCAGCTCAAGAAGCTAAGGAAGTAACTGCATCGACGTGCACAGTTAATATAATATTATTTGACTTTCATGGCCTAGATATATAAATGTAGCTTGTTTTGCATACGAGGAGGTTTCCCTGGACTACTGGAACAGACTAAACCACACACGACCCCACACTAATAAAGTTAGCTTTCAAATAACTTACACTACTGACACGTTAGCCAGTTCATATTAGCTAGCTGGGCAACTTCTCTCATTCAAACTGTCAGAGACAGAACTAGCAGCTCTATCTCCTTACTTTTAATACCTGTCCCACTTAATAAAACTGTCTAAACAAAAACAATCACCATCTCAACGTTTTAACTGAAACAGGGCGGATGAAGTTCGTGCTAACCTAGCCTAGCTTTGGCCAGAGAGCCAGAGAAGCTATCAGGCCATCGCTGAACGAAAACGGTCAAATTACATACGATGACAACCATATAGGACAAAATTTCAAGACTTTACGACTGCACAATATGCACACCTTGCGGTCTAAGAGGTGTGAAAAGCTGTATTTCCTGTTTAAGCACACAGGGGTCACATCTTCCCTCCGTCTGAAGCTTAGCTTAGCTTAGCTGCATTCTGACAGCAGGACTAGCAGTCTAACTTCCTGTCCTCGTTTGTGTTGTTATGCAGCTTTTTCAAATATATTGAAAAGCAGAAACCTGAAAAAGATGCAAGGCTTGTAGACCTACCCCAGTGCCGTTATCACACACCACCACTTTCCTTCCTTGGCTGTCCATTTTCCCCAAAATCAGCAGCAAACAGACCCTGATGAACTTTCTCTCTGCACCCAGCTCCACCCAGCCTGGTTTAACTTCCTGCACTGAGAGCAACTCAACAGGACCCACTCAGCTCTCAGTCCAATAGACACATTACATACAAAAATCAGGAAAAATCATTTTCATCCACAGTGTCTAGTGTTTTCTGAGGTTATCACATTACTGAAGATGCACTTTTTTTTTCATACTAGCCATGTGTGCAAAGTGAGTCAAGTCATGCTGATTTGTACCATGTACAGTTCAATCATCCATGGGTGATGTCCTAAAATTTATGTACACTACTGGGACAAAATACCTGGGACACACCTGTTTTCCAAAGTTTGGGCTAGCCTCCTTACCTCCAGTGAAGCTAATTCCTAATGCTTCAGCATACCAAGATATTCTGAACAACACCATGCCTCCAACTTTGTAGACACATTTTGGGGAAGGCCTTTTTCTATTCCACCATGATTGTGCCCCAGTGCACCAGGCAGGATCCTTAAAGTTGGAAGGTTGGATGAGTTCGGTGTGGAAGAACTTGACTGGCCCACACAGAGAACTGACTTCAACCCCATCGAACACCTTTGGATTGGAATAGAGATTGCGAGCCAGGATTTCTCATTTAACATCAGTGCCTGACCTCATAAATGTTCTACAGAATAAATGGGCACAGATTCCCATACAAACTCCAAAATCTTGTGGAAAGCCTTCCAAGAAGAGTGGAAGCTGTTATAGCAAAGAGGCGACCAATTCCATATTAACATCTATGTAGTTGAATTCAATGTCATTAAAGTCTCTGTTAGTGTAATGGCCAGACCTCCCAATACTTTTGGGAATATAGTGTACCTAGTAACTTCTTAGGCACATCCTTCAGCGTTCTGTTTGCAAGGAGCTGTTTTCCTCTTTGGAATCCATTTATCAAAATGAATGACATCATAATACGTCTGATGTCGTCAGGACTTTGAGAACACTGAGCAACTTCTGGTTCACTCCGAAGAGAACCGAAAGAGTCCTGGTTAGCGTCCTGCAGTTAGTGGAATTAAGTGAAATGTTGAATTAAAATCAACGTATTTCTAGTTATTAATTGTGTATTATTTGGCACTACTGATATTTTTTTATCTGTTCCAACCTATCAGGTGTCAGACAAGTAAAAGTTTTGTGACATAATGTGTAATTGTGAAGTATGATATTGTATTTGTGCCTTATAAACCTGGAATATACTTCTTTCTTTATAAACATAAAAATGTTTATCAGAAAAAAACTCAAAAATGTATGCATACATCAATATTCTACTGACATTTATAAAAGTAAATACTAATCACAGGCAATATAGATATTTTTTGAGGCAGTGTCCATTCTTGAGTAACTCCACAAGGATAAATCAGTGAGTTTATACAACACTGCGTCTCTGTGTGTCCAGTCTGTTATTTAATTTGTTATTCATTTACACACTATTTTTCAACCAAAGTTTACAGTGATTTGGAAAAATACAAGCAATCAACATGCAAGTAAGTAATTGCCAACAGGAAATCTGTCGCTTTTGGTTTGTTTGTTCTTCTGTCAGTTCATCCTATAAATATATACAAAACTGAGGGGCAATCTTTTTGTAGACTCAAAAAAGTTTGTTTCTGATTGTCTTGTGGCCTCATTGACGACTCTTTACACATGTCTGCATGTACACACTTCAACCAGCAGGTGGTAGTGGGTAACAGCCATTTACAGAACTTTTACATACAGATTAAAGTAAAGTGGTCCCTTATAGACACAAGTATACACACTAGAGCACAGTGTGAAATTTAACCCGTTCACCAAGTGAAGCAGCAGGCATCCAGCAACGTGGGACTCAGGGAGCAGTGTGGGGACTTTGCTAAATGGTACCTCAGTGGTGCCACTACCAGTCCTGGGATTCAAACCCACAACCTTCTGATTCCAGGGGCAACTCCCTAACCACTAGGACACCAACCAGTGGGCAGCTGGTGGCCTAGTGGTTATGGAGCCAACTGCCAATCATGTAACAAATTGAATCGCGTTGCAGAGATGGATGTATGGAGTGTCTTACTCAAGGTCTCTGTGGTGTGTACTTGTGGTGTGCTTGCCCGGATGTGGAAATTGTAAGCTGCATAGATAGAGCTGTTAACGTAGGGGCAACTCCCTAAACACTAGGCCACCAGCTGCCTCACTGCTACAAGTAAACACCACAGAGTCCTTGAGCAAGACATTGCACACATCCACCTCTGCAACACGACGGAATTTGTTACATGATTGGCAGTTGTAAGAGCATCTGCCAAATGAGATGTTTGTTAATGGTCCAACAGACACCCAGAAGAACTTCAGCTGTGCTTCTCAGTCCTTGTCATTGTGTACCACTGTCCTGCATGTCTTTTCTGCAAAAAGGGCTGGTGTGGTTGTAGGTTTTCATTCCAACCTACCAGGAGCTCTTATATGAAATAAAGACCCAGACCAAACAAACAGAATGAGGTGTGTTTCATGAAACACACCGGTCCTTCGTAAGAATGGGGTTTTACAGTTCCCTTTTAACTCACCTGATCTCAAGTAGAGAGAACAGGACAACATACTAGACTGTAGAGTAGCTGCGGTAAATATGTCATGGGCCTGATCACAGAAGGAGTGGAGCTTAAATCCAACACCTTAGCCAATCAACTGTCTTTTGTTTGTTTTGTTAACTAAAATAGGTGTTTTATCAGAAAAATAGATGCTGCTGAAAAATATTCAACCACATGCCATTTCATGTCATAATTATGTTATTTTTAATTACATCATTATAACATGCATATTATACTTCTTATAATATGTTTAATTATTGATTAATATTAGCTTTATATTTCTGGTAGATAATTAAATAATGAGAATTACCTCCATAAAATTAAGCCCACAACACAGAGTTTTTCCCTTTGCTAAGCAATTTGTTTTTTAGTTGTTTTGTTTTATTAAGACTACTCACTAATATGAATTCAATTATCAATGCAAGCTTAAAGGCATCTGATAGCTTGTTAAGGACTATATGGACAAAAGTACTGGGACACCTGTTTTTGGCCTAGGCCTATTACTTCCAGTAAAGGGCAATCTTAATTCTTCAGTATACCAAGATATTTTGGACAATGCCATGTTTCCAACTTTGAGGACACAGTTTGGGGAAGAACCTTTTTATTCCAGCATGACTGTGCCCCAGTGCACAAAGCAAGACATGGATGAATTTGGTGTAGAACAACTTGACTGTGCTGCACAGAGACCTGACCTCAACCCCATCCAGCACCTTTATGAACCAGGCAACATCAGTATCTGAGGTCATAAATGCTCTATGAGGTCATAAATGCTCTACAGAATGAATGGGCACAAATTCCCACAGGAACTCTTCAAAATTTTGTGGAAAGCCTTCCAAGGAGAGTGGAAGCTGTTGTAGCTGCAAATGGAGACGAACTCCATTTTAAAGTCTTTGTATTTGAACGCAATGTCATTACAGTCCCTACTGGTGTAATAGTCAGGCGTTTCAATACTTTTGTCCAGATAGTGTATCTAGTTACTTCATAGGTGCATTCGTAAGCATACTGAAGTTCTTACTGAACTGTTCTGTTTAAAACCCATTTATAGTAAAGAATTACATCACAATAGTCTGATGTCATGAGGACTTCTAGAACACTGACCAGTTACTTCAAAACTGTAATGTGTTATTTATTATTTGTTACTGTCATTTCAAAGTAATTCGTTACATTACATTATTACTGTGTTTAAAATGTAAGGCATTACACTACTATTGCATTACTTTTAAGTTACTCTCACCAAAAATAACTTGAAATATGGATTTGGTAATATAAATGTAGCTCATGACGCTCAGTTAGCTCATTACACAGTCAGTGGAAGGTGATGTAGTATCTGATTGAGCTAGGCTTATGGTTATAAATAGTTCTGTCCGACGTTAGATCAGTTGCAGGTTCACTCATCTCTCTGTTCTGTCTGACTACAAGAAGTGAAACATTTTGCGCGGACGTTTCTCCTCTGCTGATATCGCGGTGATTTTTGGCGAATTTGTATGAAGAAAAAAAACACTTCACTTCATTCCATTTGTACTGAGTAAAATATTACCAATTTTTTTTTCTGTAATGCCTTACAGCAAAAAGCAACGCATTACAGTAATTCGTTACTTTTGTAACGGGTTACTCCCAACACTGACACTGACCAACAGCTGGTTCACTCTGAAGAGAACCGAAAGAGTCCTGGTTACACTAAACAACACAATGTACTTTAAATGTGCTTAACCCTGCCTTAATATACCCCTGAAAATACACCAAACCCCTTAATTTGAATTAAGTGGCTATTAATTTGTGAACCGATCCCTTAATTTGACCTTAAATGTGGATTTAAGGCATGATTGTGAAACCCCTTAACCCTTTCATGCATGGTGTCCACTACAGTGGACGCATATTCAAACCCCATTATAACACAAGGTTTGCAATATATACTCCAAACCACCATGGGTTTTTTTTATAATTAAGGATGTACTAAGGAACACTTTTATCAAAGTTTAATCAGTATTGTTTATGTACTTTTTTTCCAAATGTAACTGTCCACTGTAGTGGACGTCATGCACCAATGGTTACATTTTGATTATACGGACACTATGTAAGAATTTGCAAAATTAGCCCTAATTATTGATGGTATGAGGTATATATTATCTAAATAATATTAAAAACAAATTTTTGAATTGTAAATATGCAATATATTTTAATGTGTATGTTATATTCTAACATTATGATGAGACACTACAGGTGAAAATAGGGTAAAATAGGGTAACATTTTTATCTAACCGATATCAGCATGAAATTTGCCCAACTATTTGCCTAAATCATGATAACTTTGTTTTGTATTACAAGATTTTTTTATATTTTATGTCCAAATATGCAAATTGGGTATTT
>JBBPCY010000150.1:6868602-6886217 GCA_037974405.1 Brachyalestes nurse | reverse complement strand
GCCTAAATCATGATAACTTTGTTTTGTATTACAAGATTTTTTTATATTTTATGTCCAAATATGCAAATTGGGTATTTTCTTTGTAAATACACTCATTTGCATTTCAAAATGTGTATGAACAATAGATAAGGCCAGATTCACAAGTATTGTTTGATTTTGTTGACAGATAGCCTACAATAGCTTTTACAGAGACTTTACAGATAATTGACCTGTTAAAGCAATGGTTTCTATAAAGAAGAACGTCTACCATTAAATTGCATTTTAAACCCGTTCATGCGCGGTGTCCACTACAGTAGACAGTTGTGTAACTCTGTCAAAATAAATAATTAAAAAAATCTATTTCACGTGTTTTAAGTCTTGTTTGTGGGTAAAAAACATGGGAAAAAATATCCACCTCAGTGATTTAATAATTCATGCATGAAATTAATCCTAAACATAAGGCCTTCATTCAGGAGGTTCTATTATTTAAGAGGCAAATTTTAAAAAGTAAGGGGATAATTCAGTAGTTTTACCCCTTAATTAATCTGTGCATATTTCCTCTTAATTTCCTGGAAATTAAGGTCAAAATTAAGGTAATTTTAATTGGTAAAATTAAGGGTTTTGTTTCGTAGTCTTAACTGCTGTTAGTGCAGGGAAGTGAAAAGTTGAATTAATATTAATTAATATTAAAATATTATTTCTAGGAGGTAATAGTGGGTTTTTTAATGTGGCACTACTGATTTTTTATCTGTTCCAACTTATCAGGTGTCAGACAAATTCAGTATTGTGACATAACCTGCAATTGTAAAGGATCCTGATATTGTATTTGTGCCATATCACCCAGTCCTGGAATATACTTCTTTCTTTATTAATATATATATATACTTCAATACAATGTCATTAAAGTATCTGTTGGTGTAATGGTCAGGCGTCCCAATACTTTTGTCCGTATAATGTATTTGGATAACCCCCCCAGAAATGGGCGGAACTCTTCTTGTCTCTCCTGTTTCCAGTCGGAGTGTAGTTGTTGTAATTTTGTGTTTAACTGAAAATGGCAACTGTTTTGTCACCGAGACAGTGTGACAGCAACCCTGCAACTCCTGGAGCTCAGTCTTTAAAGGTGTGTGCGAGAATTCGGGTGCATTTTGTTTAATAGTTTTCTTCAGAAAAGGGTCCGAGTGATCTGAGTGAGTTTAAATGAGCACATCGCTGCTTTGTTTGTGTCCTAATGGAGCTATGCTAAGCTAAGTAGCGCAGGCTAACATTATCCCTATAACCATTGATTTACAAGGAATACAATTATTCAGTGTGTCGTAATTTTTAAAGAATGGCTTCTCTTTGAAACATGGTTAGTGTGTAGTTGTTAATATCATCAAACGTTTAAAATAAATCCGTTTCTTATGACAGTAGCCACAATATGAGAACCAAACAAATAGGGTGCTGAGAGTGTGGTGGTACATTATAGTAAATACACCATCTATTATTGCCTTTACAGTACTTAGGGGCTTTAAAAGTGGTATAAAATTATATGTCTAGGCAGGAAGCTTGTAAAAACACCGTATAAGCGTGTGCATGTATGTTTGTGTATCCAAAGTTCTATACCATTCCAACTAGTCCAAGCTGTTTTAAAGCACCCTAATTTCCCTGATTCATTGGGAACAGCTGTTTTTCAACTCAACAGGTGAAAAACAGCAGCTCTCTGCAGATGGTTTGTTGACAGTCATGGCTAAGACAAAGGAGCTCCCTGAGTCCGCAAAAACATTAACATTTTGCAGTTGCCCAGCCAGCCATGCCATTGAGAGTCTGTGGAGGGAGCTAAAGATCAGGGTAAGGAAAGGAGACCCTCCAACCTGAAAGAGTTGGAGCTCATCGCTAAAGATGAATGGGCAAAAATACCAGTGGAGACATGCAAAAAGCTGGTCAGCAATTATAGGAAGCGTCTGTGATGGACAATATTGGCTTTTCTGTAGATTATTAAGAAGGGTATGAATAATTTTGGACATGCCACTATTTGTTCAAATGTAAATAAAAGCTGAGAAATATTTTTTTCCACAATGACTCCTCTTGTACATCGTCTACATCGTCTTTATCTTCTGGGAGACACCTGTGTCATTTCCAATCAAGAAGAAACTTGCTGGTTGAATAAAAGTAACTTTACGTCAAAAATTTGCCAGGGATATGAATATTCTGGGTTTGACTGTATATATGCATGAACATCTATATATTTTTTTTGTTGTTTGTATTGTGTACTTTTTATATTATACTGTTGTGTTGTATAGCTTTTATTCTACTGGTTATGCTACCTCTACTTTATTTTCTTGTTCTGTCCACTTTGCTGCCGTAACAATGTAAATTTCCCACTGTGGGACTAATAAAGGGTTATCTTATCTAAAAAGTCTCAAAGCAAAAATGGTTGATATCTTTGGAGCTAACTGGTAGAGCAAAGAGACTAAAACATTTGCAAAGTACTGTAGTTTGGGATTGTTATACATTCATTTTTCATAATATATGATTTAAAGTTGTAGTACATGGTAGCTATTAATAACCATCTAGACAATGAAGGTTTTGTCAATGTTTGCCCATTGTATTGGTTTGATTGTGCTCTTAGGATGACATTGAAGAGAATTCCAGTGATGGAAGCCAAGCGCCGAAGAGACGGCGAATGGGTTCAGGAGACAGTTCTAGGAGTTGCGACACAAGCACTCATGAGCTTGGGTAGGACCTTTAACCACGTAAATCTGGTCTGTCTTTGTGGTTAATGCATAGTGCTGTCTTCCTCTAAATATAATAGTCTTTTAACCTGAGCTAAAACACTGATATGAATGTCACGTCTTGTTTCAGACCAACATACTTTCCTGCTGAAAATCTGACAGAGTATAAATGGCCCCCAGATGACACTGGAGAGTACTACATGTTACAAGAGCAAGTCAGCGAGTATTTAGGAGTTACCTCATTCAAACGGAAATATCCTGGTAATAGGAATATTAATGTTGCCTGCACACATCATTCTGTCTTATGTGATGGATAGAGTTATTGTTTGCATTATGTAATGTTTAAGTTTTCTGTGGTTGGTCTAATTACTCCATCTGCCTGTTACATAACTGAGCTCATAACTATGATCTTGCTTTTTCTTCTAGACTTGGAAAGAAGAGACCTATCTCACAAGGAGAAACTTTACCTGAGGGAACAAAATGTGATCACAGAGACACAGTGTACTTTAGGTGAGCTTTAATGAACCAAACCTTGGGGTTACTTTTGCCTGGTTTTTATCCAAAGTGCACAGATAATGTGATGTATGTATTTGCCCATGTTAGTCATCGTGTTAGTAATTGACAGGGTTAACTTAATATATTACACCTGTATTTTAAAGCTTCCTTTTTATCTCCATCAGGGCTTACTGCTTTGCGGAGTGATGAGGTCATTGATTTGATGATTAAGGAATACCCAACTAAACACGCAGAGTACTCAGTCATCCTTCAAGAGCGGGAGCGGCAAAGAATCACTAAAGAATATTCAGTAAGCACTCTCAGTGCTGTAAGTAGCAAAGTACCTCTGCGTCTTTCTAGAAAAAATCTAGAAATATGCCTGCACGTGAATACGGATTTTAAAAACGAGAAATACATGGGACAAAATGTGTTCATTTTAATTGAAGCATTATATGATTTTAGAATAGATGTAATCAATTTATTTAGATTTTAAATAGAATACATTTATTTATTTTTTTGTTTGTTTTTTATAATGTTACCTGTAATTGTGGTTTTTGGAAAGGTAATCATAAATTGTGATACATTTTTATTTTCTTCCTTTAGCATATGCAGCAGCAAAATCCTCAAAGGGTTGAAGCCAGCAAAGTTCCAGAGTACATCAAGAAAGCTGCAAAAAAAGCAGCTGAGTTTAACAGTAATTTTAACAGAGAGCGTATGGAGGAAAGACGAGCCTACTTTGATCTTCAAACACATGTAAGACTATATGTTATTGGATAAAATAGTCATATTACATTTTGTTTCCTTAACCTTTCGTTCAGACACACCAACACACTGAATGCCTTGGCTTGCTTCACTGTATACTAAAGTTTTGATCAAGTATGCAAAAACCAGATTAGATTAGTTTTTAATTGCTGTTCAAATTTCTGGGAAGGTTTCAGGTGGGTTTTGTAGAAAATATGTAATAATTTAATTGTATTTTTTTCTAACATTGAGTGATTGTTGATGTTCAAAAAATATTACATTACTGAAACAGTGACTCTGTAGTTTATTTCTGCATTATTTTAGATTTCTACTACTTCATGGCCCACCCACAAAACCTTTTCATTTTCCCTCCAGATAATTCAGGTACCTCAAGGGAAATACAAAGTCCTCCCACCCGAAAGGACCAAGACAGGACCATACCCAGTTGCCCTCATCCCAGGCCAATTCCAGGAATACTACAAAAGGTATGCTTGTTTAATACCTAGGATTTTTTTGGCAACTCCCATTGGATTTCAGTGACATAGAAAAAAACTTCAGTTTAATTAATGCAACCATGTACAATTTCTCCAGTGTTCCTATTGTTTTTTTTTTTTATTATTTCTAATGTTTTCCCCATCAGCTTGTGAATTATATTTTAAATAAGTTATATTGTAAGTGTCGGCAGAAAAATCACATCCTCAATTAAATGAACCTATTGTAGGCATTCATTAACCTGTAACTGTCATCAGTTAAATTAAATATTTAAGAGGCATTGTAAGAAGGGTCAAACTTGAGAAAAATGTAACATAAAAATTACATTTTTTTCACGGAAGAACAAGGTGTATTTTGGCTGTTTGTGCTTGCAGGTACTCTCCAAACGAGCTGCGCTACCTTCCATTGAACACAGCACTGTATGAGCCTCCCCTGGACCCTGAACTCCCTGCCCTGGACAGTGACGGAGACTCCGATGATGCTGAGGAGGGCAAAGGAGAAGATGGCAAAAAAACCAAAGGCTCCTCTGTAAGTTTTAAGCTTATGACTGGCAGTATTCTGATCAGTAGTTAGTATTATTCCTCTTTGTTCAGTGATTTTGTTGTGCTCAAATTTGACTATCATGCTGAAAACAATTTGGCCTACAGGACAGTTCATCTGGAAATACCTCAGATGGAGACAGCCAGGACAGTGGGGTCCAATCCAAAGGAAAGAATAAAGACAGAGCAGGCACCCAGAGCAAAGACGCCACTCCTCGTCCTCTCCAACACAAATCTGTCCCTGGGTACAAGGTAGAAGAGAAAAGCCCCTGATATGTTTTTTTTTCTTCCCTTTCCCCCCTGTTTCGCCCTCTCAGTTTTTCCAGCACTTTCACCAGAGAAACCCTCTTTTCATCTCGTCTGATCCTA
This sequence comes from Brachyalestes nurse, assembly GCA_037974405.1. NCBI lineage: Eukaryota > Metazoa > Chordata > Actinopteri > Characiformes > Alestidae > Brachyalestes > Brachyalestes nurse. Next base: position 6,880,891 of record JBBPCY010000150.1, on the reverse strand, counting down.
CTTCTCCACAACCAACACACACACTATGTGCATACACTTCTAGAAGTTACAGCTCTCTGCTGGGACTGCACTCATCAGCGGAACTTTTTTCCTTTTTTTTGATTGTGGTTCAGTGCCACTCAACCCTTTTGAATGTTTCTACCGTTATGGAGCAATAACTTTTTCACGTGGCACTACCGTTACTTTAAGGCTTTATTGCTGAGTTGCACACTCTTTTTCTTATTTACCCTTACCATATGAACATGACTCATTTTTTTAAATACCTCTTGACTGCCAGCCTGTCAGTTAAGCTAAATGGTATGCAGACATGTTTGGCTGCTAATTTATAGATCTAAAATACAAAAGCATTGAAAGTAAGTTATGAATTTGAATAGGTTCTGGCTCTTCAAATGGAATTCCATCCAACAATAACATTTTTTCATATCTGAATCAGTTGTTTGTCACAGATGTGTCATTGATATTGAACTTGAAATGACCACCGAAATCAATTTATAAGAGCATCAGAGTATTCTTTAGAAGTATTAGATTACATGTTGTGTTGAGATAGGAACTAAACTGCTGTCTTGGAAGGCATGTAGCTGTAGAAAGCATGTTGTTTCCCAGAATTATGGTCGGAAACAACTACGAATGGCGTAAATTATTTTTGGGTGGAATTCGTCTTTAGCGCAATAACTTGTTTTAGCATGCAATTGTTATCAGACTATTGTTTGATATGAAACACGTGTTAACCTGGTGATATCGAACTGTTTGAGCAACTGGGCAGTTCATGCTTGACTTATGTTTTGGTTGCCTAATTCTTTGTGATTTTTCTTGTCAAAGCACTTTGATGGATCAACAAAAGGTATACCTTCACAAACATAACCGAGAAGAACACTATTTTTAAAGTAACACTATTTTAAAACACTATTTTGGGTTTTATGGCAAAAAAGAACACATTTTCAGTGTTCTTTCCGTATAGTAATGATTATAATTCAGAAGTTTATTTAGTAGATTATAAATAATACGTTTAGTATATCTACGTTTGTACCTTTATGTTTTTAGTACGTTTACGTCTGACAACATATATAATATGTTTTATGTCCAAAGTGTTGTTTTTATGTAGAAAACTTCCTTTCTCCAAATCCAGATGGATTTTTTTTTTGCACTGTGCAGGCTTTGCCCCTAAAGTCCATCAGTTTTAATTCTACCATATCTACCTCCTAAGAAAAAAATGTTTATAGGACTATACTTGAAAACTGTGTTCTTATTGGAAATCTTCTTACCCTAAGAATATTTTAAGCATATCTATTTTGCACCTCAATTGATGTACTAAAGAAATGTCGCACATTTCATTCCTCAGAACTAGAGCTGGGTATGTGAAATGCAATACTTTGGTGGTACAGACCACCGGATATCAAAAAAGATCACCCATATTTCAGTGCTCATAGTCAGTGAGCCGGTGAGCTTGCTTGTTCACTTGTGATTGGTTGTTGAAATGTTCCACATGCATGTTATTAACATCAGCACTTCTTGGTTTTATTATAATCCATTGCTGTCTGTAAATATACCTACTTCCAGTACGTCACAGTTACTTCTGGTTGACGCCACACACCTTCTGTTTAACTAATCATTAATTTATCTATTGAGAGTACGATCTTAATTTAAATTAAGATTTTAATTTGAGTTAGTTCTTACATATCTGATAGTGAATCAAAATAAAAAGTATTTTTAAAACCGTAGCGATTCTTCAGTTTGCCATAAGAAGATTGACTTTTTGACCCTTTGAGATTTTGTGATGTGCTCCCCGAAGTTAGTAGATTAGCTATTGAGTCCTTACATTCTAATGAGTATTTGGATTTCTTTGCAAATTGTAAATTATTAAATTACAGTGACACACATTACATTTTTCGTCTAGAACGCAGTAGGTACAGCTTCTGTTGATCCCTTTCCTGTATAGGATGTTATTTTTTATCCCTTATACAATTGCTTGTGTCTTGTTAAATGAGTTGTTCTAGTGTAACTGTAGTGTTATTTGCATATATACTGTTTTCCCTTTTAAAATGCAATTGTAATGGCATTAATTCAGTTAGAACCCCTCTTGCTGTGACAAAATGAAGGCTTATACCATCTCGTTGACTTAACTGTGAGCTTTACTAACATCTATAATTTGTCTGACTCGGAGCTTGCCGCTCACTTTTCCTTTTGCTGTTTGTTTCTCAAAATGCCATCACTGCTCCTTCAAGCAGTTTTATATTAGGGCCTTTTGACATGTTAGTATTTCGAGCAAATATCACAGTTAAGCATTTGAATAAAAAGGTTTTAAAGAAATTAGATTGCACAGCGATGTTTTTTTATAATGGTGTGAGCACGAAATGGAAGTATTCAGCCTGCTTGATTGGTGTTTAATTGTGGTTGATTTGCCACAGATCTGCCTGAGATGTTTTGTAGACCTTTTAAGAAACCTTGCTAAAGGGGTTAATTAACAGTTGGGAAACCTTAAGAAATTGCATTCCACTGTTTGATGAATGAATGGTCACTGAATGCAGCTTCAAATAGATTTTATTGTGCTTCTTTTCAGGATTTCTACAGTCCGTTTTTGTTTATTTGTAATAAATAGTCATGGTTCTACATGGAGAATACATTATTTGTTTGTCTACACATACCATGTTGTTCACTGAACTCTTATAAACTCATTTTTTAATTTTGACAGAAAAATGTACCATATCTTAACCTCTGATTTATAGTGTGATGCTTTGTGGTTGGTTAGGTTACTTTTCGCTTTCGACATGTTGATTTTAATGAGATTCAGTTGTGAGCTCGTGAATTTTGTGGGCTTAGTAGGACCTTTGGTTGCCATGGCTTTTATAGCATTGCTTTGCCCTTGCAGCCTAAGGTCATTCCCAATGCTATATGTGGCATATGCCAGAAGGGTAAGGAGTCCAACAAGAAGGGCAAACCAGAGGCACTCATCCACTGCTCCCAGTGCCAAAACAGTGGTAAGTAAACCTCTTCAGAATGTGCTTTTATCTAAGTTTATTACTTCATGCTTAATGTTGCCCAGCAGAGGGCAGCTTTCTATTAGATATCCACTAGACGGGTTTTTCAAAAGTTCTACTGAAGGTGGTGCTAAAGCATATGTTCTGGCCAGTGAATGCACAGTTCCTCATTCTTGATGGCCATGGCTGTTTACATGGTGTCCATGAGGTCATGGTGACTTTGTCTTGTGAAAGGGAAATGTAGAAAGGGGGATTAGCGACTGGTGTGCTTGGATTATTTCCAATCACTGTAAATCAGGAGATTTTCTACAGAGTAATTGTGCAGACAGAATCTCTCCACATTCAAATGTGCAGTCTCTGTAGAAGATGAGCTACTTATTTTACTTAGAAAATCAATAAAACATGTGTTTTGACCAGTTATGGCCAAACTTTTGCACACAGACTGGTCTACTAACAGATTTTGATAATTATGTCCAATAGAATGTTTCTTGTTTATATGAAGCGGTCTTGTTACAGTAGTCCATGGACTTTTGTCAGTTTGTGAGTAATCATTTCTAGCTCTGTTCCTGTTTATGCTGATGTGCGTGCTGCAGCATTGTTGAGAGAGACTCTTCTGTGTGTTCAGGTCACCCCTCCTGCTTGGATATGAGTGCTGAGCTGGTGACGCTGATAAAGACCTACCCGTGGCAGTGTATGGAGTGCAAGACGTGCACCGTGTGTGAGCAGCCCCACCATGAAGAGGAGATGATGTTTTGCGACAAATGTGACCGTGGTTTCCATACATTCTGTGTGGGCATGGACTCCATTCCACTGGGTAAGCCCTTTTCCAATTAGGCACCAGTGTCTTCTGCCAGCAAACATTTTCTTCCCTTTGCTGTAGAAGTAATGGCATCCTTGTTGTTTTCTTGCTGCCTAAAACTTCATGCTTTGTGGTCTTCTTGTTTTGTTACAGGCTGCTGGGTTTGTGATTGCTGCAACAAGGATTCCTCCTCACCTAAGAAAAAAGGCACGGCAAAAACACCGAAAAAATCCAAATGAGTTTACAAGTGGAAATGTTAGTGAGCTATAACGTTTAACAGTGATTCCTATTTTTTAATTGTTTTTAATGACTGTACGTCTAGACATGCAATCAGCCAATTATGCTGTTTTTCTCAGAAGCATGTCCTGTACAGCTGTTGAACTATACTTGATGTTAACTGTGTTTTGTTTTGTTTTTTTACCATTTGTAAAATAAAGTGCAAAAGACCAAATTTTAAATCGTTTTCCTTTACATTGCATTGTTCAGTTAACATTTACTCTGTCGCCAAAACTTTTACTCTGTTCCCCTGCCATAATAAAGCATGATACCTTTTCACAATACCACAGAACAGACGCCACGTGAGGCCCCAGAAGAATACAGAAGGTAACAAAAGGTAACAAAAGTCTACTAGTTATCACCTGATAGCCAAGCGTGTGCTTTTAATGGTCACACTAGAGTGCCCCTTAGGAAAGCTACGCTCGTGTACACCCTTTCTAAAGGCTCCGGCTTCCAATTCAGCAGGTGGTGTTTGTCTCGGCCAAGTCAAGGGCGACGTCCATACGCACACCTGTCAGTCTGTGTTGTGTAACTGGAGATGATCATCTACAGTTTACTTTTCAAAGCGTGCCTTTGGAAAACAGGCACACGCTGGCTTGGACACTTGTAAAATCTCTAGGAGCGAACCCTTTGTTTTGGAGTGGTTAAATTGAATGAATTTTATGTTTTGAATGATGGAAATGCATTTTTGCTTAATTTCCACTAGATGGAGACCAAGTATCTTAGGTTTCTCACCGATGCAATGTGTTTTTCCCAACATATCCCAGACTTAATGCTGTATTACAATGATATAATATATTGCCAGGCCTGTTCTGTTCAAGATTACTTTTTTTGACTGCTTCAAGGTATTTCCACGTGAGACTTTGCAGAAGAGTAGGTTGGAACGCTCTGACTTTTAAAAAGTAACTTAGGGTATTGTAGACCAGTATAGAGGGAAGCATACCACGGAAATGTTGTCAGTTTGAGTACAAACAGTGTGATACAGTATCAAGTACATGCAAAAAATACACTTTAAAAGAGAAAACAGTAATTGTATTGTTTATTTCTAATAATCCAAAAAGTAGCTTTCCAAAACCAATTTGAATAGAAGTACAAAAGGATGAGGTATGATTCTCGACCACTGAGTATTTGTACTTTGTACTGTATCCAACATCTATGAGCTTATGATCTGAGGTTTGTTAGCATGGTTTTTTTTTCCTTTATAAAATGATCAACCTAAAACTTACAATAACAAAGCAGTGCGGTTGTTTTCACTAACAAGTCTAAAATAAAACACAAAGTATATTAGTTATAGTAATTAAATGTTAATAAGTTAAGTGCTGTTTGATAGTTTTGTGAAAATGTGAGTAAGGCCTTTTTATCAGTTAACAGGCAAGTCGAACTGATGGGATAGTTGTTTACTTAGTTGGTAAGCATCATGACTTCAGCTCCTCTGGTGTCTTTTCATGGTATCAGTCCCCCACCCCCTTGTCTGGACACTAGTCAGGGACTGAGACCAGGGAAAGACACCAGACAAATGAGTGAGAGCAGTACAGCTGCATTGTAGATCAATTATTCAGTAGTTAGGTTCATGGAATTTGAAAGCCTATTACAAGGTTGAAATGAAAGGTTTCCCTTTTCCCTGCATGTTGAGTGGAGGATTGTATAACAGCCAACACTCGGGCGAATCCCCCTCCTGCCCCTGCACCCCTTTTTCATGCTGTTAAAACTGTGGCAGCAAACAGCAGCTAGGCAGTGATGAAGCTCATACATATTTGAGCAGCTCGCTCTAAGCTTAGGCACCTGCCTCACACCTGTTGCTGCAGCACAATGAGAATTCCCCAGCCTCTCTGCTAATGACATGATAATGGATTTTGGTCCAATGGGCTTGAGCACTGTTTCATCACTGTTCCCAATAAGGATTAAAGGAATGGTTTAACAGAAAAAAAAATTATACAATTCTACCCTTATCCCAAACAAAGTCAAATGGCCAGGATGCGCTAGGTGTCCGAAGTTGACCTTTTGCACTGTAGCTATGAGGTTAACATCATAAATATCAGTCACCCAGAACAATCTGAATAGCCTTAAATCTCTAGTGCAAAACTAAAGAAGCAAACTAGGGTCACTGTTTTGGGGGTATATAGAAAACCATGTATGTGCGTTCCTGCTGGACCATCTTTTTAAGGTTCCATATAATATCAAATCTTTTTGTTGTTAAAATAGTACACATATAAAATAGATATTAGGCTGCAAATGTCAGTTCTTGAAGTTGGAAGCTGGAAGAAATGGGCATGCATAAGGGTCTGAGCGACATTGTAATGGCTACACAACTGGATCAGAGCATCTCCAAAACAGCAGGTCTTGAATGAAAGCAGTGATTAGTAAACCAGTGACAGGGTCGTGGGCCTCCAAAGACCATTAAGGGAAAGCTACCTTGTCTGGTACAATCCCACGAAAGACCTTCTGTAGCACGAACTGCTGAAAATAATGCTGTCTGTGATAGAAAGATGTTAGAACACACAGCACGTCACAGCTTGCTGTTTATAAGGCTGCAAGTGGCAGACCAGTCAGAGTGCCCATGCTGACCTCTGTCTATCACCAAAAGTGCCTGCAATGGGCATGTGAGCATTAGAACTAGGCCATGAAGCCTAGAGTAGAAGAGTAGATGTTGCATCAGGGTGTGGAAAGAAAGCAAGCTGGTAGAGGCAGTGTGATGCTCTATGCAATGTTCTGCTGTTCAACCTTGGGCCTTGGTGTTCATGTGGATGTTTATTGGACACATACCACCGACCCAAACCTACTCTTCAGGGCTTTGGAGTTCCCTAATGGCAGTAGACTCTTACATCAGGACAATGTGCTCTCTAGGACTGCGTAAATTCTTCAGGAATGTCTTTAGGAACATAATGAAGAAATTCCCCAGATCTCCATACCCCTCCAGCTACCCTACCACAAATCTGCATTTTTGCACATTTAATTACTCGGCTGCTAGAATACGGTGTCTGACAATATTCTGTATTCACTCACCTCTAGTGCTGTTTTTGATTTTTGTCAGTTGGGCCCTTTAAAGTCGAAGATGAAGATGAAATAAAGGGGTGTGCAAAATTACATCAGTATACACAATATGCTTCTTAATTTATAACTTTTTTTTATTTTAACCAGGAAAAAGTCCCATCGAGATCGCAGATCTCTTTTACAAGGGAGTCCTTGCCAAGTGGCAACATCACAACCCAGACAGAATAGAAGACTTACAAACAACTATGAACAAACAAAGCAATTGAATAAACAAAATGAAATCATCATTTAAAACAATTATATAAAACAAAAAGTTAACAGCTTTGTCTTCAGATCCTTCAGAATATGCTTCTATGAGCATATTGGGTATATCATCAGTACTAAAGAACAACAGCGCAACTTAGAAAAACCATCATGAAATATCATGATGTACAGTACTGTGCAAAAGTCTTGAGCCACATTGTTGGTGCAAAAAATGCTATTTTATGTCTTATCTTTGGCATACTGAGCAGATTAAATTAATGAAATAGGAACAAAGGTTTTACTGTCACAGGCTGTAAAGTGCCTGAATACACAAGTGTTGAGATAATGTTCCAACCACTTAGCATTCCAGTATACTAATCACCGGCCTGGCCTTCTGGAATCATCTGCACCTGCTTCTCCACTCAGGTCTTAGGTTTATGGCTAGTTAGATGGCTGCATTATGCTTGACTGATTCGTATGTAGGTCCCTGTGTGGCTTAACAAACAAAAAATATTCCTCCAACACTGGATGGGCGTAGGGACTGGACTGAAAATGAGAGCTTTTCGAAGTCATCCAGGAAGCATGGAGAACTGTTCCTCAAGACAGTATTAGAAAGTTTGGCTCTTTGGATGCAAAGCTGAAAAAACATGTTTTGAGTAAAAAATTACAGTGGTAGACAAATGTGCAATTATGGTCCCTTGCTGTTCACCAGTTCATGTTTGGATCAAAGTGGTACTTACCTTTAGAAACATTACCTTATACAAATAAGCCAGAATTACTACTCTTCTATTTCTCACCATCGCCCTCGTACAGATAACTGATGCTGAAGGAAAGTCCTGATAGAGTCTGCCAGTCCGCACAAGTCAACAGCTGGCTGCAGTTGTTCTATGGTTGCACAAACACTTTGTCAAGGTTAGGCCCCGGCTGTTGGGCCATGTGACTGCTGTAGTTCCACAGCTACACTGTGGTCCAAAACAACGACCTGCAGATGCTTCGCTTAATCAGGAGAGAAGTGTGTGCAAGTGCTCATTCCACGACTAGCTGCCCAAGCTGTTTTTGATTCTGGTGGCTTTGCTAGTCAACCAAACCTAGGGGCCCTGGGTGGAGCCCAACGGACAGCATGGCTGTAGCAGTTTTCAATCCTCACAGTCCAGAGATTTAGAAGAGCATATTATGGCTCATTTCAGTCTCTTTGAAAGGCTGTTTAGATGTTCCTCGCAGTTCCTGGTTTTGCCAGCAGCCTCATGGGTCTAGTGCAAAACTCACCGCACCCCTTTGAGTGAAGACAACATATGGACAATGCCCTGGCTTCCTGTTTCGAGGCAATGTTGTTCTGGCAGGGTGGACTCCTGGGAAGAGAAGCACTACCTTTGACCTCTGAGAGAACTCATTTACTCTGGCCCACAGTGAAAAGATGATGGGATCTGCAGGAAGGGATGCAGCTAGCCAGCTGTCTCTGGCAATACGCTGCAGTGCTCCGGGACACCTATGAGTGAAAGCTCCCTCTTTTGAGCACAGCAACAACAGCCTGAAAGCTATGTCCATAACCGCTGAGGTCACAACTGATTGCTAGTATTAAAAGCTTGAGAATGTGGAAAGGACAACCATTAATTACACGAATTTCCCACTTGTGGGACTAATAAAGGTTTATCTTATCTTATTAGATTTGTTTTGTATCTCGTTAGATCTTATTCAGGCCTGAAAGTTGAAGAGGTCCTTATAAGGACCATTCACCTGTTACTTTCTGTTCTTTTGTCTACTGGTTTTCCAATGGCACTTTATTCACACTGGGTAGCATGCTGTTACCATTACCTGTGCACATACACTGTATGGACTGTATTGGGACGCTTGACCATTGCATCAGCAGGGACTTTAATGAAATTACATTCCAGTACATGGAGTTAGTCCCTCCTTTGGTGTTCTTGGAAAACTTTCCACACGATTTTGTGCTCATTCATTCTGTAGAGCATTTATGAGGTCAGACACTGTTGTTGGATGAGAAGGCCTGGCTCACAGTCTCTGCTCCAGTTCATCCCAAAGGTGTAGGATGGGGTTGAGGTCAGGGCTCTGTGTGGCCAGTCAAGTTCTTCCACACTGAACTCATCCAGCCGTGTCTTTATGGAGCTGCTTTGTGCACTGAGGCACAGTCATGCTGGAATAGAAAAGGTTCTTCCCCAAACTGTGTCCACAAAGCTGGAAGCATGGCATTGTCCAAAATGTCTTGTTATACCGAATCTTTAAGACAGTCCTTCACTGGAAGTAAGTGGCCAGCTGAGGTCCTACTAGTTTTGTCCATATAGTGTATGAAGAGCAGGGAAGCCTCCAAGAACAAGATTGGAGAAAACTGGCTTAAAGGAATAGCTCAGCATCATTTATAACTAATGGAATCTAGCAACTGCCCATGAGTGACTGGTCACCATTCACTTACATTCAGTGTTATCACCGTTAGTCTTTCGCTGCTTTGCACTGTCTTTCCTATATCTGAGCATTTCAGTGGTAAATACCTGCGTGAAAAATTACAGCTGAGATATTTTGGTCGAAGTAATAGGATTAAAGGGATTATAGAAATAACGCGTTACGCACAACATCAGCAGCAGCAAAGCTAAATGTAGCCACGCCGACGAGGAGGCTTTGGTCTAGAAGCAGTAATTCAAGTATATCTGAATTTGATGCATGTAAACATGGGCCAGCTGGAATGAGACTGGCAATTTTTCTACATTTACAACAATCAGGACAATCACATTCATCTGTTCATGCTCCACCTAAGTTATACAGAGTTTTACATATTAATATGGGCTAAAATCTCACTGTTTTCTTTGTTTTTTTTTTGTCAAAGTATTTCAATTTAGAGTGCGTTATTCCAGAAGCTGTTTATTTTCTAGACCACACTTTTAAGACAGATTTTTTTTGTTGTGTGATTGAAATTGCATGATGGGACAATTTGCCCCTGTCGTTGTCAAGCTGGGTAGCATGGCATTGTGAAGTGGAAAGTCAACATTACACCGTAAAGAGAAACTGCTGCTTGAAAATTGCTGTAGTTTTACAACAATTAAACTTTTTAAAAGTACACAGCAACTGTGGAGGTCTGAAGTATAAAAAAAAACCTGAAAGTGATTTCTCATCAAGCTGAACAGGATATTGGGAACCTTTAGCAGTGGAATGCTTGGTAAAGCAACAGAATCCATTTGTGGGTGGACCCTGGGTTGGTCAACTGACTGACTCCTGCAAGCAAGCTGAATTTCCTAAATCACGGCATCAGATTTGCTCGGGTGTAGAGAGGTTCTCGCTGCTCCACAGTTGTGACTCATAGAAAATGGAAGAGGCGCATTTAAAAAAACTTGTGATGTATAAAAACAACCTCATTTACCACACACTCCATCAGTGCTCATCTCACAAGTCATTTTCACTCTCCCCTGGCCATTACGCCAACACTCTCAGGAAATGTCTTGAGAGCGACTTCTTCTTTGTGGGCACAAAAAAGAGCCCAAGATAACAATGTTTATCAGCATCTCTTTCTCATTCCTGTTCCCCTTGCTGTAATTCAGAGATTTGATGTCGTGAGGACGCAGATGAGTGTCTGTGCATGCTGAAAGGATCCCGTTGTTGTGGCGAGCTGCTTTCGGGACAGATGATAATGCCTTTGCTTCCCGTTGTCCTCAAGCTGAGGAGTAACAGAGACTTTTATAAAGAATCCCCTTTTGTTTTTTGGGCCGTATTGGCTAACTCATTAGCTTAGCCGTTCTGTTTGGTATGCAGGAACATATTATGCGTGTTTTTAATATTCCGCGTGTAGCTTTGGAGTGCTGAAAGCCTCTTTACTAAATGTGTGTTTTTTGAAGTGCTGAAGATGAGCCTCATCTGCAGCGACTCGGTCCTGAGCCGCTCTGAAATATGCATTACTGAGGAGAGCCGCTCGGCTCCGTCTCGTTCCCAGCATGCGCCGCCATTCTGAATCATCCATAATGATGCGATATTGTAGTTTGAAGCATTTTGATCTATCATTCACTCTGAACGCAGTTGACATGTTGTGCTGCTGTTCTCTTCCTCCCTCTGAAACCTCTCCTGTTACAAAGAATGAGGCGGATGCGCTTTCTTTTTTCACTTTACCTATTTGGGTTTAATTTACGGCCCCCCCCCCAAAAAAAAAACTCATCTCCACTCTAATTTGCGTCCAGCATCTCGAAATAGTGTTTTTCTTGCATTCTTTTTTTGCCTTAGCTGATTTTCCCTTTCAAAACTGATCAAAGCTTCCTAGACCGAGCCTTTGCTTGCACGCTTTTAAAATGTTTTGAAAAATCATCCTCAAGAACTCAAGAAAAAAAAGAAGAGAAAAAAAAGCGCCCTGGTAAGATTTCAGTGAGACGGCGAGGCGATGCTTTTATGTTTTTATGTCTCCAGCTTGCCGTTAGATGTGTATGCATGAGCATGGCTCACTTCCAAGAGGGCTGTGTATCCCCTGGCTGACGTAGCATCCACGGCTAGCGGCTAAAGAGCACGTCTGAACATTGCCTACCATGATATCAGACATCAAAGTTAGCAGTTTTTTTCTGTATTATATTGTGGCCTCTCTTATTGTATACTGAAAATGCTGAAAAAGCAACCTTTTGTAACCTAGGGATTGTATTAATAGACCTTTTCACTGAATCCTTGTAGTTCGATTATAACACCAACCAAATCTATCCTCAGGGAATTAAAAATTCAACTTCAAAAGCTCACATTACATATTGCACATGGTGCATGATTTGAGCAATCCTAGGAAAAAGGTTATTTTAGGATTTTGCTATACAAAAATGATGAACAAATGATTCCAGTTTGTTCCAGAACACAGCTAATTATCACAAGATATTGAAATTAGAGGTAGAATTATGGCAATGTTCTGCTTTGTGATGTGAACAAAGCACTATTATATACTCAGCAAAAAAAGAAAAGCCCCTTTTTCAGGACTGTGTATTTCAACAATAATGTTGTAAAAATCCAAATAACTTTACAGATCTTCATTGTAAAG
>JBBPCY010000150.1:6844042-6856998 GCA_037974405.1 Brachyalestes nurse | reverse complement strand
ACATGATGTTACATAATTTCTATCTGTTATCACCCAAATGAGGATGGGTTCCCTGATGAGTCTGGTTCCTCTCAAGGAGTTTGGGGAGTTTTTCCTTGCCACTGTCGCCGTCACCCTTGGCTTGCTCATCAGAGACATTTCAATCACACATTCATACACACAATTTTCTCTCATTTGTGAAGCTTTGTGACAATGACCATTGTTAAAAGCGCTATATACATAAAATTGAATTGAATTGATAATTTCCAACTTTTGGTCCAAATACTGAATAGCTGGTTTACAATGAAGTTCCAAAATCTAACATTTAAAGCATTTCTTTATTGAAATATTTCTTTAAATGAAATTTAAAAATGAAATCTTTTGGTTTTCAGCAGTATGTCTTGAGCTTAGGTTTTGTCCAAGAATTTTTTCAATTCATTTTCAGAAGCCTGTTTTTGTGGTAGGTAAAACCATGTCCAGAGAAGCTGAGATATGCAGGATCAGTCGGACTTCCTTCAGCTGTTTGGCCTTCAGCGGATTCTGCCATGGACAGAAGAGCTCACATAGCTTTTGGAGTGTAACCATCTCTAGAGTGCAGTGAGGAAGTGGAGCTTTTTCAGAGTCAGTAATCCGGAACAGGAGCTCCTCGGGAACCACAGGATTGTCCAGATTTCATGGCCACCAGGGTGGACATAAGCCAGTGTTTGACTGCTTTGTTTAAAAGCAAAGAGGAGGAGCATCAGTAGACTCTGACATGGCAGCAGAGTGGATAGCGATGGGAAACAGAGAGAACAGCCTCTTAAAGCAAGACCCCAAAATGAGAGTAAAGCTTTATTCCACTGATTTGATCTATTTGTATAACAGCAGTATTTCCTCTTGTTGAGGGGCTGTTCTTCCACCGCAGTGCGCAGAAACGTCTCTGAATTGAAGAGTTCAGATTATTGCTGCAGTGTAGTAGTCAAAAGTTCGGTGGTTTGCAATATTACCTTGTAAACAATGAAATAATCAGTACTCTCACATTTGGAGTATCATTTCATTATGCAAGGTAATAGCCAAGTCACACTGAAACTTTTTTAGTCTTCTGTCTGACATAACAGATACCCTTCCTTCTAAATAAAATTTTGAAACAATGTTATAGGAGAACCACCTTTGGTTCTGTAAAGTAACTTTATGGAATTCTCCTGGATGACTCTTTAAAAACTCTTATTGAACCTCAATGGTTCATTTTACAGAACCAAAGCTGCTTCTTTTAAAGAATCCTTTTTGAGAGTTCAGAGCCAGTTTTCTCTTTTCTTAAACAGAACAGTGGGAGGGGGCAGCACATTTTACTTGGGTGGAGGGGTGGTGGTTGTGAACTGACCTAAATTAAACACCTCCTCCCCCTACTCTTCACTGCCCAGGGGCTGGTGTAGAACTCCAGCCGCAGCTGACTGGATGCTGTACTCATGAACCAAACTTCCACTGTCCTACAGATAAACAACTATCAGTCCAAGCAAACTCCAAAACAGAAGCAAAGCCCAGTTAAATAACAAAGAGAGAAAACAAGAGAAACAAAAGAGAAAAGGAAGTGTGCATGAGGGAGGAGCCAATGAGGAAAAGACAGTTACACAATACAAGAAGAATCGTCAGAAAGAAAAGGCACATGAAGCAAATGGAAAGCCACAAAATGCTTGTCTGATTGATCGTAGCAGCCTAAATACAGACAGAGCAAAGTAAAACTGGGAAAAATGATTCAAGGAAAAACAAGCTCATGTCTATTTCAGAACTGCCAAGTCAAACATGTCACAAACAGGTCAGAGCAGCACAAGAAGTCACAGCTACTTAAGATAGACTTTCTTACTTTGTGCTGTCAATAAACACTCAAGCACAATCAGAATGTATTTTACAGTAATGCGTTCAGCAGTTATTGAAGTGTTTTGCTCTTTTCCTCCCCGCCCTAAAGGATGTGATGTTATCCCTCTGGATTCTACTGAGGTTTGTGCAGACACGGGTCCAGGACGTGCAGACATTTCTCAACCATAGAAAATGGCTTTCCCACATTCTCCCATTAGAGCATTTTCAACCGAGTCTCCAAACATCCAACCACCACCCCCACCCCAATTCCTACTAAACATGCATCAGATTAGAGGAGTAACGATACACTCTACCATTCGACCGTTGAGTTTAGGATAGAGATCATTTTTCCTCCACCTTGATTTACCTCTGATATATCTGATTGTCTTAACATCACACATTTTAAATGAAGAGAAAAATGATAACTGTATTTTACACTTGGATTGTTCTGTATTCTTTGGAAGTAAGCTGAGATTCCCATTTATATTCTGGTCAAAGTTTAAGTAAGTGGAAAGCTACATTTTTACTGTGTATCTCTGTATCTCCTGTTTTCCCCCTTTTTCCACTGTCCTTGACTCTCCTTCCTTCTCCCATTCTTTCATCCAGAATGAAAGAATCTTCTTTCCTTCTTCCCCCCTGTCTGCCTGGCAGCACTTCAAACGCAAACACACACATGGCGATCAGGAGCAGGGCCAGGGTGAAGTGAGGGAACTGGAGCAGAGGGCAGCAGAAGTGGGAATAAAAGAAACATGCTTTCTGAAGAAAAGGCCAAAAGAACAGTCGATGGAGAACAATTCCCAGACAATGCAGGAGACATGTGTAGAGATACTTCACTCTAGACCAGTGGTTCCCAAACTTTCTCTGCAGGGCCCCCCATTTCTAGATTAGAACATTAATGAGCCCCCCGCACAATTCTAACTACACAGGTTATGCCATGCTAACGCTAGCTAGCATGGCTAACACTAACACTGCAGGGAGTCGTCCTGCCATGGCTTAAACTGTTTCCTCTCAGATTGACACTTAAATTTGCCAGAGAATTCAAGGTATCAGCCTTTGTTTTGTTTATTTGTCGTGTTGACTGTTAATGTCACAGAGAACTTTTATTAAAAGTTGCTCAGAGTTGTACACCCGTGTTCCTCCACTGCATGTGTGATGACGTCATCAAACGACTAGTCGACGCGACTTTGACTATTCTGATCGACTAGTCGACTTGAAAAAATCTGGAGTCGTT
This sequence comes from Brachyalestes nurse, assembly GCA_037974405.1. Classification (NCBI taxonomy): domain Eukaryota; kingdom Metazoa; phylum Chordata; class Actinopteri; order Characiformes; family Alestidae; genus Brachyalestes; species Brachyalestes nurse. The sequence continues at coordinate 6,853,955 of JBBPCY010000150.1, read as the reverse complement.
AATGCCCTAATAAAATATATATAAACTTGAAAATGATAGCTGCTGTTTATTTACTGTGTCTTTTTGGCTCTGCAAAACATACATGGAAAACCATAAACAAGACAATGAATCAGCTTAATTTTGTTTTTTTTAACAATAATCCTAGTTTATGTACCAGATTCATAAAAACTACAGGTGCAGTTATATGAAGTAGTGCTGTTTGTTCATGCTCCAAATAGACAAGGTGACAATGACGACACAAACATCACTCACTGAAAATGAAATTTGCTTCACAAGCAGTAATGGCAGATTATTAAAACAAAAGCCATGGTATTTGATTAATCCTACAGGTAGCTCATCTAACATTGCTTATAACAATAGAATTTTAATAATGAAATCACTCAACAGAAGTCAATTGTCTTCAAAGTTTCAAAAGTGATGACTAGACAGAATACGTAGGTGGACAGAGATGACTGGGCCCTTGTGAATAAGCTGCTGCCTTTTGAGTGCTGAAAGAGTTAAGTTGGTAACTCGCTTGTATGGAAAGGGTGGGCTCAGGATATGGCAGGGAAATGGCTAGAGTAAGGAAAGGTTCATTCTTTGCACTGTCAAATAGGAAATGGGCACAGATTCCAAGGAAGCTCTCTTGTTCCTGACTAATAATTTAGACAGGCCCTCCTGTGATGGAACAATTCACTTCCAGCGGTGCTCCCTGTCTGCCCTGATACGTGTGTCACTTAAACAAGAAAGTCGTCCAGCACATATTTATTGATCAGAATTTGTGTTTACTGTAAGCAGTTTTTTGTGTGGCAACCCTCGATTTTATTTGATAAAAGTTTACTTCTATCATAAAGAGTTCCAGTAAATACATCAACACCTGCAAGAAACTCAACATATTAATTTTGTAACTAATAAATATATAAATCTGGCTTCTCCTGAGTGTGCTGCAGATATTCTGACCTAAGTGTGGAAAATCGAGTTATATGTGCAAAGCCTGGTCACCAGGTTGGTTTGGTTAGCCCGACAGGTTCGTTGGGTTAGTGTAACTCAGGTGGTCAGCTAATAGCAATACACAGCCAACATTTCTGACATGTTATATTATTGTCTATTTCAAAAAAATCTCTTCAACTCCAAATAGTGACCAATGTCAAATAATAACCTACACCTGCCAGTGAGCCTCCAGTGTGATTGTGGACGTAAACAGTAACAAGCTAACAATCTAGCACTAATCCATCCAGCTGCAAATATCAAACATCACATTAAGAAAACACTATGTTAATAATAATATGACCGTTTTTAATGTAAAATAAATAACTTGATGTACTCATTTCCCTAAAGAGCAAACAGTAATGTTACAGCGATCCAGACTCAAACCCACCTAAAAACTTAGTTGCACTTGCCATAAATGATGGAACCATGAATTCTGTTCTCTACCAAAAAATCCTCCTGGAGAATTAGTCATCAGTGCATCATTTAGTGTGACAGATGTGGAAAGCTAGAAATAAAATGGAAATCATAGAATAATTTACAAAACATTTTCGTGGTACTGTACATCTGAAAGTCTTCCCTGGTGGAGGTAATGCTATTGTGCAAGAGCAAAGCTTGTGATTGCTCAGGGGCATGGAAATAGAAGTTTTTGCAACATAGGTTTCATTTCATCTTCTGCTCTTGCCACCTGACTCACCTTGTGATAAGATTGAACACTTCAGATTAAGTCTATATAAACAAACATGTTGAACTATCAGTATTCCTTTCACTGTTGCAAATTTTAAAACTTTGTCACTAGATTTTGGGACATTTTAGACCCCTATGGTGAAAACACCTAGCAACAAATCAAGCAACTTATAGACAAACCTTTCCACAAATGTTTTAACCAAGTTTTAGTACTAAGCTAGCTAACTATTGTTAAAAAAAACAGGCTACTTCACTAGTCTTTTTACTCAAGGCCAGAGCAACAGCATGTGGTACGTAACAAGTTGGTGGTGCCTCTCTTGTTATTCTGAATTTGCGTCCTTGTTATTCTTAAAAAATTAGAGAATGGAGCTACTTCAGTCTTCTACTGTAAACTAACAAGAGGTATGCTGTTTGTATGCGGGCTTCATTTCCCATGAGCCTTGTGAGTGCAGGGATGTAAAGACATGACAGAAAATATTAATTTAAATCAAAGATAATCTTTAATATCTATCTAAAACAAATTAAATGTTGAGTGGGGGAATTACTGGGGTTAAGTTCATCCTCCTATAAGCACTAGAGGGGACACCTGCACCCTTTCAAATCTACGTCTATAAAAGTATCCGAGTATACGTGGTAGCTTGACAATCAGCAATGCAAAGACGATGGTCTTACAACACCGGGAACAAAATTGATGCTTTGAATGTAATGAACTTTACAGTCATCAGCATTACAGTACATTGAAATCTCCAGCAGAAATGATCCAGTCTGATTATTTTTTCTCTGTTTCTAGGAAGATCGCTGAATGACTTTTTCTTTGGTTAGGACTCAAGGAATTTCCAGTGGATGGATATTCATCCCTCTAGGGCTGTGTCTGAAACAGCATGTTATAAATTCAACCCAGTGTGCACTAATGGACTGATAAAGAAGTACGTTCTTATAGAGTGTCTTGTCACAAACCTTCAATCACCAAATCACTTTTGAACATTTTTGTAGCACGTAGCAGCATTTTATTGAGATAACAGCCACATTAATGAGACTAATAAAAATAAAAGAACAATGTTTTAAACCAAGAAATATTTTTAAATCATATATTGTACTTCTCTGAATGTGTCTTACATAGATATTAATATCCACAGCCCCAATTAACTCTCGCTATAACATTTCTGGTCCACTGGTCCATTTTTTCCACATTTTCTTTACTAAAGATTCCTGAACATTTTTATTTATTAACACATTACATCTTATTCCTTATTAGCACATTACATCTACTTATCTGTGGCAATGGTTTGTCATGCAATAATGACAATGGACTTTGTAGTTCATTCTTGAAATAGTTTTTTAAACAAGTATTTCTTCCCATCCTGTCTTATCTCTTTCTGCAACTTTTCCTTTTCTTCCATCTCTTTCATCAGCTGCCAACACTCTGCCTCTGTTCTCCTTCTCTCTACAAGGACATCCTCACGTTCTTCCTTAACTGAGGGTGGTAAAGGTTCAGCAACGCCATCCAGCATCGCTTCCAGGATACCTAAGGCAGACAAATGCTGCTTCTGTTTCACCATCCTCTGTTCTCATTCTGGCTGGTGGACACAGTTTCTACAAAATTCACAAATACAATCGATCACTCACAATGCAAATCACTCACAATACAAATAACATTTTACTTACATTTTGCCATTGTAGCACCTAACCGGACCTAACCTTTGAATCTGCTCCACCACAAAGACTCTACAACCCAAAATGCACACAAGACTGTTATGAAAGATGAGCTTTGATTTAATAAAAGTATGCTTTTATTTAGTCATCAGTCAACAGGGTGAATGCTATGACACAAGTATTTACTTGAATTCTCTGCTTGCAGCATTGCATTTTATGGTGGATAACTCAGAGGCACACTACACACACACTTATCACTAGGATTTTTGCCAAACGTAAGAGGAGTCCTCTCTGGCTTCTTGGTCGCTAGATATTAAGGTTCATTTAAACTGCATCTGCTTGTTAACACTGCCATAGATGTTATCACTTTGTATTCACCTCAGGGCTTGTAGTTCACAACAAAATTATTAGTGTTTAGAGTTATGCATTATAATCAGCTGATAACTTTAAAATTTACCAAACATGAAGCTACATTTTAGTCATGAACAGTTGAAGGTCACACCACTTACCTTAACCAAATTTACAAAGAGCTCAGTTACTAGTTGAAGTTGAAAGTTATAAAGAAATGCACTTTGTATTTCAAAAACTGTAAAATACAGATCCAGTGGTTTGTAGTTCACCAAGTTATGCATGTCTGATGTTATACACTAAAACATGTTTTTCTCTTTGCTGTTGATGCTCCATCAAATGACATTTCTCCATCTCGAGCGGCTTCCAGTGTAATCATGGGATAGAATAGAATGTAACATTCTTCAAAATTTGGCATATGTCATCTGAGGAACTTTTTCTTACTGCTTAATGTATTTATACACTAACTATGGGGGCACACTACATTCACATACTGTATTAATACACATTAATGTCTGTTACAAGCTTCAAATAAACCATGGAATATAATTTATAAGCTTCAGATATGTGATTACTTTAATATAGCCAAATGTTTATTTATTGTAATCTAAAATATTCTTCTCCTCACTGTCAAGCAAATAGATTGGATAGCTTGGATATTGTGCAGCATGCTTTTTCACATCCATACTTTTACTTGGAAATACCAGTAGGTATATCAAAAGAAGTTGACTGTAATCTAATGAGAACGTATTCTATGGTCAAATAGGCAAACAGCATTATTTTTAATGGTACTGATTAAACCTTCCAGCATAAACAATGATTAATGGACATTTGACAGCATGTGAAAACATTTGGCAGCCAAATGTTTGCACATTTTAATTGGTTTTTGTTTTTTGTTGTTGTGAAACCCTAAATCTCCTACTGCTCCTAAATCTCCAACCTCTCTCCTAAAACCAGAGGGGAAAAGAAAAATGCCTGAACAACTGAAACCGATAGAGCTTTTTTTCAGTGCTGACACTTCTGGCACTCAGCTCACATGGCTGGAGCCCTCCCTGCTGTGAGACAGCTTTGGATGTGGCAACTGTATGCTTCAGTACCAACTAAAAGGGAACTGAAATGCCCAGAGAGCTTTTTAGCACTGATTCTCTTAGATGTTTCTTTCAGGCACTAAAGCACTAAACAGAAAAAAGAACACATGATGTCATTAAAGAAAATAACAATCAATCAGCATACGGGAGTGAAAAAGTAAATACTCTCTACATTGTGTCACGTTCAATCAGACGCTTTATGGCCGTGGCTGTGTTTACTCTAGCGTTTCTTTTTCCCCTTCCCTGTGCAGTAGATAGAGGGCGGATACTGGCAAGGGCTTCCTCTAGGTCTTGATGCACTTCCTCAGTAAAACTTTTGCCCAGACCTCATCAGTGTGAACAATATCAGAGGCATTCCACTGGAACAAGTGTGCGCACACACAGACACTCAGACATGCATTCTGGCTGCTTATTAGTCTTTTTGTCTATTATATGTTTTTAAAATGTCCCCATTCATCCGTGGTTTACTCTTCAACTGTCTAACATCTCTGATAACCTACGTGAGTTAATGTCGAGCCTCACTCTTTATGGTAAGCAGCCAACGAAAATGTGCACAGCTGAAGGAATTAGAAGACAAGTGGAAAATCAAAGTCTCCCAAAAAAAATAAAAAAAATTAAGACATGGAACCCCGCTTAAACCCATCACTGACAATGCTGCAAGCCGAGTGGAAAGACACGCAAAATCGATGACGCCTGCTGCAGTGTAAACTGCCATGCGTGCAGGGTGCAAAGAAAAAAGGCGAGTGTGTCTGACGTGCGCTGAAAAAGCATGTGTGAGACGTTTAGTGAATAGAGTCCTCTGCCAGGCTGGCGCTGCGCATAGGAGGAAATGTGAGTCAGAGTGACCGGTGTTATTGATTCCAGTCAACAAATGAGTCCATGTAATCCGTCTGCCTTTGTTCCGTTCACTTGGCCGAGCGCTCTCATTAGCCCCCCGTGAATGGTCAACCTGTCAGCAGGTCGGCTCTCCAACCGACTGACCTCTGACTCTGGCTCATTCTTGGACAAATTAAATCTCATAAATGACAAATCCGGGCATGCAGCACTCCCGCCGCAGCACGCTCGCTCCAGCCCTGGTGCCCATTAGGCAGGCAGGCAGAAAGGCCTTTCAGTGGCATTTGTTAGACCTGGGAGTGCTTTAATGTTCATCCCTCTTGACAGCAAGTAGAGGTCCCAGCGAACAAATGCCTGCGTCGGGGAACGTGGCTGCCTGATCTGCTCTGACACTGTTGCTTTGTAACGGGTCTTAGAGCAAGAGCGCTCTGTTTGTTTTTGGCCCCATGGAGAATGTCACTGCAGAGAGATTGATTAATGCCTAAAAGCCCTCTCAGCTATCAGTGAGAGCTGTTTTGGTGCTTTTGCTTAGCTTTCGCTTTCACACCATGAGGCTGAAGTATCAATGTCAGTTCATTTTTAGCCATTTTCCCCCCATAAGACCTCGTGTCAGGTCAAATGAGTAATGGAAGAAAGTACAAATCATGTGTTCGAAAGTTAAACAACATTGCTGCGAGTAATCTTTTAATCCAAATCTATCTCTTTGTTTTTACTTCTAACTGGGACTCAGGGGAGGAAGCAGGCAGAGTTTCCTGCTGTAGCAATATTAGTAGTCTGCAGGCCCTCTTCAGCATAGCCATCTTAATCAGCAGCTCTCTGTTATTCTACCTTATTGTTTGCCTTAAGTGTTGTTCCATCACCCAGAATGGCCCGAATGCTTTGGTCTGATTACGATTCAGACCCAAGAAATGGTTTGCAAAGAGATTAGAGAAAGGAATTTTCAAAAACATCCAAAGCTGCACTGTTTGCAATTAAAAAATGAACAAAATGTAAGAAATGACAGTTGCAATATTGCTAACATTTGAGAAAAAAGATGGTATGCAAAACACTTCAAGGCCTAAAAACATACAGACTTCAGTGGAGTCAGAGTTATCATCAACTTTTAATTTTAACAGTTTAACAGTAATCCCCATTTTTCTCCTGGCATGTTTATGCCAGCATTCACATCCTCCACCTCAGGTCTGTAACTAGAGATTTATAGATGGGGCATTAATGTGGACTGTGTGCGGACATGCTGCCCAAGAAGAATTGCTTTAAACATGTTCCCAAAATGTCTATCATGAATTTCTGAAGTAGTAATACACAACAAAAAAAGATTAAAAAAATAAATGGCAAGTATTTGGTCAGGCTGGTACACATTATATGTATCTCACCATAGTTTAAATTAGGAGTCTAATATCTAATATGACAATCACGGTCATAATATCACTGTTAATCCAACAGACACAAATCTGATAAGCGGCAGGTCACAGTCTGATTTCTAGCATGCTAAATATCTGGATCTTTCAGAGAATCCAAATCCTGTGATGTGAAAAGTGTTGTGTTTGGAATTGAGTGTGGTGACAAGCTACAGCCAATGAGTGCAAAACATGAGGTGAGGGGAAAACTGGATGAAGAGTTTATACTCTTTAGTTTATACTCTATATCATATTATTTTTCACTATTATTATTTTGGAAGAAAACATCTGTCTTGCATGTGGTATCGCATCATTCTCCACATCACTTCTTGTGTGTGTTTCGTGACAAAATGTAGTTTGGAGATTCCTCCTGGTGAATCTTGTAATGTGTGACCCCTGTTACTGATCAGTCATGTTGAATGCAAAGGTTCAGTATTCCTGGTTATAAGACAAGAAGTTATGTAGTATGAGCAGTTAGGCCATCTGACCACCTTGAAAAACAGATTATGTGTCCTAGACATAATGTAACATGCTTGGAGTGGAGTGCTGACTTCCAGTTCTGCTATGTCAGCTAATAGACGCGAGGTGCATCATACCCACCCAGAGAGGGCAAGGCCAGTTGTGCTCTCTTGGACTCCCAGCCACAGATGACTGTGTCACCACCAGAGGTCGAACTCGTTAGATGGTGCCAGGACAGTTAGGCAGTTGCGGAAGGCGAGTTCTTTCATTTGACTCTATTAGCCAGTGAAGTCATCCGAATTGAAGAAAGCAAAGTCTGGATGCTTTTCAAGTATGTTCATGTAAACAACACAGTGTTTCTTTGTACTTTGAATATGATGCAGACAAGAACAGATTAAAAGTCTTGTTTCTTCTTGTTATCATTTACAGTATAACTTCAAATCCCAGGGATTTTAATAACTGTTAGCCATGTGAAAAGGGTGCGCTATAATTTGGCTTCAAATTACAAAGTACTCTACAAGATTCAAAATTGTTTATTTGTCACATACATAGTCATACAGTGAACACAGTGAACATCAGACAGTGAACACAGTCAACACAGCAACACAACCCTAAGTCAACATAGCAACACAGTCTATAGCAGCAAAAATGTAATTAAACAGTCTAATATACACCAATCAGCCATAACATTAAAACCACTAATACTGTGTGGGTCATCCTCGTACCACCAAAATAGCTCTGACCCATCAAGGCATGGACTTCACAACATCTCTTAAGGTACTGTAGTATCTGCATCATGACAGATACCTGTAAGTTGCGACGAGAGCCTCTATATATTTGACTAGTTTGAGCTGCACGTCCATTAGATGCTTGATCGGATTGAGATCTGGAAAATTCATATGCCAAGTCTTTCAGAGGCCAACTTTTACTCTTTGTTATGTTCTTTGGCATCATCATGCTGAAAAAGACCATGGCCATTATGGATTACCATTGCTTTGAATGGGTGTACTTGGTATGCAACAAGTAGGTGGTATTTGTCAAAGTAATATCTGCATGAATTACAGGATGCAAGGTCCCAGCTGGACATTGGCCAGAGCACCACACTGCCTCTGAAAGCTTGCCTTCTCTCCATAGTGCATCCTGGTGCCATCTCTTCCCCTGGTAAGCGACACACCCAGCCTTTCAAATGTTAAAGAAGATGTGAACGGTCAGACCAGCCTACCTAGTTCCACAGCCACATGGTCCAGTTCTGATGTTCACATGCAAATTCTAATCACTAACTGTGATGCATTGTGTGTTCTGACAGCTTTAAGTCATCGTCAGCATTAATGTTTTCAGAAATTTGTGCTGCAGTAGCTCTGTTTTGGTAGAAACTAACCAAGATCTGCTGTGTTGGAGATGCTCTGACCCCATCATCTATACATTACACTTTAGCCCAAGCCTACACTACCGGTCAAAAGTTTTAGAACACTCCAGTGTTTCAAGCTTTTTTTTATTGAAATTCAAACAGTCCAGTGAATATTATGAAATGGTACAAAGGACAGTTCTAAACTGCGAGAGGTTTAGAAATGGTAAGCTTACAAAGAAGTAGGAACTAATTTTGTAGCGCCATGCAGTACCCTCTGGTATGTGCCTAGTTGGTTGGGTTTGTCCTACAACAAGATAGTGTCCAAGCTATACCAGAACTACCTTAGAAAAAAGAACAAGATGGTAAGCTGGAAAACATGGAGTGGCCAGGGGTATCCAGACTTAAACCCCATCTAGCTGCTTTAGGATGAACTGGACAGAAGAGTGAAAGCAAAGCAACCTAATGCCGCACACTTATGGGAACTTCTGCAACATAGTTGGGAAGAACTTTCTGCAGAATGAACAATGAGACATTGAACCGCTTGAATTTCAATAGGAAAAAAAAAAAGAGAAAATGTTGGATGTTCTAAAACTTTTGACTGGTAGTGTATTTCTCCTCCATTCTACACACTGATATGCGCTTTTTAAAGTAAAAAGTGCCACAAGCACTACTGAGAAAACTATGAAGATGCTCAGGTATATAAGAGACGGTAACTTTCATTTAACCTGTATTGTAAGTGTTGATGTTTGTGGTAATAATAGACTGTTGTTAGAAGTTGAAGTTTGATGTTAGACCTTTGTTTATTATGGACATTTTATAAATGTTTAGTAAGGACTTAAGGCCTCATTCACACGGACATCTGAATCTTGGATAAATGAACACCATGGGCGTTTTTGTTGCGTTTTGTATCTGAGCTTGAATGGCTTCAGTGAGGCGTTATACTGGCGTTAGACTGACGCAGTTTAACGCCTGCAGCCCAATGTGTAGTTTCATGTATTCACCTGTGGGGGCAGTAATTCTTCAGTCCAGATTGTTAACATGTGTGACATCTTGATCTGTAGTTCTACATTGTAAACATGGATCCTTACAATGTAGAACACTGGAGTCATGGGACATATTCGGTCCTCCAGAAC
>JBBPCY010000150.1:6818034-6843942 GCA_037974405.1 Brachyalestes nurse | reverse complement strand
AAACACCTGAAACTGATTATAACACCCAAGATCCCAACAGAAAGGTGACAAAACTCAAAACTACTCAATAGCGGCCCTTTGTGGCCGCTAGGGGACATGACACAGATGTGAGCGGGTAAATTGCATGAGGCCTGTTGTACAGTCTTCAATTCAAAATTCCAAGGTTCAAACTGGGGCCAGGAAATTCTAGTCATCTAATGAGAAAATAAAGCCTGCTATCTTTCCTATACTTACCCTGAACAGGACTCCAGAAAATTAATCAAGAATTAGTCCTCATATTATCAACACTCAATACCTTTACATTAATTACCTGTTAAATAATAGGACATTGGGAGTTTGTATGAGGATTCTATCCACTTACCTTGTTAAATTTACTGGAACATCATGCAGTACTTTCCAATGAACAATTTTCCTGATCATTGTGGTTTCTTTACTACTGTTGAGGATTGTCACTAATCCTGTAGTTTGACATATTTTAATTAATTTTCCTTAGTTGCTACATGCTCAAATTGATCTGTTGCAAAGACACAGTATTTCTGCATGTAGGAAATGCATTTAATACTGAAATTCTGAAACTTTTAGGGCCTGTTTCCCACCCAGAGATTCCACAAGACCTGCTGTTCATCTAGCCATCCCAATTTGGTCCTTGTCAAAGCTACTCACAACCTTATTCTTGCCCATTTTTCCTGTTTCCAACACATTAACTTCACTGACTGACTGTTCACTCACTGACTACTATATTCCACCCCTTTGACTGTAGTCACTGTAATGAGATAATCAATGTTATTCTCCTCACCTCTCAGTGGTTTTAAAGTAATGGCTGATCAGAGTATATATATTTTTTATTATACTGTCTGAATGAAGGTAAAAAGACTGTATGTGTAAATTGAAGTGGATATGTGCAATAGAAGTTTATTAAATGACAAAAAAATGTCTGAATGTTTATATGCAGAACCCCAGCTGTTTAACTATAGCTATAGGAGTTCAGATCACTTTAAAAGAAGAAGAGAGCAACAAATCCATTTCTGTTCCACTTGCTCATGATAAATAGTATTTAATGTAAGACTTTTTTATCCTGGGGACATACAGTGAACAATATGTTTCATACATGACTACAGTTTTATAATTATTTTGAGAGGTGCCATCAGCACATGGATACGTTGTTTGATGTACTTCGGTTATTTACTTGGGCTTTTCTCCTTATGGACAATGATTTTTTATAGGAGATTGCTAATATACTCAAGTTGTCATGATTGCTTGATAATATATAACTTGCAAATGTCATATGTGACTTTAAATATCACTTATACACATATAAATACATACATACTCAAAAAATGTTATAATGAATGAAGAAAGACAGTCATAGACCATGGGCAGCACAAAACAGTTATGTTGTGAATGCATTCAAAGAGCTTGTCCAGGACTAGGCTTAATCAGGGAAACAGGCCCTTAAAGTTTCAGAAACCAGACCTATATGGAGACACAAATGAACCGACTAGGTAAGTATTTAGTTAGTGTAGTTTTAGAAAGCTTCATGACCTATTTTCTTTTACACCGAAAGCTTTTATGGGTCCGATTCCCTGTTTTCAGATGAAATATGGTTCTGTCGACATCTAATGTAGTGTTGCAGGGCAGCATAAAATGTCTTGTCTCTTAGGCCATAGACAAGTGGACTGACTGCCCTTGCAATAACATTGAATGTAATAAAGTTAAAAAAGCGGACTGACAAATATAACTGAATATCTATCTGAATGACTAATGCTTCAATATATGGACAAACAATCTCAATGGTACAAAGAGTAAGCTGAAGCATATGCAGAGAGACAGTTCGCAGACCTTTAACGGCTGATTTCTTGTCGACGGAGGCCGCCTGGGCAGCGAGCACAATCATCACATAGCAAAAGAACTCAATGAGTAAAACTATTATGAAAGTAACAATATACAACATACCCCTCATTACACGGTGCCATTGCTCTGGTGTCATGATCTCATACTGGCAGAAGGTAGGCTCTAGAAAATATTCTTCAGGGACAGTTGCAACAAGGATAAATACGTCCACAAACGGCTTTATGGCACTTAAGATCCAAATGACAACAATAACAGTGAGAGTTCTGCCGGTGGTGGAGATAGCTCCGTGTCTCAGTGGCATGCAGATGGCCACATAGCGCTCCACACACATTGCTGTGATAGTCAGTGGTGTGCATGATGTGACAGCATCCATAAGCATACATAGTGGGATACAGAATGCCACAGGCGTCAGTACATGGCTGTATGAAAGAACGACCACAAAATCCGTCAGCAAAAGAAAAATCACATCAATAAATAAAGTATGGGCGAACAATATGTAACGTGTTTCAGTTCTGAAGGCCTGTTTTTTGTAGAAGGTGAACAGCATGAGAATATTGACGTACACAAAAGGCCACACAAAAATCTGGGTTATTGCCAATGTCAAATTCACCCTCAAAGGCACGGAATTGACAAGCTGGAAATGATGAGTGCTGCTGGTGCCATTCTGACTGCTGTTACACTCTGGTGTGCACATATCTAGGAGGGGGATGGCAAAGTTAAAAACAGCACAGAGTGACACTCATAAAATTGTACAAATATCAAAAATCAAAAGGGAAAGAAAGGCTGCTATAATAATAACCTTTCAGTAATTCAGCCCATATAAGATTAGAAGGTTAAAGTAAGCTATAATTGCTGATACAGCATAATTAAAAGAAAAAGACAAGTAAAATATTAAAGTGAATTACAACAAGTGAATTACAACTGAAAATAAAGAAAAGAAATATGTGTCATATTAGCATAGGCACATGACATCGCTGTCAGAAAACAAAACCGTGTATCTCCATCGGTCCAAATGAAATTTTTACACAATGTAAAGGGCAGCTGTTTTCTTTCAAATGATGGACAAAAATAAAGCATTACAAAAATGGACAAGTAATATTTTGTTCTGTCAGTGGCAATATGCACTGATGTTGTGAAAGCAGTGATAAAGCTTGTGAAAAATAGATCAAATTCCAAAAATGTTTTCATCAAGAGATTTAGCTGCAGTAATAAAGGAGCCAAATAATAGATAGGCATCAGATAAGCACATATATATAAAGGCAAACCAGGCTGATTTTAATATTCAGTTACTGACGTCATGGACACATATGGTTTAGTGTGCATGTGCTAAGGATAAGTTGTTTGGGGCGGGGGGCATTTTACAAACAATTCTCTAGCCACAGCATTATGCAAGTATTAATGCTTAAGTATGTTACTATGATTCTTTGCTGACAAAGAACTTTTTTGGCTCACATGATCAAGAGTCCCTGCAATGTTCAAGCCTGTTTTAACAAAAAAAAGAAGCTGCATTTGCTCTCTTTTAGCAAAAACAAGGCTAGTTCAACAAAGTTCAGTAAAATTTCTCTGCTTAAACATGCTTTTTTCAGGCGACTGTTTCAGACGCTACTTTACTATTTAATCAGCTGCTTTGATTAAGAGGCCAATCCACTGTAGGCCTACCACATATGAAGACAGCCAGTGTGACATGGCAATTTTTCCTTTATCTGCGTGAAGCGTCTGATCCAGCGTAGCCAGTGTAAAGAAACAAAAGCCACAAATGAATTTGTGGTAAATGTGAGGAGTTGTTTTTGACATTTTATATGTACACTGTTATTCAAAAGTTTGGAATCGCTGTTTATAAGTTTGATATCAGTTTACTATCAATATTTTCAATAACGTAAAACCAGTATAGTGAAATTTAATTGTATATTAATGATATAGAATATAGTTTAGTTTCGTGCACCCTATAAATTTATATAAATGGAAATGACTAGGAAGCTGTAAACAAATAAACAAATAAATGAATAAATAATGAATAAAACATGTCCGAAAATGATGAACAGAGCTGTAGATCATTCTAAAAGGCTTATAAGAATCACGACTTTATCTCAAGGAAGAACACTTGACAAAAAAATTCTGTAAATAGACACCGTATATTATTTATATCTCAATATTTTCTTGTTTTCATGTAAATTATTGAATAAAACATCCATATATTGAGAAAGTTATTTGAGATACTGAATACTGAAATACAAAATTAAACAAATCTAAATTATCATTATTTGTCTAGTTTAGAGTAGTTATACTAATTTTGGTGTTATAATAATATTAATATAAAGCCAAACAGTCTTTTAACACTTTCAGTGGATTACAGTGTAAGATGTACTGTGTAAAAATAATTGAACAACAGAGATGTCTAGAGGACTGGAAGACGTTCTGTGGACAAACATTACATCTACATGTTTACGCGATAATTATGTGATATGTTGTTAAGAGGCATGGGATTATTCTCCTTGGCGTCTAATCAGTACACAAAGTCATTAAATGAGCATTTGTTTTCCATTCTGCTTTTGTCTTAATTAGCAAAGCTAGTAGATGTATCTCATATTGCCAAGCAATCCTAAGAGACTGTTTCCACATCAGTGGCTTTACCAAACACTAAGTAAAACATCTCATTATAGAGACTGTGTTTAATAATTTAGAACCACTTAATTACTTTCACAACATGTAATTAGCCACATAGGACTTTAGGTCATTATCATCAATTAACTAACTTGTGGAAAGTCTTCCAAGAAGAGTGGAAGCTGTTATAGCTGCAAAGGGGGACCAACTCCATATTAAAGTGTATTTGAATGCAGTGTCATTAAAGTCCCTGTTGGTGTAATGGTCAGGTGTCACAACACCTTTGTCCATTTACTGTATTTGTGTTTCTTTTCCCCTTTTGTTTTGTACAATTAAATGCATGACTAGCTCTAAACCTATACATTCTACAAACTTCTGACTTTCGAATGACTGTAATTAAAAGCAACTGATTGCCCTCATTACTTAGAATTTTTGTGGGTTAAGCGTTTTGACCTAAAATGGTAGTGTGTAGACTGTTAAAACATATTTGAAAATGCTCTTGCAACAGTTAAATATACTATATATGTAGGCTTAGTGGCCTCATCAGCAAATAAAAAAAACCCACCTCCAAAATCTGACTAATTCAATTTGTTTTGGTGACACAGGGGTGGGTTTGTTGAAAGTCAGCAGCCTTATGTAAGTACATTTGATTACATTGCCTCCTTACATTGGCTCTGGAGTCTCTTTTCGGCCTTCTGTCTTCAGGTTCAACGCACTATAGCAGACCGATGGTTGCGCACACCACTGTTTTCTTTTCTCATCTGTGACGCATGTCAGGGGCTGGACGAGGGACAAGCTTTTTTCATGTCTAATAGTAACCTTGTTTGCTATACAGAACAAATACTGCAGCGCGGTGCAGACATTTAACGGTGTCAGTTAATAATTAATGGGGCTCTCAAAGACACTGCAGTCTTCAGCAAAAAGCAACTTCCGTACCATTATTTTCTGATCAGTTGTATAGTACAATACATGATCTGTAATATGACTGAACAGTTGTCGAGGGAAGAGTTCTATGCTGAATAGTCATAGTGAATACACTATATGGACAAAAGACTGGGACACACCAGTTTCTCAGGGTTTGAGTTAAGAACCCTGTCTAGTGAAGGACAATCTTACTGTTTCAGTACACCAAGACATTTTGGACAAGGTCATGCTTCCAGCTTTGTAGACACAGTTTGGGAAAGAACCTTTTCTAATCCAGCATGACTGTGGCCCAGTGCACAAAGCAGCTCCATAAAGACGTGGCTGGATGCCCTGCCCTCAACCCCATCTAACACCTTTGGGATGAATTGGACTGAATTGCGAGCCAGGACTTCTCGTCCAACATCAGTACCCAACCTCAAAAATGCTTTACAGAATAAATGGGTACAAATTCCCACAGAAACAAAATCTTGTGGAAAGCCTTCCAAGAAGAGTGGAAGCTGTCATAGCTGCAAAGGGGGACCAACTCCATATTAAAGTCTGTGTATTTGAATGCAATGTCATTAAAGTCCCTGTTGGTGTAATGGTCAGGTGTCCCAATACTTTTGTCCATATGGTGTATGAGGGTATTTGAAGAATATCACATAATACAATTCAGTGCATGCATGTAGAGTTGCTAAAGACTCCAAAGTACTTGCATGCATTTCAGTAACCTTCCAGTAAATCAGTAAATTTCCCAAAAAAAATTACACAAAATGTTTTTGTCTCCCTTTCTTGTTTTACTGTGTGGTTTAAAGCCCAGCAGATTGCATATTCATCACTGCCTTTTGGCTCGCAGCCCCTTCATCCAACCCACCAGTCCTGTCTAGTTTCAGATACAGTACAGATTTCCAAACTCATAAACAATCTCAGCAGTGTTAATAAATCAGGCGGCTCTCATGATATTCAGACTTAGGTTCTAAGTTTACACATTAACTGAAGAACTCCACAAAATATTAATTAACTGAAAAGCACAAAATATTAAGCAAAACATGAATATGCTTAGACTGCTGAGGTTGGCACGCACACTCTGAAGTGGGAGGGCAACCTGAGTTCACACTTCATCAGTGTGCAATATTAGATTTACTGTAACAATAAGGCCTGGTCCACACGGACGTCTGAATCTTGGATAAATGAACACGCTCTGAAGGCCATGGGCGTTTTTGTTGCGTTTTTTTATCTGTGCTTGATTGGCTTCAGTGAGGCGTAATACTGGCGTTCGTCTGACGCTGTTTAACGCCAGCCTGCAGCCCAATGTGTAGTTTCGTGTATCCACCTGTGGGGGCAGTAATTCTTCAGTCTGGATTGTTTACATGTGGGACGTCTTGTTTTGTAGGTCTACATTGTAAACATGGATCCTTACAATGTAGAACACTGGAGTCATGGGACATATTCGGTCCTCCAGAACGTCAACCGAACACCATGTAAACGCAGTACCGGCTTTTTCTTTGCGTTCGTCTGGATTTCGGCAGAAATTGACGTCAAGAAAACGTTGCATGCACGGTTTTTGACGCCACCCGAACGCGCAGCTGACCGAGCGCCGGGGCTGAACACCCATGTAAACACTGTGATTTGCTCTAATGAGCAGAAAAACGGTCATCGCTTAGTTCGCGCTCACCTGGCACCATGAACGCCTGAAAATGCCTGATTCAGACGTCCGTGTGAATGAGGCCTAAGGACAAAATTTGTTTTAAAGATCACGTCAGATGAAAAGGCAGAACCTGTTGTAGCTTGTTTTGGTGATATCTTGTGTTTGATTTGTTTTAAATTGGGAAATTGTATCTATATGCCATTATGAATGAGCTTCATAAACACAGGCAATTATTGGCTACTGAATTTTTATTATCTGTTGACGCTCATTTTGTTGAGGCCACCTAATGGAAGTGCAGGAGATATGAGCAAATGTAGCCAAATTTCACAATGACAGCATAAGTGAGAGAATATGACAGTTGCAGTGCCCCCAAATGGATTAATTTCACAACATTTGATGTGCATCAAAGAATGAGTTGCTGAATTTTGGTCGGCAGCCATTTTGTTGAGGGAGCCAAATGGAACTTCTGGAGATATGAGCAAAAGCATTGCCATCCATCCATCTATCATGTAAGCTGCTTATCCTAACCAGGGTCATTGGTGGCGCTGGAGCTTATCCCAGTGGTCATGGGGAAAAAGGAACACCCTGGATAAGTTGTCAGTCAACCATAGTGGAGTCATAGTGGAAACCAGAGCACTCAATAGAAATCCATGCAGACACCTACCCCATTTTAGGGGATGCTAGTACGAAGAGACACACCCACCAAGAGACACAAACTGCTTATTTTGTATCAGCCATGTGAGGCTACAATCATGACTTTCTAAGTATCTAAGAATAATGATAAAGATGAATTAAAATGGTGAAAAAATGGAAAAAATAAAATATCAACATTTTAGCTTAAGTTGTTCTTGAGAGATTGTAATGTGTCAGTTGTCAAAACAATGGGGCCATAATCAGTCTCTTGAACATCAGAGAGCTTGAAGGGTCCTTAGTAGGATGGGGAATTGAACAAATACTTTCAACAAAATAATGCTAACATGACAAGAAATTAATGAAGAATGGAAGATCAGTGCAGTGTTGTTCTTACTAATAACAATAGATTTCATTCTTTTTTAGCCGCAATAGTATTGTTTCAATTTTACTTAGACTACAGTTACACTACATCCTTGACTTACATTACAGTTCGTTCTTCTTGTAGAAACTTCTGCTTTTTCCACAATAAGCTTTAGGACGCATATCTGAGGATTTGTTGTTACATGTTGAAGATTTTACGGATGTACAGATATCTCTTGGCTGTTTTGGTGGTAGGATTGTTTTTACAGCGCTGCCTCCGTAGATCTAAAGTGAAATCTCTCTTGGCTGCATGTTGGCTAAACTTGAATGTAGATTCTCATCAAAGACAAGCTGTAAAGTCTTTGATCACTGTGATAGGTGCAATGGTTATGTTTGTAGTAAACATTAGACATCAAGGAAAAATGTCTATGAGAAACAGTTGTAGAGATGGCATTGTTTATATGTGTTTGATTGTGTCTCGTCTGAGTTTTGTTTTCATAATGAAGTCTGTTGGGGAGGGGGGAGGGTTTTGCCATGCCCCCTCCTTTTCCCCCCTCTTTCTCTTTCCCTCTGGGCCACCTCCTCTCATTCTATTCATATTCAGATGAAAGCAGGCCTTCTCTGTCTGGTTATTTACATACTGGAGAAGTGCTAGGCTAGGGACTGCCATGTCTGCTGGGGGATGAAGACGAGAATGCCAGCACAGGCCAGCAGTTACCAGGGCAAGTATGGAGCAATGCTACTCATCCCATTAATGGGCGGTGCTCACCATCTGTCCATCGCAATGGCAAAGCAGCCTGCGGACCTATGGATTCCACCACAGAGCAGGCAGTCTGGAGCCAGAGCCAGAGGTCCCCACCGATTCTGGCCCTGGTCACACACAGTGCAGCAGGGGGATGGGTTCCATGATGCACAATCACCATAATCAATTATTTTTGATAGAGCTTGTTGACCTTTGAATTCTACTGAGTGGGCGCTGCCTCGTGTTCTACTCGAGAAGGCAAAAGCAGTTCTATTACTGGAAGGTATATTCTTGCATTTATACTTCATTTCTTGCACACAATGCACCTAAAATATTTATTCATAAGCACAAAAGAATTTAAACAAAGGAAAGCTCCCTCGGCGCAAAGAAATACGTTCAGCTGGGTTTGTGTAAAGAGGATCACAGCAAGATGTTTCTACATGGCTATTCTATAAACACAAAATGTTAGCATGTATCACGCTAGTTCCAAACACCGCACAAGGCTGTAAGCTTCCTTCTTTTGTCCTCAACACTGAAGGATTGCCATTCATTGTAGTGATAGCAGCAAAGCTCAACTTTTCCCGTGTGCTATTGAAAATGATTATCATGTGAAGAGAATGGAGCATTCAGTGTTTGTGGTCATTAATCAGGCGTCAGTCCACTCGTTCATTCCCACACATCACACTAGATGCCGGCTTAAAAGGCCCACGCCCCGCTCCCCCCTCCATGGCCAATTTCAAGACATCCGGCTTTCCCCTTTTTATTTGGAACAGTCAATGTGCTTTACATCTATGGATATGTCCACACAAGCAACCTTTTTATGGAGAGTTTGGGTCGTTTGGGTGCACTGCTGATTTGGTGCTCTTAGATTAGCGTGCTCTGCGCTCTGACCTTCGCAGGTCACCAATGGTCCTTCATATTCAGGGTGTGACCCGCACCGACCACTCACATTATGACCAGCAGCTGCACGCAGTGCCCTGGATGAGCTTAGTTCACCCAGGCCACCATAATACAACCTATAAACAATAAACGGCATTTATCACTGCGTGACAGCTTCATTTTCTTACAGTGTTTTTTTTTACATGTGCTCCATTCTTAAGTACCTCGTGGCCTTTCGAGGGTAGATTGGGTGCCTTTGAAATCGTAAACGAACATTGTGTCCGTATATTTACATTTTCTGCACTGGTGGACTGATTGATGTGGTCTTCATTGATGTCATTGTTGGGCGAATTTCCTCGTATTTTTTTTTTCTTGATCCATGACAAATTATTTGTACAGAAATGTCACAAAGGGCCAATTGAAAATGACCCAGGACTACAAAATGTCACAAGCTGTGCCTGCATATCTCAGCTGATGTATCTTACTCCTCTGTGTGGCTTTAGTTAGGTCTCCAGTCTATGTTTCCAATGGGTTCCTTGGACTTTTAGACTGCACTAATGTCATTCTTTAGAAAGCATCTTATTGAACAGTAAGATGAAAAGTGTCCATTCTTTGTGTAAGTCCAACCACAAATATGTGTTTAGCACCATTGTGATGACATGAAAAAGTTTAACAAAGTTCTTAGCACCGTGATATGTTCATAGAGAATATGCACAATAGGACACAGTTGTAAGTACACAAGCATCAATCTCCTCACAATTTACTGCTCCTTTTCTTTTAAGTAGCGAGTCTTTGGCTATTATTCGGGCGTGCTCCCATTCTTCTCCACATTCTGCTACTCTTTTACGCTGGACTTAGAGATGAGCGCTCGGCCCATACTGGCTGAATACTTGCTTTGGGGGCATCTGTTGCTTATGGTCTTTGCAACATCTGCTGCTATTGCTCCCCTTTCCCAGCATGCTGTGGGATATAGTTTCTCCCAAAGGTGGCCTTTGTATGCACCATTGTGAATTCAATCATTGTCTGCCACAGGCAGTTCCCACGATGCAGAGGAAGTTATTGCCATTCCTAGAGACACATTGCCACACTCTCCTAACTGTCAGAGGTGATCATCTCCTCCTAAAGAGCAAATTTCATGAGAAACATATGAGCTGTTCTAAGCAAATGAAATTCAGTCAGATTCATGTAAATATGTACATAATGGCTCAAAAGTTTGGAATCAGTGTTTTTAATAAAATATTTGCCTGCAGTTCAATATAATAAATGATTCTGATAACAAAATTGGTAAAATAGCCATTTTTAGATGATTCCAGGATGACAAACGGAAGTATAAATGATTTTCATTTGACTGTCAAAACTGTAGAGTTAAAGAATATCTAAATACATAATTATCTGATATTTTAGCATTCTTTAATTTTTTGTTGTTCATCATATTCTTGAATAAAACATATTGAATAAAGCATCTTCAAATATCTTTTTGAAGTGTTGTTTATAATATATAAGTGCATATATACACTTATATATTATATTTATATATTATATAAGTGTATATATGCATCTGAATATATAATATATTCAGTAATCTAAATTACTGAATATGTTCATTAAAAATTACATGACAAATGATTTCAGATTTTTTATGGTAGTGTGTATATTTATAAATAGCAATTAAACGTTGATGATTTGCTCATATACATTTATCTAAATAGATAATATATTTAGCTGTTTTTAATGTAATGTGAAGCTGTTAAATAACAACAACAACAATAATAATGATAATAATTCTGTGATTAGTGCATAGATTTGACCTTAAACATCTTAAATTTGACTTTTTGTTTTCAACGCCTCCATGTGTTTTTCTATCTAAGGTCTAAGAGCCATTCATTAAGGGGAACAGGGTAAATTTGAAGGGAGTTGGACCCCAGTGAGCTACTGAGAGTAGAATAGCCCACCATGGGGTTGGTAGTAAGGACTCAGCAGATGTTAATAATAAACTTTACTCACTGTTGTTTCCTCCACTAGTGCTGGGCCCTCGGTCAGAGAAATCAAGCTGGCAGAGATCACACTGCTTAAAAGTTTTGGACAAAAGCTACAGCACAATGTAGAAGAACCACAACAAACATCACCTATAAAGTTAACCATGTTTGCCTTATAATTTGTGCTGTTCTTGCAGAATTATTGGCAGTGAGGATGGGAACATGGTTTAAATGTGGAGAGGGAGACAAATAAGACATTTAAAGACAAAGAAATGGGACTGCTGGGAAATGATACAAAATAAATGCAGTAGTTTAAATAAGCTTTGTAAATTGACTTTATTTCATTAATAACTGTGAATGCACATAAAAATTGTAGTATAAACAACATTATAAACAATAATCACAGCATGTAGCTTTAAACCCTGCTGGCAAGATGAAAATTTGCATGCCAAACTTGTCCAACAGGGCAGCATGGCTGGACATGTTGAAAACATTTACTGTCAGTTTTCTGAGTCTAGGGGGTGAGGGCCAACAATTGGACGGGCTTTTGAGCGCAGTAGCCTCGCTGAAGGGTGCTGTTATGCTTTTTTCTAAGAGTGGCAAGTGTCAGCCCTTACGAGTGTTTAGAAAACAAAGAGGAAAATGGCCACCCTCTCGCGTCTGTGGGTTTATTTTGGAATAGGACTTCCTTCGGCACAGAGGTCCTTAGGTCACGCTTCAAGACTGAGAGCGTGATTGATGATCTCCAGGTCCTGAGGTGCACTGTCACCTTCTGGCTGGGTGGTCTCTCCTAGGAGCGGTGTCAAGGGGCACTTGTGGGACATAATGTAAAAGGTCACATACAGTCCTTTCTCTTACCTGTATTGTGTTTATCAAAGCTGTTTATTTGCGTTACTGTGCAACTGGAGCAAGTTTGGTTATAAATCCGTAACCTAATAATGCAAACCTAAAACTGGTCGAGATAGAGGGCGTACATGGCCGCTGATTGCTCTAGCATAAGTCTGTGGTCCATTTGGCTGAGCAATGTGTCAATGGATAAGTCATATGCTATGGCTAAGGATCTCACTGTGTGGTAAATGAGAAATCCACATGTTTGGAGTGATTGCATTCCTGGCATTCCCTCTACCAAATGACAAATTTAATTTATAGCAGCGAATTAAAAGCATGACAGTTTACTTTACTCCAGGTTTTACTACCATCTATTGTTTTTCTTAGTGATTGCATCTGTAGATGCCATATACCTGTATACATGTCTGTTTTTCCACAAACATGAAGCTGAACTGCTGAACGAGTGTGAACTTTTCTCTAGTTAAGGATGCCATGGCAGTGTGTGCACTGTTAGAATGGTCTGTCACAACACTTTGGCTGTTTCACCCTCTGACTTTCTTTTGTGTGCTTTTAATTGTTCTGGCCGAAACAGTTTTGTTTCCCAAGACTTCCCTGGCAAAGCGCTGAATCGCTTGCATACAGCAGCAAATGAGATCTAAGGGCCCAGGTTGCAGCAGTTGAAAGGGGGGTGGCTCTGCATTGTGGTGCCTGACAGGTGACCACTATGCTCGGACAAAGGGTGGGTCATTGCTGTAGCCGAATCCCTTTTCTTTTGCCCGTGTTCCCCTCTCTCTGCAATCTGTCAAAATTTAACTCTCCATTGAAGGCCTTGGCAGCAGAAAACAGCTTTATAGGGACTAATCCAAGCAGAAGTAAGAGTGAACATGCAGACAAGTACCAAGTCAAGCAGTGCACTGCAATCACTCAATGTTTCATGTTCACTGAGCATTTGAACATGCATAATATTTTTCTGAGTGCTTCTTGGTGTTGTTGTTACTGTTGTTTGTGTTATATATTATTTGATTAATGTTGATATTTTATTGTTTTCTCTTCATTTCCCTGAGATTTTCTGTGGGTGGGTTCCATACAAGGACATATCTCCTGCAAAAGGCATGAGACTGTAATGCAATTTCCTCTGTCAAAACTAGTGAAAATTTTAGAGTAAGCATTTTACTTAAAGCATTTTACATTTATGCTCTGTATCAGTGCAATTTTAGTACATATTGCTGTAGCCAGCATGTGCATGGTGGCCAATGACTCCCAAATGTGAAGTGTGGCCTCCATAAGGCCAGCTCACTAATGCTTATTTTTATGTGTATTGTTGATTTCTGTACTTGTGTATGCGTTAGGGATGAAAGCTTGTCACCTTTATGAATTTTTTTAAAATCCAAAACGTCATTTTTCTAGAGCTGATGTTTTTTTTTTGTAAATGGGTGAGGGGGGGTGTAATCTGCCAGACAGTGTTACAGGGACTGAATTTAGATCCATGCTTTAATAATTCTGTCAAAAACAAACAAAAAAGCTCATGCGATGCATCTAAGGAAAGTGAAGAGTGAAGAGCCATCTCTGGGAGGTTAGTTTATAATGTAGGCCCATTTTAGTGTCTACACAGCTGTCTCATGAATTTGTCTAATGTTCCATAATAATCTTTTATTGTGGTTATGACAGTTTTAGCCCTGCTAATATTACTTTAGCATAAAGACAATGGAACCATCAGGGGCTTACGGTGAAGTTAAGTTGGCACTTTGACCGAGGAGCTCTACTCTAGAACAACTGTAAGATGAAACAAGCCTTCCCTGTTGTTCAGCAACGTTTTCACACTTCTACGGACACAAATATTTATGTAATTTCTGGCTCTCCCAACCACCCCATTGTTGGGATGCCATACACTAAACTCAAATCCTGACATTTTCAAAATAACCAATAGCAAGGATTCTCAGAGAAGGAAGCATGTAAGCACTTCTTTCTTTGTGGCATGCAATAGGGGGGATGTATCTAGTAGGTGGACTCTGTTAATGACAACCTTTGGTTTTCAATGAATGAATGAATTCATTCATTCATTTCAGCTTATTAGAAAACAGCCACATGCACTGTTTGTAAGTAACTTCTACTTTAAACCTTGAACTAATTTATTGTGTACTTAAAAAATGTGAGTTTAGTGAGTTCAAATATCTGCATTAAGTGAAATTTAGTAAATTAAACTTTTTTTAAAAGCTGTGCAGGAAGATGCCTTATAATTTGAAGCTGATCTCATTGTTTTACTCAGCAGTAAACATAACAGCTGCTGCTTATTCAAGTGAGACACATTTGGCTGGTGTGTATGAAACATGAGTTGCTTTGGCCTGACCAATCAGTGATTACCATTTACTGTCCCATTTTCAATTGTAAATATGCTTTATCAATGTTTACTAAAAATATATTATTCATCTGTTCTCTTGATCAGTTTCTACCTTGTGACAGCCAGTGCTTTTCCTGGGTGTCTTTAGTACATTGTTACAGTGGTATAATACTTACATTCCTCTATATAATTTAATATGTGCAAACTTCAGAGCTACATACTTACAGCAGAAAAATATCCTAGTTTATTTATTTAGTAATTTAGTAATTTTCATTGACATTCTATTGACATTCTGAATGCGCAGTTCTAACAAAAACTTATCTGGTGACTTCCAGTTCAACCATCAGTCCGATGACTTCCAGTTAAGTAGATGACTCAAGCATTAAAAGAAATCCAATTTTGGGAAATGTATTATTTATTCCAGTTATATTGCTCCTTTTTGCCAATTTACTCAAAGATTGTTTTATGCATGTGTGGAAAAATATCCATTAGAAGAAGAAGAATGTTGAGAACAGGGTCTTCAAATGAGATTGAAGGAGATCAGAAGAGAAGTCACAGCTAGATTGTGGAAGTACATTCCAGAAATTGGATGCCACAGCACTAATTGACCTACCACCCATAGAGGAACGCCTAGTATGAGGTACACCAACCAGAGCATCCGAGGGTGGATATAAAAAGATATAAAGTGAAGAAATATAAGTGAAAGGATATAAAGATGAAGAAGTTCAGAAAGATAAGTGGGAGCAAGCACAAAAAAGAGGGATATTACAAGAAGGACTGATGGAGACATAAACTAGAATAAAAATATCTAAATGAGGCCTAAATGAAAGTCAGTAAATTTCTTCTTGACCCAGTAATGACTTCAGAGGCACAGGCCCCACTGTAACTAGTGAATCATTAAAACTATGTAATTACATTTCTTTTAACTCGAAATCATAAGGTTTAAATATTTATGCTATTTTGTTCACCATTTTTCTGAAATTTGGAAGCAATTTATGTTGCCTCTTTAGAAAATATTGAAGACATTGTGAATGAAATAATACAATATTCTTGTACTGATCTCTGATCTGCTGGTCATGCTTAGAAGAGATGTAATGCATGAATTGTGTGATTAAGCAATTTAGGAATATGCATCTGTGGAGGAATAAGAGTCAAGACAGTGTACATTTTTTTTTAATGCAACACCTTTAAGATCATGCAGTATATAATCTGTGTATAAACAAATTAAGAGTGAAATATGTCTATTATGCTTATTGCACATTCAAAGCAACTTGTAAATATTAATCCTTAGCCCTGGCCATCATTCCAAATCTTATGGCATCTGGAACTAAGACTGTAGTTCTGCTAGTAATGGGTTTTTCTTTTTTTTTTTAAATATACTGTATAAATATATCTTTATGTATCTAATTATTTTTTAGTTTAACTATACTTCTTAGTCGATTCACTTAAGGGTTTTTTTTTGCTGTGATTTTTAGAAGAACACACTCCAGTTGTGCTTCATTACTTTGTAAGTATGTATGCATATTATTTTGGAAGATTGGTAGTTTACTCAAGTATTATTGTAATTAAATACTTATAACATTTCTCAATTACATTTCCAAGAAAAAGACTCCTTTATATTTTCATCTAGAGTGTCATAATACTCATTACAAATCTCAAATACTTTAAAAATGTTTTCTTTTTCTCTCAATCTTTTTCTCTCAATTTTTGTAATCAATCGTGTTAAATTACAGTAATGTAAAATGAATCCACCCCAGCTATGTTAATCAGCACAAAGCCTGTACTGCTCATTAGACTCAAAGAGCTGCATGGAGTGCGATCCGCATGTGTCCAGCACTGAAGTTACTTTAATGTAAAATAAATGTCCCAACTTTCACTATGACCTGTTAAAACACTTCTATAAATGTAAACACTTCACAATTCTACATTCTACAGGTTACTTCACAATTCTACATTTATTTTTTACATGTTTTTAATGCTTAGTCTTTTCCACAGCACTATACTTTCATACCTTCCCTTAAATATAGCTGATCTGAAGCCAACACCTTGAAATGAGTCCACTAATCAAGTACATTCATGTGTAAATGACATTTAAACACGATAGGCATATTAGGCATTAGTACTGCTCAGTTACTGACACACAACTGGAAACAAAGATCAAACAGAAGATATTCAGCACTGGTTACAGGGCAGTGCCACAGGCCTATACCGAATGAAGAAACAAAAGAAGTGCTTTAGACCTGTCTCCTGATATTTTCCAACTCAGCGAAAAGCCATTGTGCGAGTGAAAAAAGTTAAGTTAAAAGCTTAGCATGGTATGTGAAAACAACTGTCCACCAGTTGCGTAATACCAGCAAATACTTTTCACTGCACCCAACTGGAGCCTGCATTCACTACAAACCCCCGTCGCAACTGGATCAAGTTCAGGTGCTCATACTTTCCCCTTGACTAAAAAAATATCATAACAAGGTCTGTGTGTTTGATTACCAACATCAAACAATTACAAATGTAATGTGATAAGGACAAATGGGCTTATTCTGTACCAAGGCTTGTGACCAGTGTATACTAACGTAGGACATTAACCCAGAATTTAGACTGTGTGAACTGTGTCACTCAAAAATCTGTCAGAAGCTGCTTCCTCATTTGTTTTAACGCCACGCTCTACTTCTGCTCTTTTGCCTATTATATAGAAGGTTAAGACAGAGTGTTATGTTTATTCACATAAGTTTCATTTTTAGAATGGAGTCAAACAGGCCAAGTCATAAACACATAGTAAAATCCACTGTGACATGGTGTTAGCCTGGGGTGTGTCTCTCCGAATTCTTTCAGTTTTACCCACAGAGAAAACTGTCATCTCTGTGGTGTGCATTTAAAAACCAGAACTGATTTTAAGTGTATTATACTGAGAAAAGAAAACTGTTGAACCCATGTTTCTTTCTAACATGTCTACAAGTGATGTTCTTCATTTGTGGATTTGCTTTTATGTTTAGATCCACGCCGATATCTCAGAAGAAGGTTCTAAAGTGTCATTGGAATGGTACTTCTAATCTCACAGGGTTGGTATTCTTAAGGATATGTCTTTAGTACCTTTAGGTATTCAACAGAATTGCACAATACTCTGTTTACACAGCTGTATTGTTTTATTTTAATTGCATTGACTTTATACACCCTATATTGGCTCCAAGCTTTTTTATTTTAGTATTTTCAAAATGATACTATGACAAGGTACAAATGTGCCACTTTCCTCTAGAAAAAGGAATGTAGTGAACCTTTTTAAATACGGTTTAATCATCTACAGGGCTTGTACCTTGGTTGATAAAAAGTACCTGTACAGCAGAGGTCCCCACCCACCGGGCCGCGGACCGGTATCGGTTTGTGAGTCATTTGGTACCGGGCCGCACAGAAAGACAGAATAAAAATATTTTATTGATTATCAGAGTCTGAAAGATCTTTTATTTTGAAAAAAAAATGGCCATCTTAGTCACGTGATACGGCACATCAAAAATGTAGCCCAAAAGCTAGCAAAAATGAGTAAAAAACAAACGCTCTTTGCGGAGCTTCTTCGTATTTTTACACACTTGGTTTTTAGCTGTATCTGTACTGGTCCGTGAAAATATTGTTATGAAACTGGTCCGTGGCGCAAAAAAGGTTTGGGGCCGCTGCTGTACAGTATGTGCCTTTCAATACAGTATCTGCTTTTCAGTAGTTCAATATTTGACATACAGACTGTTATTTAACAAGCTAAGAGGTTCCTATGATGTGGACATCTCTTCGCTCTAGAATGCATTACTCATTTGGTAATATTTCATACAGGATTTATTTGGAAAAATATTAAGGTGATTTTCTTCATGAGAAACACATATAAAACAATTCCCATAGGTTTTAACACATTTAAATACATTACTGTAGAAAAACAGTCACAAAGACCCGAAGTGCCTTATATACAATATACAAATTTGTGAAATGAGGAAAAGATTAAATTATAGCAAACTTAACGTCACAAAAAAAAATCCCACAAACAACTGAATCACAAATAACATTTAAATAAAAAAGAATACAGCCTTTCAAATACCTATCAGGAACAGAACAATTGTGATGGCGCTGTTTTTTTTTCCCTCTCCTGACCTATGCAATGGATCAGAGAATTTCAACATAGACACTGCAGTCAGTGCATACTTATACACAGTAATCACTTATTTCCAATGTTAAATACATTATTTAAAAAGCAACCCTCCATAGTGCAATGAGGTATAAAAAAGGAAAAAAATATTCTCCCCAAAGGAAGTGCAACAAGTCCGTTTGGCACATTCCCGGGAAACAAACTTTGAGAGTGCGAGCCAGTATGGCCCAACATCCTTTTTCTGCAGTCACTGTGCTTACTTCAGTTGAGAACCAGCTCATTCTGAATATCACTTTCAACATAAGTCCCCACAGCAGCAGTCACATGAAGGAAACTTTCCCTCTGGTTTGAGCAGCATTTACTGGAGTAAAACCTCCTGTAGAGCAAGATGAGCTACAGCTCTGTTGTGGCATTACACCTGCAAGAGTAAAGAAAGAGAAAATTAGATTTCTGACAACTGTGAGATGCAATTGAAATGCTCAAGGGTTATCAATAGGTCATGTAAAGATGAACTTACCTCAGTTGCAATAATACATTCATCCTTTTCTTCTGATATTACAAAGACAGACTGGTACTTTGTGTCTTTGCACGTAGACTCTGGACATTTCTCTGAGGTCTCGCTGCAATTCAAAGGTAAAAACTATTAAGAACAGAATCAAAACACTGCCATTGAAGTCTAATAGAGTCATCTGTCACGCTTTTCTTTAAGAAATCTTTAGTATTATTCACCTTTTTAAATGTTTCCTGTGCTTCTCGTCCAACTCGGGGTCAAGAGCCTCACATTTTGTTTCTCCTTTCTCTGCGTCCTCTTTTCCCAAGTCCTCCGGCTTCAGTTCATGAACAAGATTGTAATCCACTAATGAATAGCGGGACTTGTAGCCGTTCTTTTCTACACCAGCAGCGTCACTCTGAAAGTCCACCTTCTTGTTGGTGTTCTTCACCTGCGTGGTGCCTATAATGCTGACAGACAAATCCTTCTCCCGACTGCAGTTGCTGGTCAGGTTGTTCATGGTCTCGCTTTCAGTATTGCTCTCGGCTTGCTGGCTCCTCTGCTGCAGTTTGATGCGGATGTACACAACCAGGACAGCGCAGCCGAGGAGGAGCAAAAGCACCAGAATAATCCCGGCACAGACTGCCATCCAAGGAAAGCCACTGCCATCCTCATCATCGGAGTACCTTTTATCAGCTCCCTCTACAACGGGCTGTCCGTGAGAATTTTCAGGGAGCAGAAACTGGCAATTACGTCCTCCATATCCAGGGATGCAAGCGCACACATATCGGTGGTCCCTCTCATGACATGTCCCACCATTGTGACATGGATTGTGCACACACTTGTTGACAGGTGAGCTGCAGTTTTTGCCAGTGTATCCAGGTGGGCATGTACAAGTGTAGTCACTGAGACCATCTTGGCAAGTGCCTCCATTCTGACAGGGGAAGCCAGCACACTCATCAATATTGTCATCACAGTGTGTTCCAGTGAAACCTTCTGGACACTGGCAGAGATAGGAGTCCACAAGATCTAGACACTGGGCACCTGGAGAAGAATTAAAACAGAAGGCACTGAATGAACGGATCCAAACCATAGTTCTGTCAAAGATCTGATTTCCGAAACTGAAAATCATTTTGAATCGAAGTGTTTCAATTTACCATTGGAGCACGGGTTGGAGCTACAGTGGTCAATCTTCTTCTCACAGTTGAAGCCGGCATAGCCTGTGGGACACTGGCAGAAGTATCCTCCTTCAGGATTGTCAGCACAGCGTCCGCCATTGAAACAGGGACCGTCAGCACAAGTCATGGCACTCAGCTCACAGTTTCTTCCGTAGTAGCCAGGAGGACAGGCGCAGTTATAAGTGTTCTCAAGATCCTGTGAGAGCAAAGGAATACGTTTTTAGAGAAACGGGACTCTTCATATGAAAAGCTTCACATCCTCTCTGTGGTTATAAACTCCACGTATCCAGTCACAGCTAAATAATACTTACAGTGCAGCTTCCGCCATTTCTGCAGGGGTTGTCGGAGCACTCGTTGACCTCGATCTTGCAGTTCTCTCCTGTGAAGCCAGGCCTGCAGGCACAGGTGTAACTGCCTTGACCAGTGTTGGTGCACGTAGCTCCATTCTCACATGGTTTGTGATGTGTGCAGTAATTAAGATCTGAAACACAAAACAAAACATTTGTTATTTTTGCTCTATCCATACTCTGCAGAAGGGAATGTTAAAAAATAGACTTTAACACCACTCACCTTGGTTGCAGAACAGACCACCCCAGCCCTCCTGGCAGTTGCATTGCCATGGCTGCTGGCAGGTCCCATGTAAGCAGCCAGGATAGCGGATACAGTCATCACAATACTTTCCAGTGAAGCCAACTCTGCATCTAAAGAAAAAAAACACAAGACAGATTAGAGTTTATCCTTATATGCAATGCAACAGGTTTGTGATGATAAACGTCTAAAAAGGTTTTTAATCATACTTACTTGCATTCACCAGGCTTGTCACAAAATCCATGCTCCTCATCACAGCCTGGGAGACAGATTGCTGTTGAGAGAAATATTCATACATTAATTATGACGATTATTGTTCAGGCACGCTGAAAATTCTCTAACTGATTCCTGAATAACACCAGTTGCACCATTGGCATATTCCTAGATAAAAACACCGCTCTGTCAGTACCCTGGGAAAGAGAGCTTGCTTAACACAGTTGCACTCATACAAAAGATTGACAAACAAAAGCCTCTTTTCTCCTAACTGTGGGTCAGAAGTCCCTTTTTTCACTCTGTTCATACAGACCCCTCCCCACAGTGTCCCAGAGTCGGAGGAGATAAGGGTGGACAGCTGGTGTACATGGTGCCAGTGCAGGACAGCTGCTCTATTGTCTTGCCTCACTCAGCAGCTGCCTGCTTCCAACAATACATCTCCGCGCTCAGCCAATCAGCGCCGAGCGCTCTGCCAAGTAGCCAATCAGGCGTTACTTTTAATCTACGGCACGCGTGCCATTATTTGGCCCGCGTCCCTATTTTTCTGAATCACTCAAAAGGGTGTTCCTGAGACCATTTCCGTACGGAGGCAAGTCAGTTATCAAGACACCGTGAGAATAAGACATTTTAGTGGGAGAGAGAGCGAGACAAGTTCTGGATACTTACGCTCAGTGCAGTATTGCCCCTTCCAGCCCGAGTTGCAGATGATCTCCCCGCGCTCCCCGCACGTGAAATGTCCGAACGCGTCGTCACGTGGGCGGCAGAAGACCGAGCAGCCCTCTCCGTAGTAATGCTCATCACACACGAACCTGTAGGAATACTTCAGCTCCGTCCGGCCCGACACCTGTAGATCCTGGGACCACTCCTCCCCAACCGTGAGGTGCCGCTGGGTGGTCATGCGGCTGATCAAACGCTCTGGGTTTTCTGAAAACGAAATTAAACATTAAACTCCGTTATAAAAACTGGACGAATTTTAAGGGAAAGCATATATATATACTATGTGTGTGCGTGTGTGTGTGTGTGTATAGTGTTCTAAACTCTTACCTGTTGATAAATCCTCGGTGGAGTCGGTCTGAAGCGCTTCAATAATTAACGAAAAGGTGCCCTGTAAGGAGAAAAAAAACCTTGTTTTAAAGAACTGTATGTATGCGTGTGTGTCTGTTTTACATATAACGGAAGCTGAGCGTGGACTGAGGTGTGATAGCATTAGGGTTCACGCTCTATTTCCCCAGGTTCACACGTCCTCACTGCAGCAAAATGAAAGCTTTCGGAATTTCACGCTGAGCTGACAATTATATACCGTCCCTGGGGATGTGAAGTTTCCCACCCAGCCAACATTTGTCAAAAGGGTCCGAATGCGTTTCCCTCGCTCAGATGAAGAAGCCTAATGATGCTTAGCGGGTGTTCTTAAAATCTAAAGCATGTAAATCACGCAGCTCATAGTTCTGGGGTGTAAGTTATGACTATTATTATTAGTGGCAGCAGTAAGAACAGCAGTTATTATGGTAATAGTAGTAGCATTACTGGTACTAGTACTAGCAGCAGTATTAGTATTAGTAGTAATAGTATTATTGGTAGCAGCAGTATTAGTAGTAAATAGCAATAGTAGTAGTGGTAGTGGAAGTAGTAGTAGTACTGGTAATAGTGATAATAACAGTAGAAGTTGTACCAGTAGTATTAGTAGTAGCAGCAGTAGTATTAGTGGTAGTATTAATATTAGCACTGGTAGTGGTAATAGTTACTTACTGGCCACGTGAATCCGAAAGTGAAGCGGACTGGGTTGCTGAAGCTGCTGTCCGGGGCTGTTTCAGGAACCTGGAAGGAGTTTGATCCGAGCACGGGGGTGACCGCTCCGCCGTAAGTGCACGGGGGCTCCGGGGACACGTTCGCCTGGTAGTGCTTGAGGCAGATCCTGAAAAACGTTTTGCATTCGCACTGCTGGATGCCCGAGCCGGTTCCTCCTTTACAGCAGTTCGTGTTGCCCGATATTCC
Source organism: Brachyalestes nurse (assembly GCA_037974405.1). Classification (NCBI taxonomy): domain Eukaryota; kingdom Metazoa; phylum Chordata; class Actinopteri; order Characiformes; family Alestidae; genus Brachyalestes; species Brachyalestes nurse. The sequence continues at coordinate 6,820,602 of JBBPCY010000150.1, read as the reverse complement.
TTTCTTGTTAAGAAACTCCTGCAGCTTTAACTCAAAAACCCCAGAGCAGAAACCCTGGAAAGAAAAACATTTACATCATGAATAATGAACATTTTCGAAAGTGATCCTTTGCACTTGTTTACAAGTGAAAAAAATGCGTTAAAAGGCAGAAGTTTCATTACCTGGCCGAGCACAAGCATGACAAGGATGGCAGCTATCAGAAGTCGCCCCATGGTGGTGAAGATCCTCAGCACTGCCACGGGCCACTCAGAAACTCATAGAAACTCCAAAGAACCCTTTAGTCGGTGTGTCTGAGAGGGCGTGAGTGTGTTTTAGTCAAAGGCTCGCAGGCGTCTTTCAGTCACTTTATCTTCCCTGTAAGGCCATGTAAGTCCTTTAAAAATGGAAATAAATCCCAAATTTTCTGGCGATTACTCCAAGTGGTCAATGCGTCCCGTGCTCTGTCCTCATGAAGCAGCTCCTGCTCTCTCTGAACTCTCCTTTCCTTGTCAGAGCTGAGTTTGTAGGGGTCCACAACTCTGTTCCTCCTCCGGCACTCTTGATTCCATGTGAGGCAGAAAGAGAGAGAGAGGGAGAGGGACAGAGAGAGAGAGAGCTGGGAGAGAGAGAGATAGAAAGAGAGAGTGACTGTGCTGGTGTCTAATGTCCCAGTGCGCCTGCTGCCCATTATATACAGAGTGCGCCTGCTAGGGTAATGAGATGCAAATGAGCTACTCCCCAATCTGGCTCGAGTTGTCACAAAGGGACACTTTTCACCCCCTCCACTCCCTCCACCCCCTGCACCCCACCACACCCCCCAAAGATCGCCAAATGGTCACTGAGCTGTAAAATGTGCAACCCTTCCCCATTGCAAGAGAGAGGGAGAGAGAGAGAGAGAAGAAAAAGTCTAATTTACATATAGGACCAAAAAAGAAAAAAAAATCAACCAGGAGAATCCTACACATCCAGGCATAAAACCCCTGAAATTACATCACACCGCTCGCTCCTTTATGAAGGAATGGTGGATCAGAGATTAAGCGCCCCCCTCCCAACCCAGCCTGGACGCCTCTTTATTAGGATGGTACAATTTAAAAAACGCCCTACAAGTGACTGTGTCTGTTTCGATAGCACGTCTGAGTAAAATTTGAGCTTCAAATTTGAGCTCTCGAAAGCTTGAGAAAACGCCTTAAAGTGTTTCAGGCTACTTCAAAACGCACCTGTTGCGAGCTCATACGAGTTCGGGTCAGACCCAACCGATCGTTATCACTCGTTTTTTATTATGTGTGTGTTTTTATTATTTTATTTTTTATTCTTGCATACATGAATGGCCACAAACGGTTGTGGACGTTGTGAAAGTTTATGTCCCCCTCTCTCAGATGCCTTAGCTGGGCTGTAAACCGGGGCTGGTGTGTGTCGCTCGCGTGGCTGTCATTAAGGCACTTTGTTATTGTGTGAGGGGAGAATAAGTTTGCTCTTTGTGCTCTCAGCTGTATGGTAATTCGGGCAGCACCTGCTCCCCCTGCACAATGTACCGGGGGCTGAGGGGGGGGGGCTCCCCTCGGCGCGCGCTGCTGTCTCTCCACACCCCGCCCACCAAACATCACCCCAAACCTTTATGTGGACTCCTTCATACACACACACGCGCACACACATACACACGCTCACACACACACATACCCACAAAATACACACACACAACACAACAACAACAACACACCGCATTCCTCGTGGTTATGAAATGAATTAACATAGCCGCTGTGTGCGCATGCGTGTGTTGTTGTGCTAGGGTGGTCTTCATTAAGGACGTTAATTGAAAGGACGGCCTGGTTTAATTCTGCTGGAATGCGGAGGGTTTTCTTTTTTCTTTTTTTAACCGACCACTCTGTTGGGCGGTCTTTTGTTGTTTTCCTCGAGTAGCTCGAGTACACGCTGAGGTTTACTGAGTGAACATTACTAGTTGCAGAAGAGATTTACAAGAAAATTAGAATCAGACAACTTTATTGATCCACAAGGAAATTGCTTAAACAAAGGAAACTCTCATCCTGCATGGTTAGAAGGGACAACTTACTAATACTAAATATACTGAAATAAAGAACTTGAAAATAAAGCAATGATAATAAATAATGAATAAAACTCTTGAATAAGTAGATTCGTGTACTGGGACAGATACAACACCGCCGTCTAGCTCCGCTGGGATGATGATAACACACCACAGGTGTCAGTCCGGAACAGCCCACCGCTGGCCAAGCCCCCTCATCGCCCTTTCAGAGATCACCGTTCTTTTCAGAGGGTCCATGGCTGGACAATCCAGCTGACCACTGCGACACCCCCCGAGCCCTCCATCACCTCTCTCGGCCGGCCGGTGCTTTAGACTGACGCAGCACACATTTCTCGATTACCCCAGCAAAGCGTGGCTGAAAGGCAAAGTGAAGCCTCCGGGATTTATGTCCCACTCCGTTTATTCTCTTCAGCCATAATTTATGCCACGCGTTTCTGTCTTGGTGAAATCAAGCAGAAACCTCTCTCTCTCTCTCTCTCTCTCTCTCTCTCTCTCTCTCTCTCTCTCTCTCTCTCTCTCTCTCTCTCTCT
>JBBPCY010000150.1:6804351-6817934 GCA_037974405.1 Brachyalestes nurse | reverse complement strand
CTCTCTCTCTCTCTCTCTCTCTCTCTCTCTCTCTCTCTCTCTCTCTCTCTCTCTCTCTCTCTCTCTCTCTCTCCTTTTTGGAGGTGGACTATGGAGAGACTGTTTAACTTAAGTGTTTCTATAGGGGGCTGTTGTACTTTAACTCCTGCCCACCAGTAGCCGTGGCGAACAAAGGGACGGGACTCGAGGTCCGACTATTCATCTTCTCTCCGCGCTTTAATTTTCATTGATTTTGAATACGGGGGAGGGGGTTGAGGGGTGTTTGGGGTGGTGGTGGTGGGGGGGGGGGGGTCAACCCTTGGGGATTCTCTCTGAAGGGCACGACACGCCTTTAGAAGCGCACGCCCCCCCAAGCCAGCCATCTGCTCCCAACCAAATGGCGTTTTTTCACATCTCAACTGCATGTCTCCACTAGCTCCTCTCTCTCTCCACTAGCTCCCAGATTGGACTGGAAGCGTGTTAAAGAACGGCCGGCCACCGGCCATATGGTCAGGGAAGCTGCTGGAACCTAGATTGCTCCAGTCAGGGGCCCGTGGGAACACCAGCACTGTACAATAATAAGGACAGTGTTGGGGTCCTGGGCTGGTCCTCTGAAGACCTGTTTCCTCTCCACCTCCGACCAACCAGAGCACAAACCGTTACAGGCGCCCCTCACTCGTCTCGTTAAATTAATCACATGAATTACGACGTTTGCACCAAACACACACGTTTAACAAAAAAAAAGCCAATTTATAGAGGAGATGGAAGAATCCCTCTATACACTGGTGGGACAGAAGGACCCCGGAACGTGACGCAGCACAGTCGTGCGTCATTACAATGACAAAAGCTCAGGCGCGTGGCTCCGGATCGAGTGATTGATAAGAAACAGCTCAGCATCTCTAACACTAGAGAAGAGCAACTTGCCATCTGTTTTTCTTCGTGGCTATTGTTTTTTTCTGTATAATAAATCGCCTGGCTGTTTATTATTTATTATAGGCTAATATATAAGTTAATATAACATTAGCTATTATTAAGAACAATATAAAATCATTGTTTTATATTTATTTTATATTATTTATTAAATAGGTTCTAAAACGGAGCGAGCAGATCTTTGTATCTGAAGTCAGATCACTCAGGCCAGCTGCTTTGAGTGGGCATGAACTCTTCAAAGAGAGAGAGCGAGAGAAAGAGAGTGAGACAGAGAGAGGGAGAGATGGTAGAGAGAGGGAGAGAGAGAGAGAGAGGTGAAGCCAGTCGCGTGCCGATGTCCCTCAGAGAACATCTGCCCCTTTCCCCAGGGTGGTTTTGTTCTCCTGAATAAAGGAGAGAAGAAAATCAATAGCTCACGAAAGCGCAGAAAGGCTCGTTAGACACTTCTGGGCTCTGAAGACCACAAGTAAACACGGCCGTTACAGGACCAACTTATTTTGGCCCACTTTTTATTTTGAACAAGATCACGAGTGAGAGTCAGAACAGCATTTGTAGGCTATTCCGGAACCCTCCTCCACTCAGGCTGTATCAGAGCACATGGGGCACTTTTGTTAAACAGGCTATAAAAATAAATATAGAAACAGGGTCGTTCTGTGAACGAGTCTGATCAGACAAGGGGCAGCTCTGTGATAAATATCATTAAAGTAGCTACTTAAAGGAGCTTTTGTCAAACAGGTCATAAAATAAATATAGAATCGGGCTGGTCCTGTGAATGGGACAAATATAATCAAAGTGGCAACAAGGATGAATAAAATTAATTAACAATATATTCTACAACCTTAACAAAGAGGCTGAGATGAAGCCTGATTTAAGTCCTCCTTAAATGTAATGATAAGCTCGACTGACTTTCATAAGTCAGCAGGGATTTTTTCCTACTTCCATCCACATGACTGATTACTATATAGACAAAAGTATTGGAACGCATGGCCATTACGCCCCTGAAAAACGCATAGCACAAACTCAACACATCTTAACATCAACAGTAAAGCATCCTGTTATGGAAATCAGCCGAGCTTGCAAAATGTACCTTATTTGTACATTCTGAATCCAGAATGGCCTACGTTTCATCATATTTTAAAGAAAAGACATTCAACAGAATGTCTATCATTACTGACAAAGATTGAAGTTTGTTTGTCATGGGCATAAAATTAAGCAAGATGTGCCTTGAAATGCTTGTTGTGATGGCCATGCAACACTGTGTGCACACACACACACACTCATTTGCTCATAGTTTTAGTGTAGTTTCGAGTGTTACTGTATATGATTTTCTTAATAACGGTGACATTGTGACAATTTCTTCCTACTCCCATCCACATGAATGACCAAGCTACACTAAATGGAAATATTGGGGCTCCTGACCATTACACCAAAAAGGTTTTTAAGAAACTGCATTCAAATACATAGACTTCAATACAGAGTTGGTTTCCTCTTTGCATCTATAACAGCTTCCACTCTTCTTGGAAGGCTCCCTGCAAAATTTGGAGAGTTTCTGTGGGAATTTGTGCCCATTCATTGTGTAGAGCATTTATGAGGTCAGACACTGATGTTGGACGAGAGGGCCTGGCTCAGTTCCGTTCCATTTCTTTACGGAGCTTGCTTTGTGCACTGGGGCAGTCATGCTAGAATAGAAAAGATTCTTGCACAAACTGTGCCCACAAAGTTGAAAGCATGGTGTTGTCCAGAATGTCTTGGAATGCTGAAACATTAAGAAACATTTAGTCCAAAACTTTGGAAAACAGATGTGCCCCAATACTTTTGTCCATATTGTGTGGCTGCAGCGCGACCCCTTTAAGACAGTTCTGGCTGCTGATTGGCTGGGCTTCCAGGAAGAGAACGTGTGAGCTGCAGTGTAAACACAATTGTCTTTATCAAAGCTGTTTCTGAGATTTAAAGACGTGTGTTGTTTTAGTCACCAGGTGGTTTTGGTAGGATGGTTTAACTTGTATTGTTTTGTGCCTTTCACCGAACACAAGGAATATTATTAGCTCTTTTGGCGCCCATGTTAGCATTAGCATTAAGCAAGCAGAAGTCTCTAAAAGTAATGACTGCAGGGGCTGGCATTGTATTGTCACACTGGTGTTTTCAAATTTGTAACAAATATCTGCAGAAATGATTAGTTAATCTGTTCAGTAACTTTGACGACTCTTTCTTTTCTGTTTGTGTCCTTTGAGGTCTTGCTCAAATCCTGACTTTAGCTGGAGTTGTGTTTCAGTCCAGTAAGCAGAAGTGGACATTTCAGTCAACCACATGTACTACACATGCACATGAAGTCTCATAAAACACATGCTGATTAATGAGCATTTAATTTGCACACATTTAGGAGAATCTTCTTTGTGTTGATCGGTAAGGGTTCTTTATTGTGCTGACTTGTTCTATTTTCAAGTAAAACAAAAATTCTCAAAGGTTCCTTACGTGTATAGAGATGGGGGTGAAAGGCTTACAGTACTTTATGGAGAATTGCTCTGGAGAGACCTGCTTGCCCGTGGATCTAAGGCAAATGGCAGCAGCTCATGCCAGAGCCAAGCCTGACTCATGTGCCACAGTGGTAGTTGATGGTATGGCTTGTCTGAGGCACTGGTATCAGTCCCAGGCTTGGGTCCATGGAGGACAGTGGCAAGAGTATATGCATTTTCTGGAGAAATTTGTGGATGCATTCACCAAAGCTGGCATAAAGTTAGTGTTTGTTTTTGATGGGATGGTAGAGGAACAGAAACGGGCAGAATGGGTGAAGAGACGCCTGAGAGTTAACCAGGACATAGCAAGAGTTTTTCAGTACATTAAAAATCACTATCAGCAACCAAATCGAGACATGTTTTGTCTCCCCTCAGGACTTGCTACCTTCTCTAGATTTGCCCTGAAGTCTCTTGGTCAAGAAACCTGGTGCTCTGTTAGGGAAGGGGACTATGAGGTTGCCCACTATGCCCTTTCTAACAACTGTATGGCTATTCTTGGCCAAGATACAGACTTTGTTGTCTATGACACTGTTCCCTACCTGTCGATCGCAAAACTACGATTAGAAAGTATGACCACAGTGCAGTTCTCAAGAGAAAATCTCTGTCGCTTCTTGAAGCTTCGGAAGTCTGATCTTCCTGTCCTGGCGTGCATACTGGGAAACGATATTGTGTCAGAGCAGCGACTGCAGTATATCCGTAAAAATGCTTTGGCCTTGTATGGAAAGAAATATCAGGGGGATAAGGTCTGTGCTGTGGCTGATTTTATTCATAGCCTTGATCCTAATGGTGATGGAATACACGGCATCTCCTTGATGCATTTGTCCAGTGCAGACAAGGAGGTGGTAGAGAAAGGAATCCAGGCATATCTGCTCCCAGGACAAACATCGCCTTGGTTAGATTGCAGTCTGCCACCTCCAGAGTCAATATGTGTGATGGAGAAATTCCTCAATGCCGACATATTACAGGTACTGAGGAACACTGGCGCTGTTTTAGTTTAATATCTTTGTTAAACAGCATCAGACTCACTTGGATCATTCAAATCTGAATTGTTGCAGGCAGCAAAAGAGAAGCATGTACGAGCTGAGTGCTTTATGATCTATAACGTTCTATATGATGGAGTGGTGGAGTGTAGCAATACCTTGGAAGATGCGGAGGAAACAGAGCTACCACCACAGGCAATTTTATACCAGCCTATCAGAGAGCATATCTACAGCATTCTTCTGCCAGCACTGCCAGGTGGGTTTCTTTTCATATTAAATTAATTGCATTTAAGCTGTGTTTCCAGTGTTAGCCATCTTTTATAACTTAATATGGTTAATGTGGTGATTTTATACAGACATTACAGAGAAATAGTATCATTGTAATTATAATCATTCTCACTTATTTATTTTGAAGTTATTTTTTACAAATATTTTCTTCCCTTTTCTTCTATAGACTCTCATGATCATGCTTTGTCTGTCAAGGAGTGGTTTGTTTTTCCAGGAAATCCGCTTAGGGAGCCAAATAAAGTGACTCCAAAGGCCCTAAATCTACCAGGTAAATGGTTTAGACATAGTATACATACTCTTTCAACCCAAAAATCGAAATCAAGTGCAATTAATTGACCCTTGCTTCTCTAGCCTAATTTAAACATAGTTACACCCAAACTCTAAGTGATACATTAATATTCAACACTGAGGGAAAAACAAGTTCAACCCTCAGCAGTGTTTACTGTTCTCATGACTATTTTAGTATTATACTGTTCAGATCCCTCCACAGACCGGCACTCTGTATGTGGTGAGGACTTGGCTACTCTGTGACATTTTTTGTACCTTTTTTGTACCTTTTTGTGTTTCATGGCTGTCAGCTTTGGATTTGCAATTTAAGCTTGTTGTAACTTTGTTCCCAGGTACAGTATTACCCTAAGAGAGGTAGTTTTGCTTTTCGTGTCTTCAGTCCTCAGTAATGCTGTCTTCATAATACTTGATGTTCTTTAGTCCTAAGACCTAAGGTTTAGGGTATTGTCTTAATTCAAACCTTTCTTTCACATACTTACACTCAAAACTTTGGAATCCCTTGTCATATTAATAATTATTTTAACTTAAGTAACTTATACAACACTGTTTGAAATAATATCAACAAAACTACATATTCTTAATAATTCAGTGTTATTAAACAATAATATACTGCAATTATCTGTGTATCGTTTATTGTCAATGCAATATGTTCTTTCCATGATTGTTCTGAAATCCTTTATAGCTCTCTTCATCATTTGAAACACATCTAAAATCAGAGGTACAAGAAGTATAAAGTACTGACTCTGTATTGCTCCTGGAGTCAAAGTCAGCCAAGAAATGAATACAAATCAACAATGATACAATAGAGTAAATACCAACACACATACATCACATTTTTACAAGTATGGTTTGTTTTCAGTAAGGTTTAGGATATTTGTTATAAACTGAACTATTCCTGATTTCTAGCTGCACTCCTGCTGCTGCTTGGATTTGTTCATTTTAGCAGCAGATTTAATTTAAAGGCAGAAAAGCAGGTTTTGGGTAATAACTGAAAATACTAGGCTTCTTTGAGAAGAAGTTTGGAAAGCTAACACATACACATTTTATTTGTTTACTTTTGATGTTTTTATGACCAAATAAATACTTCCTGCTCAGATTAATGGCTTGACATATTATTTTTAGATGAGCTAAGATTTGATTTGTGTTTTTTAACAGAAGTGTAACTCCCACAATTTAACATTTTTTTTTTTACACGCGACACTGTCTAAGCTTTTAATAGCAGTGGCTTTCTTCTTGTCAGTTTTCCATTGGCTTTGGGGTTTCACTTGAATGTTGTTGGTAAACATCAGTAAGAAAAGCAGTCAGAGGGACTGTGTTAAGCAGTGACACAAACAAAAAAAATGATATTTAAGGAGTCTGTATACTTTTATAAAGCACTTTTATCACTTTCACACTTCCATTAGCACACAACTTACTAATCTGACTGCATGTGTGACCTGACATAATGCATTATAGTAAGGAAATCATGTTAGGCACAGTGATGCTAAAAGAGTGTACAATACTGTAATAAGATGACTTTTATTTCAGGGCCTTTTCCAGACTGAATGAGGAATAAATTGATGTCCTATATATAGACATATTTGCTTTTTGCTAAATAGTTTTAAATAGATTGGAGCAAGATTATTTATTTGGTTAAAGTTGGCTTCAAACACCTACTGTTTGAGAACAGTTCATCTGAAAGAGGCATAACTGCAAATGTTCAAACCTCTAGAGATACTCTAAATTCAGCTCTGAATTTCTCAGCTTCCCTACCTACACATTTAAAACAAAGACAAAAATGTCATTATATGACACACATATATAATTCATGAGAGGAGACTGTGTCAAACCATGTCAGATTTACTTAGGCAAACTAATTTGCTAAATTTCCACAAAATAGAACAGCAGATAACAGAATGACACTGGATTTTAATTTATTTTGTGAATTAAAAGTGCCACAAAATTAAGTTTTGAGTGTACAAAAAATATACTTATTTGAAAATCAGCAAAACATGTAATTTGACCAGGACTATGCAAACCTGTTTGCACACAACAATATATAGGGAGGGATATTAGTTAGTTTGGGGAGTTTAGGGCTTTTAGTTCTGAGACTAACCCTGTCAGAGACAGTACTTTAGCCTGGTTAGCTCTTACTCTGGGTTGTTTTTTGTATGTTTTGAAATGGTGCCATATCTCAGGCACCAAGAGGGTGTGAGTTCTGTACAGACAGCTCTGTACTCTGAAAACACAAGGTGCAAGGTCTCTTCATGTCAAAAAATACTTGTTTGACTGCTATGAAAATACACAGACCTGTGAAAATGTGACAGTGTACCCTGCATTGCGTAATCTCTTCCTTATTCTTTTCTGGTACTGGTTAATTACCAGAGGGAACTTCTGACCTGAAGACTCTGTGGTTTGGGAACGACTCTCAGGTGAAAAGAATCCGTCAGTCCACTTTCCTGGCTGTCTTTGACCTACAGGATTTTTCTGAAGACTTAAATCTTTTGGACAGCCCTTTGGTAGCTGTGATTTGTCTTGTAACATACATTGCTGTTAATGTAAGTTTAACGCATGGTTCTTTCATTTTAATGTGATTTTATCTTGTTTATTTATCACTGGGGTTTGTTATTTCTCAAAGGTATTCCAATTTTGTAGCCTGTGTTTAATGTCTACATAAACTTTGCTTGTTTTGTGCTGGTCTTAACAGATCGTAGTTGGGACCTATTCTTCTACTTACTACTGCTTGTATATATGGGTTTCTAATGATGGTTTTCTAATTGTTTGTTTTGTACACTAGAGTTTTTTATTTTTCACTGCTTGCAAACCGAAAAGGACTATGTGTTTGTGTTTTAGGCTAAACACCTTTCCCTAGAAGACGTAGATGCATATCTAAGCCAAGCTGTCTGCATCAGATTTAAGTCCTACACAGAACTGCAACAAACCAGAGTAAGTGGCATGAACATCATCTCTCTTTTGGAACCTACAGAGACATGACAACTTGGGGACACTTACAGTTGTTCACAAAATTGAAATACATTTGTGTCTTCATCAGAAGCTTAGAAGTGGAAGCCCTAATCCATTTGGAAGGTGCCCTCCAGCCATGTTTACTTCCTGGTTTTTAACCAGAAATCTCCACATAAACAAAAACTCTGCAGTTGTTTGAGTGCTGGTGAATGATTAAAGCTCATTTATGCAGTGCATTCTCAAGGACACTGCAGGCTGTTTTCCTCAGAGCTGCAACTCATGGTAAATGCCTTGCTGCCTTGCCAAACCGACACTTCACGAAGTTACAAAAAATTAGAGCCACCATTTTTCCCTACAAAACAGCAAGTTGTGTTGAGCGATGGATTGGATTCTCTCACTGTTGAGAAAATAAAGGAAAAAAGAGACTTGGGGGGATAATTTTTGGTCGCCTTGCGACATTCCTCCCAAGAACTGCTCTAATTGTGGTCTGAACCTGAGAGCAATGCTCTGGTGACGGGCTCCAAGACGTCCCTGCCGGTGACCACAGGGCTATTTCAGCTCCCACCCTAATTTAAACCTACTATGCACGCTATTTCAGAAGCGGCCTCCGAGGCGGCCCATGGTTTTGGATTGCCCGGATTGAACACTCTCCCCACAGCAGAGATAATGGACGATAGAGGGACAAATTAGAGCCTCATGGGAGATTTGCAGAAAGCCACCTCTTGATTTACGTGTCCTGTTTGCTTGGGTGCATGAACCCCCTGCCTCAAGGCCCACCTCTTATTCCCCAACTCGCACCATTTTTTGTCTGCAGAAACAAATCAAGCCCTAAACACTGTTGAGGGGACAAAAATCAACTTTAAATCTTTAAATATGTATAAATAGTGTCTGTGCCTTGCAACTCTTTCTTTATTTGAAGGTATCTAGAAAAAACACAAATACATACAATAAAATATTATTGTTTATTAAGTTCAAGTGTATTTTTCATTAGCAAGTTTCCCACATGTTAAAAAGCTAAAAATTATGCATACAGTGATACTTTCACTCAGTTTAATGAAAGCCGCTGTGGTGTAAGGCAGAATTTCCATTACACTGAATAGCAAAAATATTATGCTGAATGATTAAACTTATACTTAAGCATCTATTGCAGGCTGTCAGCTAGCCACCTTTTTCAAACAAGGACCTTGACCAATAAAATTAATTACAGTTGTACACAATGCATACGAATTTTCTAAAAATCGAACAATAAAACTTTTTTGGCATTTCACTGAATGGCATGCAGATTCGTAACTTAGGTTACCACATCACGAAAAGGTGAAATTATCATATGTTTAGGAGGGATTAACTTGCCTTCCTACAGCGCCACAAGGGTCTTCAGGGGTCCTTTTGACAATGTCACACACTGTCACATTACAGGTCACAGTTTTTGGTATGATTTCAACATTTCTTCTCGGTCTTGTTACATTGAATGACCTCGAATTAGCTGCATATTAGGGACAAAAGTCCCCTGTTTGTTTCAAAACCAACACATTGTCACTTATGTTAATTTTATTTGGTGCAGACACAAACATGGGCATGTCTCATGTTTGACCGGTTTGAACTATCAACACCTATCTGGCAATTGTGTAAAAAGTGTGGCAGGTGTGATTTTCTGTCATATAAGTTTAAGCTTATACCTGTAAGTCATTCAACTGAAGTTAATTGTCCATGCTTAGAGGCTTGTTTGTTGTAAACACGGTGTTATGTTTGTATGTGCGACAAGTGATTTGGGGGAGTTTATATTGCCACAAATCATCAGTATGTTGGCTGGAGAATGATTCTGTTCAGGGGCTGTTTGTTTAGTGAGCACAGAGCAGCAGGTGTTGAATTGCTGAGCGACTCGGGGCAGTGTATGTGTGCGCGCGTGTGTGTTTAAGGCGCGGTGGCGACAGCCTGCCGCTGGCCAGATGAAAGTGTGTAAAGCGCTCCTGCCTCCCATGTGCCGGAGGGAGGCAGGAGCACCTGTTGCATGTGCCATTGTTGTTGCTCCATCAGAAGCGGCACTGTCACATCTGTCTGAAATGTGAAAGGGGGATCGCAGGGGAGGGGGCTTGAGGCTAGCTTTAAGAGCCAGACAGATGGCAGGAGAGTCTCCAGGGGCTGCTTCATACCCCCCTCTAATCTCTCTCCTCCTGTGCTGCTTTGTGACACTGAGGGAATGTGAATACAAGCTAGTGCTAAAGATGCTTCTGCGTGGACATATGCACCAGTTTTAATAAGACAGGGATCAAGGGCTCTCCAGGAAACTTCTTTCACTTTTGAAAGTTTTAAAGAAACTCTGTGAAATGAAGGGTTGCAAAGTGCCACGTTCGGAAAATACAAAACGTGTGCACTTTACTTCTTTGATTTATGTTTTTTTTTCCTGCATAGTTCGACATGAATAGATTTTTTTTGCAAAGTGGCACGGGACAGATGTGAGATAGAGGTGTCATCACACGGGTGCATGGCAAGCACACAAGATTAACTGTTGCCATTCATGTTAAACTGTGCCCCCAGGGTCTGCTGGAGTTTTCCAGGCATCTGGCTGGAGCAGCTTTCATTGTTTATGGAATCCAATGCTGGAAGAACAGCTGCTGCTCTTGCTTGGAGAGTGAAGCACTGCTCACTAGCTCTCTACCTAAACAGCAGGCTACTTTTGGTAATCATTGCCTAGTAATTTGCTGGCAGGCTTCCAAGCATTGAATGCCTCAGATTTGTTGTAAACAAACCTAAATCAAAACTAGGCAAGTAATATCCAAGTTTCAAAACATCGAATCAAAAAAAGAATGAAAAATAAGATCATTTATGGGGACCTGTCTGACACTTTGAAGGTGAAAACGTAAGTGCTTAATATTTCAAATGATGACACAGGCTGTCGACCGTCTCTGCTGCTTTGGCTTTATCTGTGGCCTGCCTTTTGTTTGCTTTATTTTAAGCTGTGTTTGAGAGTGGAGCAGGTGGTAGGCAAGTCTTTCGTTTTGGTGTCACAGAAGCTAATCAGTCCTTCTCTTATCTGCCCTGGCTGGGGGAGGAAGCCAGGTGAGCAGCGGTCGGTTGAGCGAGAACATCTGCCCCCTCCCCCCGCATCCCCCTTCCCCCCACACCTCCCGTTATCTTGACTGTTATTTAAGATTATCTCCCAAGGGTCTATCCTCTAGCCATAGTAGATCTAAATACAGGATAGATATTAGCAGAATGATCAGGTTAATCATGACAATCTGGTTTACAGGTGATGATTAAGGATAAGTATCACATCACTTCCATGCTCTCATCAAGTTATTCTTGGGTCCATAAAAAGTCTTTAAAAAACACATTTTACATTTTAAAAAGCCTTACAGTATGTAACAATGTAATTCCACTGGTTGTACTTTCAGTTGTATTTATCCGAAGTTTTATACAAATGAATAGAACAAATATGATAATGAGGTCTGTTTGATTATGCCAGATTGTAACATCCATAGGGACAGATACTTAGAATGTGAGATGTTTATTTGAGCTAACTTTATTTCTGTTGCAACAGTGGTCTTTAATTGCATTCCAGATGGTGTTAAAAATGTATTTACCTATACCATTTGATATTCTGCTTCATTTTGTGTCAATTCTTTACAAGCAATTGTCCTGTATGACTCATCACACAGGTTCCTGAGGTGGACCCAAGGGCTGTCCAACTTGCCTCACTATTTGTACGAGGCCTGACTTATCTCATCGCAGCCAACAGTGCCTGTGGTTTTCCTTTTCCGATGAGTGAGCTCATGCCTTGGAAAACCTTTGATGGCTTGCTCTTCCATTCCAAGTACCTGCAGGCTCACTCTGGTTGTCCTATAGAGGAGCTTCTAGAGGGCAATGTAAGTAAATAGTGGTGAATGCATAAAAAAGTGCTTGGCATATTCCTCCAGTAATAACTGACAGAAGGCTCCAGATAAAAGAGCCCTCCCAAATACACAGAGGTGGCCGAACATAATGACTGCCAAGATTATGGACTGTGATTCCAGGGCTTTAAATACAAAGGGCATAGATGTGGATATATGACTGTAAACTAAATACTCTAGTTTAAATACTGTAGATATGTCACTTGTTAATGCAAGTTGTAACAAGATAACTAATGTTAACATACTCCAATGCAAATCTGGGTCAATCATGAAAATGATCCACCGTGTCAATCGCTATATATGATTTAAGAGATACTGAGCCTATTGTTGAAATTGTAATATGTGTAATAAAAAGTACAGTGTGTTTTTAATTAGTGATGTCCAGAAATGACTGGAAAATGTTATTATTTTCCAAATATTATATCCAAAATGTTATTAGTAGTATAAGCTTAAGATATAATGTTGAATGTAGAATTAACCCACAGGGATTGTCAAACTTTTAATTGATTTCTTGTTCATTGTTACTTAGACCAGTTTAAGCTTTTTTGTGGTATTGGATGTGTGGTTTTGTTCCAGCCTGCTTGGACTTCGCTCTTCCTGTCACTACGAGAGTTGGTTCTGGGAGCCTGCAGGAGGCGCGGCTCTACCATCCCCAGCCAGCCACGCAGAGTACAACATGGTGAGAGAACAGTTGCCCTCATCATACTTCATGTACAAGACATGGGGCAGATTATCCCATCTCCACCTGTGTACCAGTTAGAAAAGGCATAAAAGCAATATCTGATTTACTACTGAGGTACAGTGTAAATACTTAAGAAAACACAATGCGTTTATCTGCTGCATTTTTGGTTCTAAAATGAGTCCATTTTTAGAGAGCTTGTAACAACTGGGCATGTTATAAGGGAAACAATGTGATAACCCCAGAGTGTAGTGAAGGTTGTTCAGCTGCTGGTACTCTTGGCGATACACAATATTCAGCAACAGACATAATACACCCCATCTGGAACATGGAAGTGAAACCAGACAACTTTAGATACAGGCCGTGTTTTGTCATAACAAGAATAATTCTGGGTTGCTTTTTATAGAAGGTGATCTATATTAAGTAACATAACAAGACAACAAAATTATAACTTGGGGGCTGTTACAATCTCCTGGAGACCCTTTTTTCACTTGGCATCCAGCATGCTGTGGTCCCTTGGCAAGATTAAAAGAGGCCTTATGGTGAAATTGTCTCCATCTGTTTTTTTTCTATTGATGTTGAACACTGAACGGAGGGCATGTTGTGTCTCAGTGGCAAGTCTTCTGTTTTCTTCATGTTACAGCTATGTTGTGTGTTGCATTTCATTATTTATTTACTGCTCTGCCCAAGAGACCTTTAGCTAAGGGAACCGTTGAGTTGTAATTGGTGTAAGCAACAGTTTGAAGTACAAACTGATGTGCTAATGTATCATTATTATGGCTCTTAATGCAAAATACAGCAGAAAGTTTTGTCTGGACTGGACGGCTGTGACACAGAAGGGAAAGTTCTGAGAAGTAGTTCTAAATTAGTGGCCTTTGATTCTTTTGCCATCTCAGATTTTTCTTGATGTTAGTTGTTCCATTGTTTCGTAGTTACAAAGCAGATTACCAGTATTCCTCCGATTGAAATGTGATATTCAAGTGGACGTATAAAACGTCTGTCTTTAATTTTTGTCTGCGTTTCAGCTAGTAATCACTGCCTCAGGCTTGTGGGGAGGTGGTGGTGGAGTTCAGGCTTTGGAGAATTGTATGGTTTA
>JBBPCY010000150.1:6779519-6804251 GCA_037974405.1 Brachyalestes nurse | reverse complement strand
AGAAATTAATAGAATTCCCTTTGATGATAGCAAAAAAAGACTACCAAGATTTTTTTCTGGAAAACAATGGGAACAATTCCAAAGGCCAGACAATTTGTAGGGATTTTCTTTCTCTTAATGAAAACTACCATAATTAAAATCACATTTCAGTGATACTAATAATAATCATGCTGATACTGTATAATAATGGTAATAATTTCCTCAGTAAGGTCCATGGATGGAAGAATGAGTGGACCCCAACTCTTCAGTACCTCAGACCAGTTCTACAGGCAACAGCCCAGTGGCTCTTCATCTCATATGCAAGGTACAATGTAGCACTTTGACATGACCAATGTAAGCTGAATAGTTCAATTTCTCTGTAGTTGGTAAAATATTTGATAATGAGAAGATATACATACATGAAGGATTGCTTCAAAAGCAGGACAGGATGCATCTTTTGTCTCCCATGGGACAAAAGAACAACATATTTAACACCACATAAGCCTATTTGGAAAAAGGGAGAACTTACACTAGAAAACAGAAAATATACACATCATTTGATATATATCCAATGTTCTTCTCTTTTTTATAGGATATGTTCACAGACCAAGATCAAGACATCCTAACAGGAAAAGGTATCACCTTGCTCCAAGGTGAGATTAGGAACACTCAAGCTGTTTTCTTTATTTCACATTCAATGCTAGCAAATTTAAAAGAAAAAAATCACATTTGCACAACTTAACTCAGATGTAGCCAGTGGGCGTTTTTTTTAAGTTTAACACTGGAGCGAAGGTAATGTTGCTAACAAACACTGAAAGTCAACAGTCACCCAAACCTTTTTCTGTAAAAAACATTCCCAAAACTTCTCAACTTGCACAAACTGCATTTAAGCCTTCATTACAGTGTTTCAGACTTGTTAATGTGGTTTATGACACAGTAGGACTTTCTGTGAGCAATAAAACTGAACCAGTCTTCAGGCAAACTCCTATTTTGGACATCAGGGTACATAGTCAAAATTAACTAAAATTAACTAAGAGTGCTCATCTAGAATCCGCTTTTGTGACAACTATTGTTGAAGTAAAATACAGAGGAATCAGATCCAAAATCAGTGCTTTTTATAACTGCTTTGCGAATTCCAGCCCTTTTCTGAAATGTAGTGGTGAAGTTTTGTTTATTTTTATAGCTCACAGTAATTCATACTGTGTCCTGAACCACATTTACAACTATGCACCACCTTAATGAAGAGCTGGATGAGGTTTGAGTGTGTTGAGAAAAGTTTTGGGAATGTATTTTGGTGGAAAAGTTTGCCATGACTGTTGGCTTCTGTTGGTTAGCAACATTAGCTTTGCAAGTGCTAAAGGGGAAAAAGAAAAATTTGGACTTCAAACAATTCGCAAAAACAAAATGATCTGTATCAGAGTATAAGAGCGTAGTAGTAGGAAACATAAGCGGTTCCTGAAAATGTGTTTTACATAAATTTTTCATTTTTAGTTTTAGAGCATTTTACAAATGCAGTATTGTATTATTGAAACGGTGGTTTATTGCGTCCCAAATGATCTAGAAGCAAGCTCATTTGTATGCCACAATTTAATGTGCTGCTTGTGATACAGTGATATAATGTGACAGAAAAGGGAGCAAAAAAATACAACGTATTGTACTTTTACTTCTGTAGAAATTCGTATTTAAATTTGACTTGTTTAAAGTTAAATTGGAACCATTCCTCTTGAAAATCTCCGACCTACTTACTGTGTTTTAGATGGCCTCAATATCAAAACCAAAGACCTGGTTTCCACTGACCCAGCGACATTCAAGATAAAAGATTTTCATGGAGGGATCGGGTCACTGCTGAAGTATGGCATCTTAGCCTCCTGTTTAAAAAAATTGTTTTATTGTCAGGTACAGAGAAATTGAAAACTGAACTGAAAGTGGTATGAAAAAAAAGTTAATTTGCCAGTTTGTTTTGAAGTATTTTGATATGTGTGCATTCCCACTGCATTACCTACTGTAGGCTTAGCAGTTTCACTGCCTAATGACTGCACGGGACTTTTTTGTTGCTTTTGGCAATTTTGCTGAGAGACACTTTTCCACCCTGCTGTTATGAGTCTTGAGATTCCTGCACAGTGACTAAAATATATTTATTTATATTGAAATAAAGCTTATCAGGAAGAGCATCTGCCCTGGCTGCTAGTGTACACATCCCTGGCTCACACAGTCAACAGATGGAAAGAAGTCAGCATAAAAGTAATAAGAACAGAAGTCACTGAAGTAGGTTTCTCAAGCAAGGAGGGATACCCCACCTACTTCTGCTTTCTCCTCCTCTGTGGTATCCTGAACTGCCCTTAGCTGTATGTTTTGAAGCCTTTAACCTTAAAGGCTTTTTTCCCCTATTGTGTAGAAGATATGAAATGGTGACAGAAATGGAACCTTCCTGAAGTCTGTGCCAAACCCACCCTTGATGAATATTCAGCTCCAACCCTAATTAGTCTCAAATGATCTCTTATCTTTCAACCCTTGTGGTTTGGAGCAAATCCAGTGACACACAAGTCCTGCTATTATGCGCAGGCCTTCCTACATGGAGAACGCACTCTGCAGATGGGAGGGGCCGGTTTCTAATTAACCGAACTGTGATTTAGAAAAATGTGAATGATCGTGTGTGTCATAGCGTAGATGGATGGGTGGGCGCTTTCTCATTCATCAAAGAGACGTGTGATTTCAAATGTTTTTTTTCTTTCTTTGTTTACATGTTTACCTTGCGAATTTGTTGGGGTTTTTTTTTTGCTTTTTCAGAAGGCATTTCATATAAGGGATGATAGCAGTAAGTATTCTTCTGCAAATGATATGTAGCATTTCTGTCACTTAACAAGACAGAAAAAGTGTGGTCAAGTTACATTAATCATTTGTTGATGAAAATAAGTACACATCCTCTAAAGAGAACACATTTAACTTATTGGTAAAAAAAACTAAACCTTGCACACACATAAGGCAAAACATGTTTATTTTTGTCCCAATATGTTGAAATGGAAATGTACATTAACTATATTTGCTATATGTAAGCTTGTTCACTGTAAAGGATGTGTGCAAAGCCATCTATATCCTTTTAAACTTCTGTATATGATTACATCTGCTCAGAAGATGACCTGGGGTCATTATGTAGAGTTTTATGTAGAACCACCATGAGAATTGTTTTGTGATGATCAAGCTAATACCTTTTACTTTGGTCTCTCTGATGTTAATTCAATTATACTGAGACCTCAACATGTTTAAATTCCTGGTTATTTTCATAATACTGGTGTGCTAGCATCATGGTAATATATACACAAATTAGTGTCATGAACTGTTTTATCCTTGCAGATGTCCACGATACTAAAATTTATGAATGATTAAAAGTAAAAAATAAGTTTGATACAACACTACAGCATCCTTTAATGTTTTTTGTTGGACCTGTCAACCAGATTAGATTGCGCCTTTATTATATATCCATTCGGCAGATTAATAATGATAGAGCATAAAACATATGCATAATACTATGCATAATTCTAACATAAACCAAAACTGTCAAAATGCCTTAACATGCATGATATTACTGAGCAGATGAGCAGCCACTGTGGACCATGTTTCCCTTTGCCCATGAGGACACGAAACAGTTGATCTGCTGGGATTCCTTAAACAGCCCAGAGAGGAAATAGGATATGGAGAAAGTTCCACAGCTCTTCCTCCCATCTACAGAAAATGGAGCCCACACTGGAATGAAAAACAGAGCTATACAAACACATGCCTTGACCTTGGCATGAGTAAACCATGTAGGAATAGCAGGAAGTGGAAGCGATGGATTTATTCGTGATAGAAAGAAGACCAGATTGTTGAGTCTTTGACACAGATAATTGGCGTGCCTTTATAAGTGTCAGTGCATTATGTCGGTTGGTCTAGTGTAAGATTCCAGATGGAAAAAAGAACAATGGAAGTCATACGACGAATAAAAACGATAAAGACAGTGATATGACCCTTTGTTCAGTGTTAAATATGTGCGTAAGAGATCTGAGAGCTTGACCTATATGATTTGGAAGTCCGATTTGTCACCACTGCTGGAGAAACCTGTGGCCAGGTGATAGTCTCCAACACACAACAGCAGTTCTCACTCTCAGGGAATTTATCTTATACTACAGAACCATTTCCCCCCATTTTCACTTGTTTCTGTTGAATCATTTTTGGATTGACTCATGCTATTTGGTGCTTGTGTGTTTTTTGTTTGGTTTTTGTTTTTTTGTTGGGTATTTAAAAAAAAAACAGACAAAATTAGCAATGCAAACAGCAGAATGTCTTTTTTATCAGTTTAATTATGGTTTGCCTCGGTCAAAATTAGCAACACAACACCACATTGTTCTTTTTATCTGTTTAATTATGGTTTGTGTGTGTGTGTGTGTGTGTGTGTGTGCGCGCGTTCATGTGTGCACACTCTAATGGTAAATATAGCCTGTGTGCCCATGGCGCTGTGGTCGCAGCCCAGTGGGTTGAGGCTGGAGTTGGCGTGAGGGGACCTGGTGCTGGCCCATCAGTGGTGAGAAGCAGTCATCATTGCAGCCGTAGAGGGGCTCAGAGCGTTTGTTCTGCAGACGCTGAGGGGCTGGGGTGGGGTGGGCTTTGCCACAAGAACCCAAGCTTTGGCACACTGTCATCTCTGTTTCCTTCACAGAGCGGGAGGGAGGGGATGGTAGGCCCGACGGAGCCACAAATGAAACACTACGTGGAGTTTTGTGTTTTTAGGGTTGATGTTTCTTTTTTTTTTGTTTAGAATGGCTTTTATTTCCATCGTAGACAGCTTCTCTCCAAAGATGAGTCTGCTCTGTCTCCCCATTACTCTACAGCAGAGTTAAAGGACCACTCTAAATGTCTGAAGCCTGTCAGCTTTTTTCCCTACTCTTGTTTATTCAGTATTGTCATAGCCATCAAGTCTCAGAAATACAAGAGAATGTTTCTACTTTATTGCCTGGATGAAGGAATACAGAAAATCAGATGTATATAAAGTGTAGCATTGTTTACATGTATCAGAATACAGCTGAAATACAAGAATATCCCAAACCAAGCATTTGCAAATCCACCAATTCAGTTCAGGAATGCTAAAAACGACAAAAAAATATAGAAACTGTGATTATGAAAACGGAATAGGATGTATTTAATTGAAATGAGCCCCAAACCTCAATTGAGCAATGTGGTGTTACAATATCCATATACAGCACAAGGATATAGAAGTGTTTACTTGATGATGATGGTGGTAATGATGGTAATTATAGATGATCTGATCTGTTTTCTATAATAACCCCCTTCCAATAATAACCCCCTTCCAAAGCCTTGGTCTTGGAAGCAAAACACAAAGTCATTTCATAGTTTAAAATTACTCTCTCTGTTACTCTCTCGGAAGAACGGTAATTGCTTCCTGACCCAAAAAAAACCCCTCATTTAAAATTAGCATCAGGTAGGGGATGCATTTGCATGCATTGTTCTGAGTCTGAGGCGGTTTATGTGTGTCGTGAGAAGTATTAGTGCCGCTTTACGAAACAGTATGCTGAATACACAAGGCACTACAATAAGGAACTGTTTTGAATACACAGAGCCTCCGATATTTACAGTAGCAGCTATAAATAGTGGGCTGTAAAAGTCAGGAACTGGACCCAGTTCGGCCCCTGCTGTAATTGTATGTGGACTCGCACCAGTACACAAAAACGGATAGAAAAAAACCCAGACAACTGCAGAAAGAAAAAATAGCTTCTCTGCTGATGGCTTCGGTGTTATGTCCTCTTACTGGCAGGAGCTCCATGTCAGAAACGCATCAGTCAACCATTGTCCCTCATTTTGCCCTCAGAAGTTCACTGATGGGTGAGCAGGGCCGGCATCATCTGAGGGCTTTGTCCTGCTGTCTTGCTTTGTTTTCTCAGTAATGAAACTGTTGAAGCATAGGCTTTAGAAATAAAGTCTGTTATGTAGACAAAACCCGACATTTGTGTTTTATTTCCACTGCCTGTGTGTGAGTGCATGAGTAGCATTTGCATTGTCAAACTTAGACCTGGAGTATTTGTGGTTTCCTGCATATTTCAGGCTCAGCCTCAGTTGTGTATGGGTGTGGATCTTGTGTGTGTAAAAATAAGCCTTCTTGCTTTTGTTGCTGTATTATTCAGAAATTCGAGAGCATATTTTCAGTCCAGCAGTGTGCGTGGTGTTACGGCAGCAGACGGTGGTATTGTGTGGTGATTTACGGGTTCAGCATGGAGTTATGCCTGTGGAGGACCTTTAGAATTGTGTGGTTTGGCATCTACAATACTGTGCATTGTTTACAACTAGAAACATTGTTTAAAACTACCTACTTTGGCAGGGAATGTGCTTTTTCCAGTGAAAACATTAGAGAAAACACAAATAAATATGAATAGGATTAAACACGTCAATTGTTTGGTTATTAAAACCTTTGTTAGAAGAAAACATTTTGGTTCCTGACTTCTTGCTGCCCTCCAGCCATTGCATCTGATGGTTCAATCCCATCGCCACACAGAATCAGAACATTTTTTCGAACCCGGAGGATATTGCTAATGAAGAACCGGGCAATTACTGGGCTTTCTATTTATTCTAATGTAATGTATTCTAAATTAGCAAATGAAAGGTAATACTTTATTTGGATAGACCCTTTAGATGCTTTGTAGATGCTTATCTTGCATTTAACTTGTATTTACTTGAATATCTATTAAAATCCCTATTAACTCCCTAACCCCTCACTTTACTAAAAACCTTTCAAACTTTAAACCCTAAATAACACCAGGGTATCTGTTTTTCCTCTTTTATTCTTCCTGAAAGTGTCTTTTATGTCCTATACCTTGAGTTCCCTCTCCAAGCCTTTTCCTCATGCCAGCCCTCTGAGGTTTGTATCGCTCAGTGAGGTCTTTACGCAAATTTTCAGATCTCTCTGGCATTGTCTGTTTTAAAATCACTCTTCTAATAAAACCGAATTAAATTGAATATAATCCCAACTGCTCTGTGACCTGTTGCTGGCCGTGAAGGTATGCTACAATCCCAAACCAAGCCCCACCTCCATGAAGATGTCACGGCTCCGTAGGGAGCCGTATATCAGTCAGAATGAGCAAAGCAATCCACCTCTTTCCCAGGCGGTTGCATGAAATACGGCCAATCCAGCCGGCCTGGTTAAGGCAGTGGAGAAATGCAAGGGACTGTTATTAATTTGCCTTTAAAGAGATTTCGTGCAGCTATTCACTGGTGTGGGCTAATCTCTCTTTGTGATTCGTAACAATGTAGCTCCAAACGAGGAGGAAATGTCAGGTTATGTTTCAGAGCCTGCCTCCTCCCCACCCTCCATCTGTAGGAATGGCCTCTGCTCATTGGAACATATGCTGCCTGTTGCACACCCGCCATCTGTTCCCTCCAACTGATGAAGTGATCCTGTTGCCACGGTGACGATTGGGCTTTTCAGTGAACCGCCCTTGGAAACGTTTCCCGCAGGAGCTTCCCTTTTTTTCCCCTCTCTCTCTCTCTACACAGAGCATGTTGTCCAATATGCAACGGTTGTCCTAGTAAAAGGAGGGGTACATTAGTTTATTGTTGTTGACTCATGTTATCTGTTTGGTCTCTGTGAACCCCTCTTCAGTTTCGAAGGGATTCCAATAGATAAACCAGTCAGTCTTGGTGTATTTGGTGTAGTTCTACAGCTAGTTCTGTATTTGTACAGGTGTAATTTAGATTTTCAGAGTCCTGTATGTGTCTACTAACCCCAGTACTTTCATGTATCTACCTTCAAGCTTAGTCTAACAATCTAACATTGCCAATTAAGCAACTGGCCCTTGTAGCTTTCCCAACATTTCTAAGGTAAAGTGCTGGTAATTAAACACTATCGCTTCACTGTACCGAGTGGGAACTCTCGGGTGGCTACTGTACGTGGCACTGATGCTGATGGTGTTTGATGTCTTTACTCATAACTACCACAGTTCCATTGAACCCAGACCACAAAGAGGGGAAGGCTGGAGCCCAGACAAAAGAGCCAAAAGAGAAGGCAACGGCTGTGGAAACAGAATCCCAACGACTGCTTGCAACCTGAATGCTTCTTTTCAACTCAGATCTATCCAACCCATGTTGTATTCAAAGAATTAAGATAAGGATTGAAAGCTCCTGTCTTAACTGTTTTAGTGGACCTGTTAGCCATATGCCAGTCTCTGAGCTAGAGCTAATGTTTCTAAAATGACATCAGATAGCATTGGCACACCTCACTGCCACAGAATATACTGTATGGAACATATATTCACTGCATGGCCAATGGCGCACACGCACACACAAAAAAAAAGCCAACATGAAAAATACACAACTTGCAGCAACTGTGGGTGGGCTGCCCAGTGAGGAACAATTGTTGTTGCTGGTTTCTTCATAAACCAAATGTTATCTTTTATAGCAACTGTTGGTAGGTTAGACCAGCTTTATAAAACCCTGGCAGAAAATCCCTTTGGATGTAAACAGAACATTTAGACGGTTATTCTGAAATTACATTCATTTGGTGACAGGAGCTACATGGGGAGGAGCAGTTTTTGGCACTTTGAAAGCTGTTTGGAAAACAATCTGAAATCACACAAGAATGCCTTATTATGACTTTGTAGCAACTCTCACATAGCAACTCCCCCCCCTTCAAGTTGATTTTTTTTACCCTCTTCACACTGTCAAAAAACAAAAAACACTTTCAAGGCATAGACATAAAACCTCTGAAGGTGCGTTGTGGTATTTGGCACTGAGACGTTGGCAGCAGATCTTTTAAGTCCTGTAAATTCTAAGGTGGAGCGTCCATGGATTGGACTTGTTTGTCCAGCACATTTCACAGATGCTTGATTGAATTGAGATCATCGAAATTTGGAGGCCAGGTCAATTGCTATTAGATAAAACGGTTGCCATGAGCAGGTGTACTTGATCTGCGACAATGTTTTGGTAGGTTGTCTATGTCAAAGTAACATCAACATGAATTCAAGATCCCAAAGTCTCCCAGCAGAACATTGTCCAGAGTGTCACACTGCCTCCACTATAGTGCATCCTGGTGCACCTCCTCTGGTAAGTGACGCACACCCAGTTGTCTACATGATGTAAAAGAGAACACAGTTGACATGAGCCTGTCACCAGTAGCACCTTACTTTTGGTACTACAAGCCCTGCTAGTTTGGAGATGCTCTGACTCAGTTGTCTAGCCATCCCAGTTAGGCCTTTGCCAGAGTTGTTGAAATCCTCACTGGTTGCTCAAATGTTTGCCTATTTTTTCTGCTTCCAACACAAAAACTGCAAGAAGTGGTTGTTTACTTGCTGACTAATATATTCAACCCTCTGACAGGTGCCATTGTAGTGAGATACTCAATGTTTCCACAGAAAATCCTTCCTCCTTACTGACATCAGACTATATAACTCTTCCCTTTGTCACACATCCACATAGTAATATGTACAATAACCTGATGCTCTTAAGTTGTGCAATTTCTTAATGAGTTAAAATCATCCTATGTGCATTATTTTATTATTAAGTGCAATAGTCTGCCATGTGCAATATCATGCAGTTTTCATATTGTGAAAATGTACAGTATCTGCAGTATCTTATTAATAGTCTTACCACATGCGATATCACTCCTCATGTCAGTATTACACGTCTACTGATCTCTATTACATGCAGTAACATACTCTTAACCACTGGTTGTGTTACTAGTAAATCACTTAACAGTAAGTTATTTATCTATAGTATTAAATCTCCAGCATTTGTGTACATAAGATAATGAATATTGTATTCTTTTATGTTATTTAAACTTTAGATTTTATATTTTTCTTGTTTCTGTTTCTCTGTGTCTGTGCAGTCGTAACATAAGCAATTTCCTCTGGGATCAAATCTTCTGATTCTGATTCTTCTGATTCTGATTGTTCGAAGCGAACAATTGGGGGTTGTAGCTATTAATGTTGACTCACACCAGAACATGTCGCTTAATCAATTCTCAGTCTTCAAATGATTGATCGAAGAGTTGGATCAGGTGTCTTTCTGCTTGGTTTGAATTAAAAACAGAAGCCCTTTGCAGATAAGATTTCTCACCCCGATTGCTGGGCACAGAGTTCATGCCTACACTGCAGCACATGCTAAACGTCTAGCGACCACACTACTTTTAGCAACACACATCAAACCAATGGAGGGCGGGGTCTCCATTTTTGTGGTTGTGCTCCTTGTGAGCAAAACAGAAAAATCCCTTTAAACATGTCAAACAGTCATCAGTTGCTCAACAACAGTGTATGACATGCATCTGAGAAATTCTTTTTGCTTGCCAGTGCTCGTGTACAGCATAATGAAATGAGACCAGGCACAGGGTTTAACATTTGAGGCCCTCGGCTTTAGAAGAGCTGTTGCATCTCCCGAGTGAATACACCAATGTCAAAGACCATACTAATCAACATGGTGGGATAGAGAGTCTGGTAAAAGTTAGAACCAGCCTAATGTTAAAATAGAAATGGGTGGTGTCTTGCAATTGCGGATTGCAGTGTGGTAGGTTCACTTGTCTGACTTCTTTAATGACATGGAGCAGAGCAGTAAACACGGGCCGCCGGAGGAATGCTTTTGCTGACATAATGTGCGAAGTAATCACTGCACTTATGCAGCCATCCACATCAGGAAGGCAGCCAGGGCTTGGGGGTGGGGTGTAGTGGGGGGGAGTGTAGGGAGCGTGTGGAAGTGGAAGTCAGTTGTGAGGGGACATAGAGGGAAGGGTGGGCATTTCCTGCCTGCTTCACTCTCGAATGGTGATATGCTCATTGGTGGCTCCTGACTTTACGGTCGCTCTTTTGTTTGTGCTTCTGAGCCAATGAATAAAGCTTAAGTGAGTGATATTATCAGTCCAGAAAATGTGATGGTCTGATATTTTGTAATTTTTAAAAAAAATAAGTAACAATACCAGTCCATAGAGCACTATTGGTCGAAAAAAAAAAGCCTGCCCTGGCCATTGTCTCTAAAAATGTAGGTCATGTGGTACTAACTGCCTAAAAAGTAAGTTTTATTTTTAATGTAATCATTGTTTTTTATTTTACATGTAGTCATATGCAAAAGTTTGGGCACCCATGGTCAAAAATAAATGTCTTCTTGATTTTCAGAGTGAAAACAAGTTCACATT
This sequence comes from Brachyalestes nurse, assembly GCA_037974405.1. Taxonomy (NCBI): domain Eukaryota; kingdom Metazoa; phylum Chordata; class Actinopteri; order Characiformes; family Alestidae; genus Brachyalestes; species Brachyalestes nurse. The sequence goes on along the minus strand of JBBPCY010000150.1, from coordinate 6,793,114 downwards.
TTTAACAGAGATACACATCTGTGCGTTTTAATGCAGATTTTTTGTATTTTCTGAATTTGTCATTTTTCATACAAAGAAATTCAAACTAAGAAATTGTGCAAGAAAAAAAATGATATTAAGAGGATTACTTCCACTTTGATAATCCACAAAACAGGTCAATTTAGCAGGGGTGTTCAAACTACTGCATACAACTTAGTTGTAAATTTGCACAGTTAAACATGGTTATCGCTTCATGTTATTATTTGCCGTGCACTGTATACTATGTGGGTTGTGTGCTGTTATATAGTGGGGATTGTGACTGTAGTGTGGCACAATTCATGTGTGTATGTAAAGCTATGAGCACATGGGAAGAGTGCCCAACCTATGAGGAATTCTGACAAGGTTGTTAATGGAAAAGACTGGTTGGTGGAATTTGATGCCTCCACAGTGCTGAGGAATTCACACCACTTTTCTTCATGTGTTGAGCATCAGCTCTTAGAATGCTGGCCTGTATGCGCACACAGCTCTAGGCTGTCTCCATACTCCTGTTGTGGTTTCTTCTAGTCTTTAGATGACTGAAACAATAGCTGTGATTGACACTGGCTGTCCCAGTTGTGTGCGGCCGGCATTAATGCCTGCTAAAATGTGGAGCTGCTTTGTACCTGACACAAGTATGTTCAAAGCTTTTCTTGTGTTATGGATTACATATTTGTTTTTTTCAGAATAACAGTTGCCAGAGTGAAGTCTGGCATTTCCTTTGTGGCACTGGAATAGTAGGGGGGTACGAAGAACTGTTTGTGAAAACCTGTCAACATAAAACCACATTTCATGAGTTGAGGGCTTTAGGTCTTCATATCTAATATCCTGTGTCTGCAGCCCGTTCCACAACAAATGCGGTTGCACTCGAGCCATTACATTATGCAAAATATTTGATTTTGAGAAAAACCAAGCACAAATATGTGTCTGAAGCCTTCATTTTAAGCCATTGTGAGACAGAGAGAGCTGTATTATTAAATAGTTTCAGTGCTAAAAACAATTTCAGTCATTTTATGACTCAATAATCATCTTTCTATTCCACCGACACACACATCTGTATTTACTCAACCGGCATGGGGAGCCTAGAAGTGTGCGGTAGCTTCACTTTAATAATTCAGGGTAATGTTGTCTCATGGGTGTGTGTGCTTATAGGAAAAAATCCCACTCCCCACAGCCTAGAAATGATTTAAACGCTGCCAGTATAGTGAACACGAGTCCCCAGACAAGCTAAGAATTAAATTTAGCCGAGTTGTGATTTACTGGAGCCTGCGAGTCCGGTACCAGCTGAAAAGTCTCATCTCAGAAAACAAAAGAAAGAGAGAGAGAGAGAAACCTCACATGTTGCATGCAGTGGTCAAACACACCACTGCCACCACCACCACCGCTCCCTCTCGTCTTCCCAACATCTACAACGCCCTACTAAGCAGCAAATTCAAGGCAGTTTTATTTTTTCCACACATTTGCGAGTGTTTGCTGCTGATAAATCAAATATATCTCACTGTGAGGCTCCAAAAACAGCCAGCAGGACAATAAAAAGACAATAAAAAGCAACAAGGAGGGCAAAACGGTGTCAGAACCCCGACAGCCTACTTATTATCGTCTCTTTTCTGCAACACCCCTCTCGTGTGCGCTCACATTTTGGCTGCTTTATTCCTGACAACTCGGGCACAGTCTCAAAACCTGATGCTATAAATGAAGCAGCACTGTTTAAAGATTCAGTTTCTGCAGAAAACTATTTTGTTAGCCTTTTTACTAAAAGCAGCAGGCGCCACAAAAGTCATGTTGTCCTTTTTTTCACTCACTCATTCAGAAGTTACAGGGACACATGCTGATTCTCTACTAGGACAGGGCTCTGGTATGAGTCATATAAGCTTAAGATGTGCTCTTTTTGCCACAAGTGACCTTTTTTGATTTGCCACAAGATGTTTTTTTATGACATAGATAGCATTTTTAGAGTTGGGCAATATGACAGTCTGCATTTACAGCCCAACATGCTTTTCTGAGCCTATCATGGATATCCTCAGTAAATAAAAACACTGCCCACTCCATGCTTCACAAAGGAACTTAATAAGGCCCTTGGCTTTAGTGTGGCACAGTGTGTGAAATCCTTATCAAACCTCATCTAACCTGAAATATGGTAAATTCAGCAAATAATTGTACATGCAACGATTTATTTTCACAAACAAAAGCACAAACAAAAACTAAACAAACATGTCATGTTAATGTAATGTATCGCGCTGGTATTTTCCTGTTCTTCTGAAGATACTTTTTATTAGCTTTTGCAAATTAGGTTGTAGCTTAACTGGAACAAAACACTTTTTTGATGTTCCAGGACCTGGCATGACTATCCTTTAACTCATAACACAAAAAAGCCATTCCTTTTTATAGAAATTTTGCTGGAGATTTGGTATGTGACCCCCCTTTTTACTGCTCTGAATTCCCAATTACCCATGATAACATAGGGAGACTGATAAAACTCAGGTGCTTTCATCTGCGGAAGATTTATGCCACTCAGAATAGGAGTTGCTGGCCTGTTCCAAGTCGTTAGCTCTTGTTATGCTTTTCTCCGGTATGATTTGGACGCGGACTCGTTGCAAGCTGTTCTGGTCCGTGGGGAACATCTGGAAGCCGCTGGAAACTGTGGCGGGTCCGGCGAGCCCTGTGATCATTTAGCACATCTTAAGCGGCCGTGTGGAAGAGCTGCGAGACTGGCCCTCAGCGGCATATGGCTTTGTAGTTAGCTCAGGAGTCACCCCCTCCAGGGCCGAGCCACCGCCACACAGGCAGAGTCCAATAACTGCAAATTACGTGTGCATTTTGAAGGTTGTTCCACTGCACGGATTCCCCCTACCCCCACCCCAGCATGCTGTACCCACTTTCCCACCCTCTACATGCCCCTGTACCTCCACCCCTCCCATGTCCTATGACCTCCTGTGGAAACTTCGATTCCTTCCACCCCTAAAGTCGGTGACGGGTCACTGTGAAGGCACTAATTCCCTACAGATGGCACCTGGAGATGCCGTGCACTTCCTCTGATCTTATGTCAATCACATGCATGAAGGTCACGGTTAACCCCTCTGAACCCTACTCTCAAAAAACAGTGATTTCAAATGTGTACATCGATTCCACATGAATAAAATAGTGTCACTGTGATAGAAAAGTCAAAATGATAACGTTACTGAAGGAAAAAAACAAAACAAGTGTCAACTGATAAGTAACTCATAGTAAGATTCAAAGTAATCTGGGGCTGTTTTTGTAGATCGATTCATCATAAAACATTCACAGAATTTGTATGGGAAAAGAATATAAATCTACAGTTAGTTTTGATTTGACAGCAGTAATATATGGCGTCAATATAATTATCGTCAAATGTATACTAAATATACACTGAATAATGTGTCACTTTTTCAAACATAAGCCTAAACAGTTTTTAATCTATGAACATAATTTACAGACATAATCTGCAATAACTACAGAGATTTAATCATTAAATGCTCTGATTTAATTAGTGTGCATTAGTATAAAACTGCGATGCATCCAGGGATTTGGAGTTTTAGAAGTTATGGCTGAGGATGAAGGGGGTTACGTTCCATGTCTGTTTCTACATGGTTCTGCCCAGCCGGTCTCTGGGGCAGATCAGATGGAACAGGAAGGGTCTCTCGCTCAGGTAACGCTCTCTCGTCTCCTTCGTAATAAATCACGAGGAAGTCTTGGCTGTTATTCCAGAGAGAAGGGGGGCTTGCTTTGATCCTGCACTCTGAAGCAATAAATAGCTTTGATGCCACATTAGCATTGTCCATGTTTCACATAGTCAGGCTCTATGGCTCTGGACTCAATAGAGGTGTTGCCTTGATCTTACAGAGACTAGTGAGAGGTGAGAATGTGAAGTGTGAGCGCAGAGATCAGCGATAGCTGCTCGTCTTTCTGTCCACAGTCATGCTAATTTCGGTCACTCATTTTTTTTTTGGCACAAGAGTTAGATTTGAGCAAAAATCAAAGCAAACACCTCTTGTACTTCAACTGCAAAAGGCAGGCAGATGTCTGCTTATAGGCCTCACTTCAAAAAGAAGTAACACTTCCACACTCACTCTATGCATTGTATGCTCTATGTAGGGCGAATACCTTTTTGTGAATTACTTCCTGGCATCCTTCAGTCATAAAGAAAGTTGTATCATTTATCAAAGCTTCCGTAGCTAACAAAGATTGTCATGATGTTGAGTTTCCCAGAGTGAACCCCAGCACACTCCCAGAAATCAAGCTTCTAATCCTGTTCCAGGCTTAAGTGTGCAGTTCTAGGACAAAAACTTTCATTTGAATGGACGCTTATGATTTTGGAGGTTTCTTAAACTTTATAAACGGTCTTCACACTTGCCTTTCCTGTGGTTCCTTACAGAACCATCCACTGAAAGGTTCTTGAGGGAACTAAAGGTGATCTAAAAGTCTTGAGGGGACTTAAAGTCTGAAGAGCCCTTTTTAGCATGTTTACGTTAAAGAGTGTATATTGAAATTAAAAATGAGTTTATACTGGCATTCGAAAAGGGGGCCAGACTCGACCAACCTGGAATGTGGCTGTTTGACTCAGGAAGTCACAGCAATTCTTCATGCTGCGACTCAGGATGTGCAGATCTTTTACAGGGCATTACTGTCCCACTGGGGGTGAAATATTAGGACCGTCTCAGCACTACTGCATCCCCAGTCAACCACAACAATACCGTAGCTCCTCTTCGTCCAGAGAGGAGAGCTCCTGTAAAATAAGCACAAGGTGTATCCTGCTGATGAGGTGAGTAATTGAGCAGTAAAATGGACACCCTGCACTGCGGGCAGGTAAGTGACATGACGCTGTTCTCTTTGATAATCGTCTGGGCTTCCCTTTCACAGAGTTGTGTCAAACAGCAGCCTGCCGCCACCAGCCCCTGCTAAACTTTCCCAGGGAGGACTCACCAGCTCTATATGTGGCTCTGCAAACTGCTCTAATACCCGCTGTAATTAAGCAGACAGGTGATAATAGACCCACCGCAGCCAAAGTGGCGTGAGCACACAGTGTGTGTGTGTGTGTGTGTTTTGGTGTCATATTTCATTATTAGGATCATATTCATCTCATTACCACAAGCTACTGCCAGTCAGATAAAGAAGTCACAATAATGAGCAGTATCATTAACTTACTGAACATTTCAGGTGTCCAGTCCAGTCCTATATATGTCAATATTTTCTAAGTGAAAATAAGTACACATTCTTTCCTGAGAACATAATTAAATATGCCCAACATTTCAAAGCACAGTTTCTGCTTATACAAAACCTTTATGGTGCATTTTTATATAATATATAAAATGCCCCATCACTTTTACACAGGCCTTTATTTCTAATATGTAAAAAGTAAGCAAATAAGCAACAGCTGCACATATTGTTCATAACTGTGTGCTCTGTAGAGAGTGTGACCTCATCAAGCAATTTCCTCTGGGATCAATAAAGTTTTCTGATTCGGATTTTCTCTTTAACAAAGTACATTTGCTTAAAAAATGAACAAAATAAACAAAAGTAATTTGACCGGGCATGTTCATACATTTGCATACGACTGTGTGTTTTGCGTTTTGTTCTATAATATCCTGGCTATTGTTGATCCTGGCTATTATTGTTTAATACTGTGTATCAATGCTTTGAATAGCAGAAAAGCACATTCCAAAAAATAGGTCTTATGTTTGTTTGTTTGTTTGTAAGCGATAGACCAGGGTTTTATTGGAGGGGTGTCAAAAAAGAGGAACAAAAATAAACTCTTGTGTAAAACTGTAGTCCTTCCTTTCCATCCCCATTGGAAGTAATGTTGTTAAGCAATACCACCTGACATATCTGTTAACAGCATTTTAAGTGCAACTAGTTTTACAGTTTGTACATTAAAAATGGCTTAGATTTTTCATGCCAAACCAGCAAGTTACTGATAGGACCATGTATCTATTTAGGAGGTGGTTTGGTTGAAATATACGCTTTTCACTGTTAAGTTGAATCCACCACTGCCCCCGAATTCCGCCACTCTACAGACGAGGCTGGACCCTAATGTGTCTTGACCCTGGGGTGAAGTAGGGATATGTGCCCTAATCCTCTGTTGCCAGCAGTGTGAATTAGCTCAATTCTCACCTTGGTCAGTTCCTACATGCAAATGGCCCAAAGAGCTGCCTTTTCACAATGACTTGGGAAAGAAGGAGACATGGTTAACGTAGACAAGAGTACTCTGTTTACAGGCGACCTGCTACTGCCCACTATATATCAAACTTGTGAAATGTCTACTGGCTTTTGAGCTTATCACCTAATTTGTTCTCAAACATATGAAGGAGATTAGTGTGAATCTGATCCACTGAACAAGAAAAGAGCTGATTAAGAATGTCACCGTTCCTGTTGTTTTACAACCTCATATCTCAGACAGCTTTAAAGGAGAGGGAAGAAAGTATTTTTAACTTGAATACACATTAAAATAACAAGATTCGTGTCAATTTAGACCGTTTCATTTGGTTGTGCGTCATGAAATATTTTCACAACGTAAACTGTGTTTTCAAAAGGTAAATTCAATCAAATTAAAAAACGTGTTAAAAGTTTTCAACTACATGCTGCAGTTCAAGGAAAGTCTGTGTTTTTTTGTCATTTCAGCCAAATACACGGTAGACAATGAAATGAAACATCATTTTTCTAGGACCGTGGTGCAACCCAAGAACAAAAAACAACACCACAAGAGCACACAAGTGCAGGACATGACCAAAGACAGAGTGCAGAAACACATAAGCAACAGTGCAATATTTTACAGGACAAGACAACATACATACATTGTGACATACTGTATCAGAAGGGTCAAGTTTGAAAAAAAATGCATTTTTTGCAAGCTTGATGTTGACAGCAATAAAAAAACACAAAGGTAGCAGCAACAGGATTTGAAAAAATATAATAAATACAGAGTACTGCATATAATAAATACAGGGTATTTCAATTAACAGAGGGGGAGGTTATTTTCTTTGTTTATGCATAACAATTGAGTGTGTGTGTGAAGTATGATTGGGAGAAAGGAAGCAGTTCCGTGTGTTTGTGTTTATGCGTGTGTGTGTGATGTACAGTTTATTATTCAGTTCTGATTTCGTAGGCTGATGGCCTGGGGGAAGAAACTGCTCCCCATCCTGGTAGTGAAGGCCCAAATGCTTCAAACCCTTCTGCGAGACAGAAGGAGAGAAAAGACGGTGTGGGAGGGGTGTGTGGGGTCTTCCATAATGCTGGTGGCTTTGCGGATGAAGCATGTGGTGTAAACGTCTGCAACAGAGAGGAGAGAGACGCCAGTGATACTGACTATACCGATAATTGAAGATGTTTTATGAAACATATTCAATCCTGCTCTAATATGCCCAGAGAGAAATGTTCATATTCAAAAATAATTGGTGAAGGATCTTTGCTGTAGCAGTTAGAGGGTTCCAATAAACAACTCTGAGGAATGAGGCCATGCGGTTGAGGTCTGGCAGACAGCAGCAGTCTGTGACGGTGTCGGAGAGGAAACATCAGTAGGCACCTATCTCCAATCACTTGATTAAAGGCTGGTTTTAGAAACTCCCTATCCTGCCTCCAGCACCCCACCTATTCCTCCATTGATAACTCGCCTGCTCAGTCTAGTCTAGTCTTAATATGGTGCAGGGCCCGGGACGTTAAACTAATACTGAACGACGAATGAGAATGATAAGATGGTGGGAACTGATGACGAGGAGATGAGTAGCCAAGGATGTTTCCCTGATGAGGGCCTTGTGTATTTCACAGCACCCCGTCACTCCCTATCTCCCTTCCGTTATCTTTATCTATAACAGACTAAAACCCACATGAGCAAATACAGGAGCTCATTGTGTGCATATGTAATGCACAGCAGCAATGGTGTTAAAAAAAGCACTCTTTTGTGTTTGTAGATTTAAACATTTTTAGATTTAAACATTTATAGAACAAACATTTCATTTTATTTGTGTTGTTAATCCATTGAGCTTGACGACAAAAACATGCTGTAATTTGATATGAATTGTTTCTCATTCTCTGATAAAAGCAACAACTTTCGATCAAGACCATGTTGTGTTCATAAAAACAAATGAGGTATTTATTAGGATTTGAATTCGATGGAAAGTTATTGTTGTGCGTATTATCATTGGCCGGGGGAGAATCTTTGTTGGCTTAGGGTGGGAGAGCCATTTTTTTGTTACCTCTTGTCAGAAAAAAATCTAATAAAAAAGTCAAAAAGCTTGCGCCTGTTAAATTCTGCAACATACCGTGTCATTAAATATGCAGTGTCGTCATTGTATTTGAATAGTAAATCACAATCAGAGCGATAACTCTGGCTTAATACACACTCGAAAGAAACAACTTGCAATGGCTTAGTCACAGTATTGTGATGACATTCTCAATGTAAAGCAGTGAACGGTTTAAATAGAATAATAGAAGCTATGAATTTTCTCTTCGTCCACGAGCAAACAACTTTGGTCGAGCAAGAGGAGCTTCGCCCTTATCACCCATCTGCTTTGTCCCCTTTCTTTCCCGACATATCAGCTACTTTGAATTCCACGCAGCACCCCATGAGCGAACAAAACCGGCCTTGCCCATTTTGTGATCTGATTGAATTATATCTCTTTCCCACAAGCTGGTGTCTGCTTTCTCCCCGTTACACCCCTCCCCACGCCACTCTGTGGGAAAAAGAAAGACATCCTGATTGCAGTGTATAGCATGCTTTGTAACAGGTAATTCAATTTTACACCGTGGCCGTGGGCCGTACAATAGAGAGTGTGGGGGCATGTAAAGACACAAGAGAGGGGTTCACTAAACAGCCTTTCACCGCTCATTCGGCTTTTTGCATGTGTAAAAAAAAAAAGTCCAGCGAGTTGAGTGCATGAATGGGGTCAAGTGGAAAAGAGCTCGTGCGGTGTTAAGCGCAAGAGCCCGAGTGGTGGCTAACAACAATACGCCACCTGATGGTAACAAAGTTCATGGCCTGCCTCAGATAGCAGTGCGGTTCACCTTCTTGGGCAAATAACCCAATATTTGTCATCCAGTATTATGCGGAGGAATTTGGAAATGTCGGGAGCCCATGGTCCAATGGCATCTAGATTTTTAGAAGAAATAATTCAGAACTTTGTAGTGTACAATTGCTGTTTGTATTCTGAATTTAATATTTTGATATATATTACATTTTGACACATATTTGGTTGCATATTCTGAATATTAAATTGTAAATATACAATTACAAGTCATTTTTTTATCTTTCCACCAGTATGCTAAACTTTGCAAATACAGAATTAACAGATAATGGCATATTTACATTTTTAACAGACACTTTTATCCAAAGCGACTTCCATTGCCTAACTACAGGGGACAGTGTCCCTAGAGCAACTTGGCATTAAGGGTCTTGGATTCTAACCCATTACCTCTTGTTCTAGAGGCAAGTATCCTACCCACTGAGCCACCACTGTCTTTATTAGACTGCAATGGCAAGTTATTTTCACTTGATTGCGATCCAATTCAAAGATCACACGTCCAGAAGACTGTACCTTAGAGAGCTAGTAAGTGTGAAAAATTGATTTGGTGCACAAAATAAAATCTAAATAAACACAGTTTTGATTACTTCAGATGTACTTACTTGTTTTCCTTATGTGGAAGTGACACAATTGAATTAAGTAAATTTACCGCAGTGAGGACTGTGTAATGGAAAGAATGCTTCGTTTTTTTCCTCTCATGTCTACATTGCACCACATATATATGGTTTTCACAGCAAGTAAAGTCTGCACAGGCACACAATACCACGAATTCAGTGAAGTCAGGGCAGCGCAGTTGACAACAAGCAGTGAGATGTCGTGTGAGCTTGTAAAGGTCCCCCCTGGCCCTGATGTCTCAGCATGGGAGGCTGCTGCAACACCAGGCCTGTCACAGTGAGAGCTCATGCCTGTAGATCAGTGTGCTGGATTAGCATCTCTCCATTTACACAAACTTGACAACATAAGCACTGATGACGGCCTCCGAGGCCTCTGAGTCTAGGAGAACAGTAGGAAGTATTGAGCATTAACAAAAAGCGATGGACCCTGTGGGTCGACATTAAAATGATCTTCTCAAAATCTTACTTTGTGTAGAGATTTAATGATAAATGGGTTAGAAACGTTAAAAACGTTTCAGAGGTACAGAAGCCATTTAATCTGTAATATAACGCTGTTCTACACTCACGGGTCTGATTTTACCTAGAATGTGGCTCAGATGTTTGTATTGTTGGTTCCCTTCAAGTGCATCATTTGGCAACATTCTTTTCAAATCATTCCACTTTTATTAATAGTTTTACATATTTCCTTTTCTTTAATTATCATTCTTTAATAACACAGGTCAACAGGTCAAAATCATGTTTAGTTTTTCCCCAGCACATACAGTTTTTGTGATGAAGCTAGTTATATATTGCATGGTAGTTGGTATAATTAGCATATAATAATCATATGCTAAGCGTTTCTGAAGAAACAGTGGTAGCTGACTGACACTGATCATTATATCTATGCCACAGTGTGCGCCTATCTGACTTCACACTGAAAATATTAAAACAGTTACTTGATTAGTGCCTGCAGTTTAATAAAAACCGCATACAAATCTATTGCAAATCTAATATTAAACTGATCTGAAATCGGCATGAAAAACTGGTTTAGAAAAGTGTGTTGTGGTGTTGTTGACCTGTGTAATCTGAATTAATCTGAAGACACATAATAGCTAATGTGTGGATGTAACAATTGGCATGTTTGTGCATTAGCTATGTATGGAGTTTGCTATGTAAGTGTTTTTTCTTCAGTATAGCACTGGAGCTATGAGGCTAACACTGCTGACCAACACTAGAAGACAAATATCACTCAAATCTTTTCATTAAAAACACATTACTGAAATTTCTCACAACACATTCAAACCTCATTTCTTTATTAAGGTGGAGACTTGTGGACATAGTTTAGGACACAAACCACTGTTGACTGTCCATAGCGATATCCCAAATTTAAAGCTCACAGTAAGTTATTCTGTGCCCTAAACCATATGCACAAGTCTGCACTGCAAAAACTCCTGATCTAGCCAAGACTTGGAATCTTATTTCTAGTCTAAAAAGTCTTATTGATCTTGTTTTGAGAAAAATATACTATATAAGAGCAGATTTGTAAGATTATTTAGTTATTTTTTGCTATTTCAAGAAGTCTTACCAAGTAAAAATATCTTACTGCACTGGCAGATAATTTCACTTGTTTCTAGTCTAAATATCCTACTGCACTGGCAGATAATTTCACTTGTTTCTAGTCTGAGATTTCTTGAAATAGGAAAAAATATCTTAAAACAATCTTAATAATCTTACAAATCTGCTCTTATATAGTATTTTATTCTCATAAAGAAGACTTTTTAGGCTAAAAATAAGATTGCAAGTCTTGGTTAGATCAGGAGTTTTTGCAGTGTGAGCAACCTTGATGAAGAGCTGGATGTGGTTTGAGTGGGTTGAGAGGACTTTTACAAACATTTCTACAGAAACAATTTGAGTGACTGTTGACTTCTAGTATTTATCACCATCTCTGAACTAAAAAGGAAAACAAGTCTTGACTGATTTACTATTCCAGGGGGAAGTTATTGTGTAAATTAGATTTTTTCCCTGTAAAGTAATAAACCATCAGGAGGAGGTTAAGTTGGTCTCTTGCAATGCAGACCATATGCTGGACTCTCTTTCTGCACACAAGGTCATAGCTGTGTGGTTAACAGACTACTATGGACTGCGTGTGACCTGCATTTAAAAATGAAATAGTCATTTTGAAGATATACAGTATGTGTGGTGGATCTCACTTTGTGCATGCTGTAAAATGAATGTAGCTATAGACAGAAACATTTCTAGATTGCTGGCTGTCCTAGGTCACCCTCTAAATGATGTGGTGGCAGCCTGTCAGTCATAGATCTTTTTTGACTTGATACTCAAACTAGGAGCAATTAAAAGCTCTGATTTAGTATCCAAGATCATCTCAGATTTCTACGCTTATTTAAGATGATTTGCTTTATTCATATATTTATTAGACACACACAATAATTCATACACAAAACCCTACATGCCGGTTTTGTGACTGATTTGCATCAACAGCTCAAGGTCAACAAATAAGACACATGAGCAAGGCAAGTTAATAACTTTTCATTGTATTGCAATATAATATAGGTATATTACATTCAGCACCATACGCTGCTAACAAATGCCTTTGATTTAACTATCTAATATGCATAAGGTATATTATAAGCGGAGAATCATTATTGTTCTGCGGTGTGACTTCAAGTCAAGTCAAGTCAAGCAGGTTTTATTGTCATTTATACCATATACACACAGTACACTGAAAAGAAACAACATGCCTCCAGGACCATGCTGCAACACAAGAGCAGAACTAAACTGAACACAAGACCACAAGTCTTGTGGTAAATACATGCATGTGTGCATGTTTTTGCACCACATATTGAGAACAGTTGTAATTTTGTGTGTAGTGTTTGTAGGTAGAGGTGTAGTGTCAAAATGTTTATCGTGTTGTTCACCCCAACAGTCACTGTCAAAACAGTAAACTGCCTTTTCATAAGCACACTACTGAACTGTATTTTTATTTATGTGTATTTCTTTTTTTCTCTGAGATCCACTAATATTTACATGACATCTGTTCTAACTGGTTGTCCTAAATTGTACCTTTTTCAAAAAGCAGTCCAGGCTGAAACACTAAGCTTGAATGGGTGCGGCTAAATACATTAGTTTTCATAACATCAGATAAGCAATGTAGTCAAATCAGGATGTATTTGCAGTTTAAATTCCATACGTGGAAATGACTTTATGGACTGGGGAATTAATGGTACATTCTTAAACTTTAACCATACATGTTAAACATACTGTCAAACACGGAAAGAAACACAGGATGGTTTGAATGTGTGAATTACTGGGGTACACATTGAGATCCTGGCAAGGGATGTTCAGTACCTGATGGCAGGGATGGTTCTAATAGGGTGCAAAAGCATGCAGTTTTAATTTTCACATTTTCACACCCTGAGTTGAGCCTTGGGTAAAATGCAGTTTGCTTAACTTTTAGGTATGCAGCACAGCTCTGGCAATGTGACAAAGTGACAAAGACTGTAATTAGCCTACCTGCTTCTGAACATGCTTGCTTTGTTTTGTGCTATAGTTATATACTATTGAGAGGTCCTATCAAGTGTATATATATATAAGAGCTCTTTTCCAAAACGCAATAAACGCCAAATTAAAAAAATGAGTTTGTCATGCCATTTTGCTGTGCACTGAACCTATTCACTGCTCTATTAATATTTCGTGCCAGATTGCTATTTTTCCTTGTTTAAAATGTACTGCAAGATGCCGTTTTTACCCAAACCGCAATAAGCGCCGAACCTATTTTTTGTCAAAACGTCATATATACTCTCGACCAATCGGAATTCGGTGCGCGTGCGACTTAATCGAGCTTCGCGGTGCTCTGAGGTGAGGAGTTTTGTTGCGATCGTGTTTAGTGTCCTCTTCAAAACAAGTGCTTTAAACCCTTTTGATGACATCCATGAGC
>JBBPCY010000150.1:6739674-6779419 GCA_037974405.1 Brachyalestes nurse | reverse complement strand
CAGGACACCATACTGAACCCTCATGGGAATATTTCGAGGACATTGGATGGGGATAATTGTCCAGCAAATACTATTTTGTGGGAAATAGCAGAGGCGCTCCAAACAGACGCGTCTGAACTCGTGGGAGTCCGAGCTGTTGCCTTTAAAGGTAGGCGATTGGGAATTACGACACTTCACTTTATAAGTGTCTATAAGCTTGCTGGATGTGATAAAAGTGGTTCGAGTTGGTTTGGAGTTGTTTTATGATGTTTTGAGCGAGATTTGTCCTGTTTTGTCCAGTTTTTGGTCTGTATCCGGTTCATGGCTGGAGTCGACTCATTTGATTCTATAGGACAAAATTTGTTTATATGTTTACTATAAAAATATGGTTTATAAAAAACAAACTGGTAAAGAGGGGGGTCTTTGCAATAAAAGCATTGGGTCAGGGTAAAACGCAGACTATTTACAAACAATGGATTCCGCTGGAAATGAGGCATGCCATATAGAAAGACCACATGGCAGAGATACAAAAATAGAACATTCGAAAGAGTTACCTACTCACTTTTTTACTTCTGTCCCAGGTACTGCTAACGCGACTGGAAAAAAGACCAAAGAAGCAGGGAAACCCACGTGGTGTATTTTCCTGGATATCCAGACACACTGACGTCTCCTTGGCTATTGGTGTATTCATGGATCACGTGATAGAAGTGCTTGCAATCATATTACAACTATTGAGATGTATATTTGCTGCAATCATCATTTATCCAGAATATCTCTAATATAAATAAACTGTGTCTTTTCCAAATTCATGGTAATTCATTTAGGTGAAGTATGATTACACCATGGACAATAATAAAAGTACATTTAAGACTGTTCATTTGTTTTATTCATATCACTGAATATAACATGTAAATAAAAAGCAAGATTATTTATATTGCACATTGTCATAGTCAAATAGAAAATGTTAGAGCAAAACTAACCAAGAAAGAAAGAAAGGTAGTAGAAAACTGAAATGTACAATAATACATATTCAATATTAAAATATCAAATATTAAAATATCACATTATTAGTGCAGTGCAGTAAAAGCATCTTTTTAAAACTGGCTACAGTTGGGGCAGACCTTATACTGATGGGCAGCTGGTTCCAACTGTGGGTAGTATAGCGGTTAACACCATTTAATTGCTTTTTTAACCAGTAGCTTGCCTGCTTCTGCAGAACTGTGGGATCCACCAGGATTATTCTGTATACATCAAACATATAACACATGTATTCAGGGGCCAAACCATTAAGTGACTTGTACACAATGAGTAATACTTTGAAAACTGTTCTGTACCAAACTGAATGCCAGTGCAAGGACTTGAGAAATGGATTGACATTGGTTTCAGTTAAAACAGGGAAATAAAGAGTACTCAAACAAAATATGCTTAAGCCCAATAATTAATTTTTGCTATAGTATATTTATGTTATTAAATCTATAATATAATGTAAAATGTAGATGTAATAATAATATGTAAATAAAAGGCTTAGAGTAAAATTAAAAAAAAAAACAAGAATTGGAAAAATGTATTTATAAGTTGTACTAAGATGCATGTAATATTTGTCTGTCTATCTTAAACCTCTGGGAACACCATCAGCATATATGGGTGAACTCTAAACAGTGGACCCAGAGATCTGCGCTGGACGGATTTTTCAGTCCCGCTCCTGCCCGCTCCCGCAAAAATATATATTTTCTCCCGCTCCCGCAAAAATATACATTATTTTCTCCCGCTCCCGTCCGCAGTATTCAGGTTTTGTCCCGCTCCCCCCGCAAAATACCGCAGGTAAACATATAAGTAGTTTTATTTTTACCGCTTCTCTGTTATTTGTTTCACTTGTTTCCCTTTTGAGTATATATCCGACCTTGCGCCTGTAAATTGTTTTTATTTTAATTTAGTCGTTCTAGTTGCTTTTGTGCAGTAGATAAGAGTATTTGTTTTTAATGAATTAATTTTGAGAATTCCATTTTTCGAGAGTCCCGCTATTAATTCCTTTCTCCCGCAACCCGCACATACATGAGGACCTTACGCCCTCACCCGCATTCACTCGGTGCGTTGGGTCTGGTTTAGAGAGTGCAGCTCTCTAAACCAGACACTGCCGTTAAAACATTCCCCAGTGCCTTATTTGCATTGGCTAAATGGTGCTAACAGGCAAATTAGATTATTTTGCATTGGGGAATGTTTTAGTAGCAGTGTCTGGGTCCACTCGTACGTGCCAAGGGTACCTTAAACCAATTCGGGTTAAAGACTTTAAATAACGTCCTTGATCCCCTAATGCCCCAGACTTGAACCCAATCCAGAACCTTTGAGACCACCTTAATCATCACTCTATCGAGCCTCCAGCACATAAAATTTATTACCAGAGTTTCAATGTTTCAAGCAAATCCCACCTCACGAATTTTGAATGGTTCATATCCCAACTTACCCAGTCATTTTGTCACCCATGTCAGCGATCAATAGCACAGACCAACAGGTCAAAATCATCCTAGATACGTTTATGTGGGGTGTTTTTCATGCTGATTTCAAATCTTGGGTTTAGTTTTTCTCTGTCACGTCCAGTTTTTGTGATGAAGTTTGTTATATATTGCATGATAGTTGGTATAATTAGCATATAATAATCAAATGCTAAGCGTTTTTTGAAGAAACAGTGGTAGCTGACTGACACTGATCATTATATCTATGCCACAGTGTGCGCCCATCTGACTTCACACTGAAAATATTGAAACATTTACTTGATTGGTGCCTGCGGTTTAATAAAAAGTCTACTGCAAATCTAATTACTCATAATTCAAAAAGTTGATGTGACTGAAAAAAAAACTGAAAGCGGATTTGAGATGGTTTAGAAAAGTGTGGTTTAGAAAAGTGTGTTGTGGTTTCTGATGATTACAAAAAAAATGTTTAGTTGACCTGTGTAATCTCTATGCTGCCATTTTCATTTCTTTTTTACTTTTGCTGTTTTTTTACAACATTTGGAAAATGTCAGCTGTTCTATATGCTAAAAGAACCTATCATGACAAATGGACCAAAGGAATAATCCGGAATTACTTACTAGCATTCATTAAAGTTAATGAGTGTTAATTTAGCATATTATAAATAAATGCATTATAAATAAACACATTAAATAAACAAACAAGCTGCAAACTGCTGAGACATGCCAATAGTGGAGTTAGGCCAGAGCTGCAGCTTCACACTCCAGTGCCAATGCCTGTTTTCAGGCCTTTCTGTGTGTGTGTGTGTGTGTGTGTGTGTGTGTATGTGCATGTGTATCCCTGCTCTCTGCTACCTCCTGTGTCTTTTTAATAAGGCTAAGTGTCAAACTGGGATGACAAATAGGAAGTGGCTCTTTGCAGATTCAGTGTGAGGGGAAGGTGTGTGAGTGTGTGTGTTTCATGCAGAGTTATTACAGATCAAAGAGTGCTCCGCGGGAGTTTGATCAGAATTAGCACCTCACTGCTACTCCAGTTAAGGAGACGCTAGGGGTGTGGCTGCTGGAATGGTTTGTGGCACCAGGCCTCAGGTACACTGAGGCAAAAAACCCAAAGAAAAAGTGAACACATTTTTAGTTGCTGAGGAAGAGTGGAGAAGAATGCTGGTCTGTTTTCAGCTTTCTCTCATTACCTCTTCTCTCATCTTTAAAGCATGTCCTGAAGAACAAAATGTTCATTATCTTCCTAATAGGCTTTTATATCCTTTCACAGCCAAAAGTAGAGGACGGAGCTGCCAAAAACATTTCCTTTTCACATTATTTCTACATTATAGAGGTGAAGACTCTTACATTGTTTTTGGGTTAACACTTAAGTCACCGCTTGGCCAACACACAAATGCTCTTAACACATGTTCACCATTCGGCCATTAATTATTGCTGCAAATCCATTTGTGCGGCATACCATCTGGGACCGAGGTGTAAGTACCTGTCAGAGGAGAGTGAATGTAAGTGAAATGTTCAAAAATGCATTTCAAAATACACAAACATTGTTTGCATATTCTGTTATAATTAGTGCACACCACAGTTACACAGGCATTAGACTGTAGAGCTCCTAATCCTCACCGTCACAAATATTTGCCCTTCACTGACACAAAAGCTTTAAAAGAGTGAAATCTCTCAGGTCGGTTTCTCTTCTGTGGTAGAGCACAATGCTCCTAACACTGCTGCCGACAGATTATACATGCTTCCCTTTTAAAGCCCTGGTACATACTCAAATAAATTGACATTTAATTGATGTACTCTGTTAAACTTGAGCCAGAGTCAATTTCCATTATGATTCATTCAAATAAACGTTCCTACTGAAAAGACCAACATCACTCCTGAAAATAGATTCTAAGTGGTTCTTGGCTTGAATGTATGATTTTAGGAAAAAAAACATTCCTCACACTCACACAGGTGTGTCTATAAAAACTGTTCTTTCAGGAACCACCTGTTAAAAGACTTTGGGGATCCAAAAGTTGCATCACTTTGTAGGACATTTATTATAGAATCCATCAAATGGTTTATTAATCACAAGTCTGAGGGTATGTGATACAAATAAATGAGCAACAAAGAACATGTAATCATACCTTCATATATTTATTGGGAATACATAGATCAAATTACATTCTTTAAAAGGAAGGTCTGAAAAAGGGTTATTTGCACATAATGTAAAAGTTCTAGAAACAATCTTTTTAATTGGTAAAGAACTTAGTGTCTTCCAACCTTTAAACTGTCCTTCACAGTCATGAATCTCCTTACAAATGGGGTTCTTTGGAGAACCATTGACTCAGTAATTCTGCTACACCCATAAAAAAGGGTTCAGCATTCTTTTAATAAAGACAAAGTTTCTATATAGAAATGTGAACACTCAAAGAACCATCTGAATACGTAAATAACTCTTTGATTGGTAAAAAGTCTCTCCTCTATGCTGGAAACACTGTATATAATGCATTTTTTAAATGGTTTATGATGTAGTGTCCAAAAAGGTTCCACTTTTGTAACACAAAGAGTACTTTTTGTGCTTGAGAGTACTGTTGATATGAGCCTTGTTTGGCTGCTTGTAGTAGAAGGTTCTTCTGAGGGACCAGTCCACAATCAGCCTGTGGTTTTTCATTGAAACAACGGCCTGTTTGACTGAACAAATTCACCAATTGGATAGAACAATTGGGATAAGCTTAAACTCTCTCTTAAACCCTCCATTTTTGGTTTATAAAAAACATATAGAGCCAGTTCACTTACTCCAGCTGTCAAGAGAAAGAGGAAAACAAAAACAAAATAACACTGAGGGTGGAAATAAAAGCACAAAGTCCTCAAAGAGGCTCATAAATTCTCTGAGTGTGTTTTTATTCCCTTCCCCCCTATAAGGCTTTTTTATGTGTTCCCCAAACCCCAGATACTAAAACAGTCTTCAGGCCCATTATCAAAACCAAATCATATGTGTGCTGATGTTAATATGGAAGGGTTAATGATATGCAAATGAAGAAGTCTCTCAGTCTCAAGCAGGAATATCAGCTGGTGACTCGGAAAAAAGAGCAAAGCCACATGGATTTTCGAGGCAAATGGAGGGAAATGACAGCCGTTTGAAATGGAAGGGACCGAATGCCTGGCCTGCCACTTTTCCCAAGCACCCCTCTTCCCTCAGCAGTGCAAACTAGAGAGGTGAGAAGACAAACTTAATGCTTGAAAGTGTCCCAGACAGGTGAGGGAATCCTGATTCTCATAAACTTCACTCTCCCTGGCCCAAATGGTGATCACACCCTTTGGCCATTACGCAAAGAGAGGAACAACTCTCAACTGGCATGTTAGCTAAACAGTGACACCAGCTAAAAACAAACAGAGCCATCAGGGCTCGTAGACACCCTTTGCCTTTATAAAATAAGGGCTCCAAAATAGTTACTGACTTGGACAAACTCTAGTTAATACAGAATGTTTACATTAAGTGGAGCTTTTGTAAACTGTGAATAGACATTTTACGCCACACTCGAAGATTCAGTGAACCAAAGAGCCCTTGTTGCATGAGGGGGAAATTGACCTGATTTGAAAGTGAATATTTTGCTAATAAAAACATTTAATCACGTAATATTCTATACAGTCCTTAAAAATCTAAGCATCCCCAATTGAATTTCCATATTTCTTGATCATAGTCTCTGAAAAAAGTGATATACTTGTATCACTAAGGGAGTCGCGGAAGGGAGTCCTATTGAAACAAACACACATTAGTTTAAAATGAATAAGATTTGTTAGAAAAGATCTTTGTTTACTGCCCATTTGCATGGGAAGTGAACAACTAAACATAACTATGAGATTAAAAAATGTGCATCGTAATTTTTTCACCAACTTAAAGTTAAGATAATGATTAAACAGAATTTGTTTTTGAAGAAAACGAATCAGATTCAGGTTAAAAGCATATATGTAAAAGTGTAACACTCTTTGTTTTATTATTTGTTAAAGATCATCCAGATGTATCTTACAATACCGTTACTCCTTTGGAGCTGGAGATATGGAAAGGAACCTTGTGAATAGACAGTGATTGAGAGATGACACTGAGAGAGCTTGAAGCTGGAAGTGCTCCAGAGTCTCTCACTGTGACAAATTAAAGCATCCCATGTTCTAAGCTTAGTGCATTTCAGTATCTGAGGTCTGTGGTGTAGTGGAACAGCATTCTCTGCAGTGATACAGCTACATTCAGTAAATTCAACAGTTTTGTGATCCAGAACTAATCATCCATGCAATCAAATGGGTCCTGACAGCAGTGTTTCAACAACTGGTGTAAATCTTTCCAAGAAGAACGGAGGCCGTTACTGCAGCACTGAGGGAACAAACTCACTATCAATACCCTTGACGAGCAGAAAGCTATGGATGTTGTATGTTTGACATAAAGCCAAACTGCAGTTCTGTTGTGAATGATTTATGTTTGTTCAATGAACAGCATTACATCATGTATCAATTGTCTGACATCTAAAAACAGTAACCTGCACTACTTCTGAGCTATTGCCCAGTCTGGATCATATTTTGACCATGAAAACCAGAGTCGGCACACTGGGCATCAACATAAACGATGTAATCACAAATCACATAGATCGTGAGTACTGCAGAAAACAACAGTTTACCTGTTGGAAATCTAAGATCAATTCCCAACAGCTGTTCACAATGCATCAGCAATGTTTGGACCTCCTCGGCGTGTTTTCCATGCTTTGGCATTTTCAGTCTCACAGGCTGAATGCTCAAGCGACAGCCTGTGATCTAATCATCCTTTAGTCATGTGCGATTTGTAATTAGATATAGACTTTCATCATCCAGTGAAAAGGCTTAATTAGCCCTTTCAGTGCCTCATCTGCATCTGGCATGACACTGTTTTTGTCATCATTCAGACTCTGGATCGGTGCAAGAATATGGCAATGCCTTGACACTCCAGCTCCCACCAGACCCTTTCCGTCTCCAGCAGCATTAGCATTCCTACAAACCCCCCCAAAATCCCACCGCAGCCCCTCCGCCCATGGATGCACTGCCATATTGTGAGGGAGAGATCCATCATTGGGTTAGGACCGGCGATGCCTTAAAATACGCCTCATTATTCTGCAAGGCCCTCTCCTTCACAGACAGTATTCCTTTAGAGGTGGCGGTGCTGGGGGTCATACTGTCCTGGGAAAGTTAAGTTTTCCATTTAAATCAACAAACGATGCGGCCTTCTGCTGAGGATATGAATGTGCCCGGTGGCAGATGGCAGTGTCCCATACCCATAGACTCCTGCAAGCTCTAATCCCCGGGGGGATCATGCATTCCCGGGTCATCAGTTGTTCACATCAAGTACAAAAAAGAGGGGAGAGTGCGAGATAGTGGGACACGGAGAGCGTTCCCCCACCCTTAATCCCCTTCCCTAAATTGAGCAAATACGTTTCATTCCAGCTCTGTCGGAAAAAAAAGGGCAGACATAAGCCAAGAAAAAGCCTAATTAGGTGTTCATCTCATCAGACCGAGGGTTTCAGAGTCACTCATGAATAATGCTACCAGCTAATTATACAAGCCATACAACAGAAGTTAAGAAATAGTTCTCTAAATCCAGAAGCATTCGTCATCTTATAAAAGACAAGTAGTTTAAAAGGATAGCTTTCTTTAGACATCTTCATTTTTCCTGTGCAGTTTGTTGTAGCCACTATCTTTAATTTCATACATGACTGCTCATTTTACTCATTGTTTGTTTAGGTGGGTGAGTGCCACACTGGTCCCACGCTCTAACGTGTGTGTGAGTGTGTGCGTGTGTGTGTTTGTACATATCAGCTGCTCCAGGCCAAACAAAGGGGGCTCATGTGACTCAGCAGTTGAGGGAGCAGCATCCCCCATGCCCCCTTAGGCTCTATTGCTGAGAGAGACTTTCTCACACCTCTCCATCTGGACGGGCTTCTTTCGAAATGTCAATCACAGCAGGGACTCCCATTTTTCAGCCTGCGCTGGGGGATGACCCTCTCTTTGAGATCTGGTGGAAAGTCAGTGCGCTTGTTGATTTCTGCACAGGCCCATGAAGGAGATCATATCGCCATCAGTTTTGCCAGGCTGTCAAAAAGCCTGGCCTGCCCATTTTACATCAAGACAAACTAATTTCTTGAGTCAATCCAGGGTTTTTTTTGTAATATTTATCACTGTGAAAACAAACCTACTATAATTACAGGAAATAATTACATTAATAATCCAGAATAAGCTATTTGTGCAGATCCGGTACATATTTGTGATGGAACAAGATTAGGAAGTCTGAAATTGCCATATGATATTAAACAAGACCAAACAGTTCGTGGTGAACTGATTGCTATCAAGTCAAACTCTGTTTCCATGCAAAGGTTTCTGGTGCCAAAACATCTTGCCTGGATGTAAACAGCTCAGAATCCCTCTAGTGGTCTTCAAAATATCCCACATATTTACATCTGTTCACATTTGTACTTCAGCGCCCTCTAGTGACGTTTCTTTAATATGCAAACAGAAATCAGCTCTCAATTGTACTTTAGCGCCCTCTGGTGTACCACATCTTCATGACTAAACTATTCCATATTCATTCAGTACTGTAACTTCAGTTCAATAATTGTTTAGATGAAAAAACAGTGTCATAAACATGTACATGTGGCTGATTAGCTCCATCTCAATGTATAAGAAAATAAAAAAATCTCAATTTCTACATTTGTATGTATGTGAACACATACAGAGAGAAGACATTAAGATCAAAGCAGCAGAACATCTACATCATGCAGCTCCATTACTTTTATAGTATATGTCTAGAACTGATTTGAGCTATATAATCCCAGCACTTCAGAACAGGACGGGTTGGTGATTTATATCACACTCTGACTAGGTAGGTCATTGATGGAATTGAACAGAAAGTTGATGATATGGCCACCAAATCTAGTAATGTTGAGTAATAGGCTTATCTGGGAAAAAGCACATTTTGGGCACTTGCCCAGAAGTCATGATCAAGGGGGCGGTGGTGAACTTTTCACACTGACCTTTCCCACAAAATTTGTAGTACACTGTGGGAAATTATTTCAACAGATTCTTTCAATGTGACCAGTGTGGGCTTTGCATTGTCACTAACAATGAGCTTTTCTTTCCTGAAAATCTTAGCAGAGCTTTATATGGCAGATCAACTACTGGTTTATAAAGATTTTCATTGTATGAAGCTGTTTGGAGGGCACCTTTGTGAAGATGAGGGAATACACATATAGAGTAGAGGTCACCAAGACCGTCGTGCAGAGTATGTTGATTTCTCAGGTTGGTGATGTGAAAAAAGGAAATCGACAAACTGTGCTGAACTCTGACCATCAAGAACTGACAGTCTAGCCTGTCCAGCCTGGCCCGCAAAGTGGCCACAACTCTCTGACCTCTGGGGTTCTCAAGCCAGACAAGTTCAGATTGCTTATTGGTTGCGAAAGAACATTTTTTCTTTCTTTATCTTACACCTAACTCAGCGTCCTAGAATCAGTTAACCAGGCTCACAGACTCGGCAGCTCATATTTATAGTTAGGCTCGGCTAAAGTCTTACAAGCTTGGAATGTCAAGGTTTTTGTTTAATCTAGATAAATAGTTCAATAGTTTAATCCATGAAGTGTGTGTAATGCTGTTTGACAAAATTGAAAGAGGAGAGACTATATACACTATATTTCAGGTTTTAAGCTGAGCCCCTTATTTCCAGTGAAGGATAATCTTTATGCTTCAGCCATGCTTCCAACTTTGTGGACACAGTTTGGGGAGCCCGTTATCTATTTCCCCTTATCTAAACCAGTTTAATCCTAAGAACATTCCACTTCTAAATTCATGATCGCTCAAAATGGGCCAGCTTATTACATAACAGTGAGAACCTGCCAAATGCATCCAGGAATATTACACTGACAGAGAGAGAACTGAACGGTAAGCTGAGTGGTTTAACAGTGGTTGGTGAAAAACACTGACTCAGATTGAGAGAGAAGGACAGTAAGTGTGAAGTCTAAAACTGAATAAAGGATTTATCTATGCATGGCCTCACAGAGTTCATAGTCGTGAATCAGCCCTGACTGTGTGATTTCATTTGGTTATTTAAATTTGATTTCTTTTAAAGGAAATGTGATTGGTGCTAGATTAGCAATTTACATTTACATTTATGGCATTTAACAGAGGCCTTTATCCAAAGCGACTTCCATTCCCTACCTACAGGGGGCAGTCTCCCTGGAGCAGCTTGGGGTTAAGGGTCTTGCCCAGGAACACAGTGGTGGTATGCTGAAGGTAGGATTCGAACCCATGACCTCTTGGTCCAGAGGCAAGTATCCTTCCTGAGCTACCACCACCCCAATCTCTTCATCAAAGTGAGCCATCTCACTGGGATGAAGGCTGTTCCTATAGGGAGCAATTCTGCAAGTGCAATAAATGGTTTAAGTTTACAAAATTAAGCATATCTACTAATGTTATTATATAATTTTATTATCAGTTATAAGTCACAGAGTCAATGTGAATGGTGTTGTCCTTTGGCTTTGTTTCCCATCATTTGGCTGCCTTTTGGATTTGAACTAAAAGTATATTTAAAGCAAAATAACTCTTTGTAAGGAGCTCAAATAAAATAAGCAAAATAAATAACATTTTGAAAAATTAGAAAAGTGTGTAGAATATATGTGTACTTTGTTAAACCTAAAAAAAAGTGTCTACAGCTTTTGTGTCTGTGTGATGGCCCGAATATGTCTAACTTAGCAAACTGTGTAACACAGTGTTAATTTGATGTTAATGCATTCAATCAGTGTAAATTACTGAAGATGAATTTGCATTGTTGTTGCTTATGGTATTGGCCATTGATATAGTGCTGGGTAATCAGCCATGTTGAACACTGATGTACAGGAGATTCAGCGGTGCTTACTAATGGTTGAATCATTTTTTATCTAATGTCAGTACTGCTTTGGCTGTTGTGAAAGTGTTAGCTCTAGGAGTTTACTCAATGTTGAACCCATAGTATTAACAAAATGTAATGTGTATTACCTTTATTTCTTTGGTCATTTAGCACATATTCTAATTCAGGGCAGTTAAAAATGACAGGTAAGTGTACAGTTTGAGGGCTTACCTGAGGACTTTTAGTGGTTTTAAGCGTCAAAGGTAAAGTGTGAGTTTAAGCAGGTATTTTAATCTGCTTAATAAATCTGTCAGTCAGTCACTCTTCAGTGTCCTCGGTTAATCAACTTAGTGCCTTAAGAGACACTGAGGTAGCTAAACATATCGTAAACACATACAGCCGATTAATCCTGTTCAGTGTCTGCATGCTATGTGTGCTTCAATTGTTTAAAGTCTCTTATATACACGCTGTAGACCAATTATTCTTTTCATCTTGTTACTTGTATTCCGATTAGGGGAAAAAGACTTACTGCAGGCATGTCCAAAGTCTGGCCAGCTGTCAGATTTCTTACGTCCCGCAGCTTCGGTATTATAATGTGTTATTTATGGCTCGCTAGCTCTGTCAGAATAAATAAATAATTAAACTTTAAAATTCCTCTTTTCACCACACGGTGGCAGCACCATTCTAAGGCTATCAGGTTCTGCATCCGTGCACCGACCCCCGCCTCATTTCTGCCGTGGCGACGGCAAAAAATTAGTGTCAGCAACTTATCTGTTCCTTCATCAATCTAAAATTGAGTTTCTGAACGGTAACATCTGTCACTATTAACAGTGAAAAGCCTAAAGCACACTAATGAACTAACGCACTTATTTTAGTAAACCATTGAATAAGATTTGGTGATAATTGTTGGTGTCATTAACCTGTTCATGTGACACAAACTATTGCTTTCTGAAAGACCTTGTAAAAGACGAGGGCAAAATTCACTTGTTTTAAACTTTAATGATAACAGACCACTTTGCATTACTTATAACTCTTGTTTAAAATGTTCATAAGGGAAAGATATTTATCAAACTCATGGAAATTTAAGGTATTCTATACAGTTTGTTCAATGTTATCTGACTCTCCAGAATGAATGAAAGGCAGAATTGTGTTTTTAGAGTTGTCCACGTCTGCCTGAGTGGATTATATTTGGTTACATTGCCATTTGAAAAAATAAAGGTAATAGCGACAGTGAAAATAGTTTTATAACAGTGTGTATTTTCATGTAACTTTTGTGGTTAAAAAATGTCAGAAGGAACTATTGACCCCCAGGCATCTTCACTTTATCAAATTAGGCCTACTTTGCAAAAAGTTTGGATACCCCTGGCTTACTGGTATTTTTCCCTAATATTATGTATCAAGTATATTTCTTTAATACATACAGGGATACTGAAGTGCATGTCGTTTCTATTGCTGAGGCAGATGACCAGTTTTATATAAAACAGTTATCATATGATGAGGCAGGTGGGGTGTTCGGTCTCCCCCCACAGATCAAATGCGTTAGGTGAACTGGGGTTTCTAAATTGACCGTAGGTGAGAGTGAATGCTGTGTGCGCCCTTCGGAGGGTGAGTCCCTGCCTCACAGCCATTGGCTCCGGGATAAACCCCTTTTGACTTTCTTCTTACAAATCCGAAGAAAGGAAGTTTGCATAAACTTGAAGAAGTGTCACTGTTGGGCTGAGAATAGTCCACCAATCAAAATATCCAGCCAACAGTGTCCTGTGGCCAGAAACTGACCCCCTTTCTAAGAAGAGTGGAAGCTGCTACCAACTCCACATTAAAGTCTATGTATTTAAATGCAATGTCATTAAAATTCCTGTTGGTGGAATGGTCAGGCGTCCCAATACCTTTGTCCATGTAGTGTTTATCTATAGTATCGATACAGAAATTTCACTCGGCAACAATCTCGCAGTGAATCGGTTTGCGTAAAGTCGACGCAGCCACGGTCCTCATGAGGGTGACTCCGCAGTGTGCTCCTCTCAGTTTGCACTTCCTCTAGAGCTGCAAATCTGAAATGCTCCTCACACGTGTAACATTTTTCTCGCGTGTGTGCGTATTTGTGTGGTTTGTGAGCAATCTCCACAACTGCATCTGAGGCGTGTTTTCTGAGGAGTGTGTTTTCCAGACTGGGCTGAAACTCCTGCGTTGATCTCGCAGTGATTCCAGCAGAGCTAGCCCAGTCGGCTAAAAGTCCCGGGCTCGCAGCTCCGGCCCTATCACGACTCTAACTCTGCCTTTCCTCGGCCAGGGACATGTTTGAAGGCTCTTCCGAGCTCCAACACACCCAACAGCTGTGAACTATTTCTCTTTCTTCGCCTGAAAGGACCCTAAAAGCAGGTTTTTTGTTTCAGTTAGAAGCGCCTTGTTCTCACCGAGCACGAACACAATAGCTCTGCCGGATCATGGGGGCATACCTGTCTCAGCCCAACACGGAGAAGACCACAACCAATGGTGGGAACAAAAAACTCAGCTACGGCTTCGCTGCCATGCAGGGCTGGCGCATTTCCATGGAGGTAAAACATCAAAAATATTCATCTTTCATAAGTAAAATTTGTAATTAATCCAGTATCAATACTGTTGATGGAGCTAGCTAGCTCAAACATGCTCTGCTCGGCCCTCGATTAGCTCAACTAGCTACATGTAAACATGCCAGGCGATTTTAAGGAGTTTTAAAGAGACTGGGTTTGGTTCTGGGATTTCAGGATGCTCCAGAAAGTCGGATGTTTTGGAGAGTGGTGTTTGAATGGCCATGTGCAGGTTTGGCGCCAGTTAGCCTGGGTGGTAACTTTGTGCTTGGCCACATGGCTGCCTGCATTGTCCCTGTGGCCTTTCACTACAACCACAGCCTTCACCCTCACTGACATCTCTTCTACATTTGCAGGATGCCCACAACTGTATCCCAGAGCTGGATGACGAGACTGCAATGTTTGCTGTATATGATGGCCATGGGGGTAAGGACTTATGAGCTAGATCAAGCCCCCCTAGACACTATCAGTTTCTGCAGCAATGTTAAATCAACTTTGCTGGAACAAGCGTGATTTACTGTTTGTATGAAAGTAAGGAATCTTTATTTTCTTTCCCCTCCCAGGTGAAGAAGTTGCTTTGTACTGCTCCAAATATCTACCTGACATCATAAAGGAGCAGAAGGCGTATAAAGATGGAAAGCTTCAGAAGGTGAGCCAAGCAGTGTTTTGTGCAAACCATAGTCTTCCATCTGTGCAATCATCAATCTTAGTTCAAACCATACAATCTTGACCCCTTTGAGGACAAAATATAGTCTTTACGCTGCCAAATCGTCGAAAGTGGTCGCAAAGCTGTTTTTGTTTACACAGATGTTCTGTATATTTTCAAGCAGCAGCTTCTGCTCTTGTGTCCTCTGTTTGCGAGACACACAACAGTGGTTGCTAGGATATGGCTGCTGGTTGAATAAAAGGTCTAATGATTTGTGCCTCTGATTTGTATTTCATTTACAGCATTTAAAGATGCATCGCGCCAGCTAGGGCGTTTAGACGCGGGTTGGTGTGGCATTAAATCTTTAAACTGCAAATTTAAACTGATCTCTCAGTTCTGACATGATTCAAATCTCTGTAATTTGGGTTTGTTGATCTTGGAAAAATAATTGACCACTCAACCTTTATGCTGTTTGACTACATGTCTCCAGGCTTTGGAAGATGCATTCCTGGCCATAGATAGTCGAATTACCACAGAGGAAGTGATCAAGGAGCTTATTCAGATCGCCGGCCGCCCACAAGAGGAGGCAGCGTCAGAAAAAGTAGCGGACGAAGATGACTGTGAGTAAATTGTTCATATCAATGGTGAATGTGCGTACTCACTTCAGTAAATGGAAAATGCAAAGTAAAAATATAAATCATTGTGCTTTTTTTTGAGGGGGAGAGGGGGATTTCCACGCTGGATTTTCATGCACTCGTATTATTTATTGGTGCACTGTTTTGACCATTAAAATGCTCATCAGGCAAATGCCTACGTGAATGAAGTTAGAATAAGTTATGATACCTTGGATGGTTTTGCACATGTAACAGCTGAAATATTGTCAGTATGAAATATGGGAGCATAAAGTCCCTATTGTAAGCAACTGCACTGAGTTCTTCACCTGAATTCACATTCATGCTTTCTCTCCCATCAGTGGATAATGAGGAGGCCGCTCTTCTGCATGAAGAAGCCACCATGACAATCGAAGAGCTGCTTGTCCGATATGGGCAGAACCTGAACAAATCGGCCAAAAAGCCTGTCCAGGACACTTCCAAACAGCCTGAGGACGGTGAGAAGTCTCATGCCGAGAAGGGAATCAATGGCGAGACGGAATGTGAGGCCTCTGAAATGGACAGCAATGGAAAAGCAAAGGCAAGTGAGACAGGAGAAGCAGCTGGAGGTTCCAAAATGAGGGCCTGCAGGAGGGCAGCAGCCTCCAGTGGGGGAAGCTCTGGCGGGGACTCTTCTTCCTCTGAGGGAGAAAAAGCTGGAACAACAGGAGATGCTGGCCCATCTTGTTCTTCCTCTGCAGCACCTGCCCCAGGAAGTGCCAAGTCCAAGTTCTTTGAGGACAGTGATGAGTCGGAGGATGGCGAGGATGAAGAGGAAGGCAGTGATGAAGTGAGTGTGAGCAGGGATTGATGTGTGAGCAGGGATTGAGCTAGATCTTCGTCTTTCAAAGATGCAAGAATGTTTGACCTGTTGAGGCAAACTTTTTTTTAATAAAAATTATACTGACTTGAGTAGTATTTTACTCTTTCCACCCCATCCTTTACTGTTTGTGTTTGTGGTCTTATAGGATTGCAGTGAGGAGGATGGTGAAGAGAGCAGTGAAAATGAAGAAGAGGAAGATACAGAGGAGGAGGAGGAAGACACAGATGAAGAAGAAGAGGAAATGTGCTTGCCAGGGATGGATGGAAAAGAAGAGGTGAGCTTGTCCGTCCAAAATGTCTCTAATAAATGCATAGGATACATATGAAAGAGCTTGAGAACACAATCTGGAGCTCTGTCACGTTCAGGCTCACTAGCCTTGGTTTTTGTCTCAATTTTTTGAGACGATAGTCATTGCCAGGTGGTTTCTGGTAATGTTTGAAGTTGTCCCTTTGCTTCATGTGTGGCAATATGTAGTCCAATACATAGGGCCTTAATTAATTCATAAAGGGTATTAAATTAAACACTGGAACAAATATGTATGTCACAAACTAAGGATACATTAGTTACTTGTGCATTTTTGTGTGTCTGTTTACCAGTAAACACTGTTAATGTGTAACAAAATATTTGTTGCACCTGAAATGGGTAGATAGTTAAACCCTTTGTGCACTTTGTCTCAAGTGATCTGATCATGAGAGGACAGGTGTATAGCTGTTAGCACCTGGTATTTCTATGTGTTCTGAGTGCATCTCCAGTGACCACATATAATCTGACTTTGATAGAGGGGTAGGGTAACACACATGTTACAAATCCAAGTATCTTGTATTCATGTAAATGTAAGGGCTGTTTAGAACAATTTAGAAAGGATGGATTGCTAACTTGTAAAAACTCGGAGGAGACAAGGAGACAACTGTTGTGCATTCCTCACCAGATCTGAATGTGTTTTGAGTGATTGGCTAGCAGTGCGTCTCTGATTTACATTGCACGCTGTTTACACCTGTACTTGGTACTCAAGATTTTATTCCTCAAGGTGCCTGTTAATGCCAAATGTAAACGGATCAGATGTAAAGGTGACCACGTAAAGAGCATGGTGTGATCCTGACTTTAAAACCGCTTCTGTCTCCCACTGAATTTTTGTTTTTAGTCATTTTCTGCTGTACTTCGCTTGTGGAGTCAGTTTTATGACACAAACAAACACGACAAAATGTGAAACGGCTCACACTTTTAGGGAAGTTCCTTGTTTTAGGTTTGGCTAAAAATAGATCCCACAAGCTATTTAGGGTGAAGTGGGGTGAAGGCAGCCAAAAAAGTCCATCATGACAAGGATATTTCATTTTAATTAGTTTATATTTAGTTTTGTCAGACTATAAAGGTGTGCATGGAATGTAAATTGGTTTATCCATCGTCTAAAAATATTCTATTTTTGTCCCACATCTTAATGATGGTGTGTATTTTAAGCAACATACAAAAATAAGCAATTTGCCGATACTTTTAACTTGTCAGAAGCTCAGTTAGCGTGCTACACATGGAATCAATTTGAAACCATGTTAAATCAGTGTTATTAATCCCTACCCAGGAAAGCAAATGTTCAGTTGATTTTTGTATCTTCCCGTTGCAAGTTATTTGCTAATTATTAAGCTCTGAATCCAGTGAACCAGGGGTGTGTATAGTGGGACAAGAAGTCTGAGAGTGCGAATTTAAGCCACTGCTCTGAATTCAGTTGCAGTAAAACTGTTTATTAAAAAAAAAAACATGCACATATACACATCCCTGACACTGGTACCATTCTGTCAATTAAACGTTTGTGGCAACCAGGTCAGTAGTTGCTCTAAATCAGGATCCTGAACGCTGGTGTCGAGCACAGTATGGTAATTCCCCTTCTCAAACACTCTCACTCAACCAACAATTGAAGATCACATGTGTTTGAGCAGAGAAATCGCCAAACTGTGCTGGAGACTAGCTCTCTAGAACCAGAGTTGTGGGCACACCTGCTCTAAACCTAGGCCCACTGTAAGTGTAATATATACATAATATGTATAAATGTATATATTATATATAAATAATCTCTATCTTAGTAGTGGAAAGGCTCAGGTGCAAATATATAAGTTGTCCTAAGCTTTAATGAATATTACTGTAAAATGTTTTTGATTTATTGATTTTTCAAAAATAATCATCCCACACCAAATGCACAGTACAGTTTATGAATGTGTGATGGTAAACGTCTCTTTTGCCTTTGCCTGTTTCTCAGCCGGGCTCAGACAGTGGGACAACAGCAGTGGTGGCCCTGATCCGTGGGAAGCAGCTGATAGTAGCTAATGCTGGAGACTCCCGCTGTGTGGTCTCAGAGAGGGGCAAGGCAGTGGACATGTCTTATGACCACAAACCAGAAGATGAATTGGAGCTTGCCAGAATAAAGAACGCAGGGGGCAAGGTGACCATGGACGGCCGTGTCAATGGAGGCCTCAACCTTTCCAGAGCCATTGGTGAGACTCACTACTTCACTGTCATTCTAAGTCTTCTTTAACGTAGTTTTTTTTTTTAGATTTAAGTACCGCGTTATGTTCTTTTCCTTTATGACTATAAGAGAATTCCATTAATTGTCATGATGTGTTTAGGGGACCACTTTTATAAGAGGAACAAGGCTCTTCCACCTGAGGAGCAGATGATTTCTGCTCTGCCGGATGTCAAAGTGCTGACTCTTAATGAGGAGCATGAGTTCATGGTTGTTGCTTGTGATGGCATCTGGTAAGACTGTTAAATGACTTTGCTTAGAAAAAGTGTTTAGAATACAAATGACCATAATCGTGTTGTAAAACAGTAGCGCATGTCCAAAAAGTACAGAAGTTTGGAATCATTTGTTAAATCAGTTTTATATACAGTAACATTTGTATAGTGTACATTTAAATACATGTACAATTTTTTAAAAGTTGTTTTTAATTGTTTATATCAAGTTATCCAGCAATCACCACTTACCAAATATCAGACACTGTGGATGTCAGCTTTCTTGATGCTGTACACCTCTGTTTATCATTCATCTTGGCTTCCTAATAATTAGTTGTAGGAATTAACTGTAAAATTTCTCAATCAGCATTCCGAATTAATTGTATACATTTATCTGTGACATCATTTGGTTTTAAGAAGTTGGAAAAATTTATTCCTAACTTGTGATGTATGTGGACACCTGGGCATCTCATCCATGGGCACACTTCACCTTGTGCATGGGGGTGTTGTGATGCTGAAACAGGAAAGGTTTGCCACTAAATTGGGAGTGCAGTTTAAAATCCTTATAGTCCTATAGTGGCATTAAGGTTTACCTGCATTGGAACATAGGGACACCAACCTTGAAAAACACCAGACCATTATTCTACATCCCCCAAACTTTACAATTGGTGCTACGCTAAATCACTCAGCAGTTCCATTGTGTGAGTTTGTGACCTACTGCTTCACAGCTCAGCTGCTGTTTTCTCCTTGAGATTTGTGCTTCAACTTTAACAATAAAGTTAACCTGAAATCAAAATGTCCCTTTTCTTACCTTGTTAGTTTATATTGCGCATAAACTAACATTTAATAAGAAAAAATGTTCCATTGAAATCTAGTTTAGCTCAGCTCTGATTTTTGATTACATCACCATATACCAGCAAGACAGGGAAAACATTTTCACTTCCTCCTGCCCCTACCCCTACCTCAGGCGAAAAATTCAGCTAGCTTAGAGACCCTCCCAAATAGCATCTTTTTTTTTTTTTTTTTAACTTGGACCTATATATGGATTGCTTGTTTACATGGAATAACAATAAAAACTAGATATGTTTAGCACCCAACATGCAGGAATGTGACTTTACAGTGTTAGAAGCTCCAGACTGTTACAGCATTAGTGAAGTGTACTAAAAGCCTTTAGTACTTGTTATGTAACATCTCCATCATAATTTTAAATGTTATTCTTACTTGTCACTAACACAGCTGTCTTCTTACAGGAACGTAATGAGCAGTCAGGAGGTTGTGGACTTCGTAAATGAGAGGTTGAAAAGTAGTGAATCCAGACCACTGTCTGCTATTATCGAAGAGGTAAGCACTGAAGCATTAGCGTATTATAGCCCAGTAGTTCATAAGCTGTCCCTTAGAGTCCCTTTGGTGTTATATAACGAGTGCCCCGATCTGGTCCTGCATAGTGCTGTTTAGTTCCCCTCCTCACAAAACACGCACGCACGCACGCGCACACACACTCACTAAATCTGACAGTTAATAGGTGTGTTTGACCTGTTCTGGACCAGAGTTGGACGTCTGTTATATAATATACTTCCAGTACATATATTCTGTTCAGCTTTGCTTATATATAGGAATAAAACTAGGCATAAACAAATCTTTAAAACATTACTGATGAAAAAGTATCATATTAGCGGAAAAGTGACTCTCCCATATCAAATCCTATTGAAACAGTCTGTAGTACTTCAATTGGCCAAGAAGCCCAAACTTGTTCCAAAGTTGAACTACATTGGTATAAAAATGTGAATTACATTTTACTGTAGAGATCTCTAAGCTGTAATTGCCAACAGTGACCCTGATATCTGAATGCATATTTCTCTAACAGCTCAGCTTTTTAAAATATAGATCGGGGTGTCAAACTCCGGTCCAGCAGTTTGATGGTTCTCCTCCTCAAACACATTCACTAAACCTGGCAATTAACTGGCGAGGTGAACCAGGTGTTTCTGAACAGGGAAATCACCAAAATCTGCTGGACCACGGCCCTCCAGGACTGGAGTTAGACACCCCTGGTATAGATCAAGATGTCTGAATCTCCCCTCACTGTATGTGCTCTATATTTAATTTTACTGAATCAGTTAAAAGCTAAAGGCTCCAGTCTACATTGAGGGCTCTGGGTTATCTAGGTTGTAAAGAAATGATAAGCAGTTTGATAGAAAATACATACAATGGGGAGAACAGTTTAAAACATTATTTAGACATACATCACTGAAATCTGTTCTCTTCAGCTGCTTGACCACTGCTTGGCGCCAGACACGTCCGGAGACGGTACCGGCTGTGACAACATGACCTGCATGATCGTCACCTTTTCCCCGTATACTAACAGCCACACGGCAGAGAACACCAAGAAGCGGAAGCCAGACGAGCAGGAGTCTGAGGAGAACGGCAGTGACAGCAAAAAATCCAAAACTGAGTAGAGCCACTGTCCTTGAACGTGACATTCTTTGACCATTCTTTGATGAAGAAATTGGACGCTCTCTTCTTCTCTGTACACAACCCCCACTGGATTTTTTTTATGGACTGACTTCCCCCAAGAAAGAATGTTTTAGTTTTAAATAATCTGAAGGTGCAAGAAAATTGAACTGTAAACCCAGCCACGTGTTTTGGTTTTTTTTCCCCTCTTTTTTTTTTTTTTTTTGAGTTTTTTAGTAGGCCCATGTCAACAAGTCCACTTGGTTAAGTGTAGCTGTATCTTAATTGAGGTACAGCATTACACACATGAAATAAGTCTGTGAATCCTTATGTACTCTGTCTGGTCCTTGTATATAGTACATAGTGTTTCCTGAAACTTTTTTTCTCCATTATTGTGACTATTCGTGACTTTCTCTCGACACCCATATGTAATTGTATTCAAATACATTTTTTGTAAATTATGCAATGATTTCAATCTTGTTTTAATTTTGATGTAGAAACATGATTTATTCATATGAACCCATTTAGTTTTCATGATAAGAAGGGATAGATTGAATCATAAAGAAATGCATTCTGATTTGAAACTAATTACGATTACATTCCTTTTGTTTTTGGTTTTATGTGAGCAAAGTTCTGCAGGCACAATTCTTAGAAAGTGATGTGGCAGGTAAGGATTAAATATTTCCACACAGAAATGAAAATATGAGAAATATGCCTGAGGAGTCTTGGGATGTCCAGCAAATAGCAATCATTTAGGCACTGCAGCTTTCAGGTGGAAGCCCCAGTACAAAGGGATCACCACCCAGTTTGTTTTTCAGTCAACACTCATGTAGCTCAATAAGGTTTCTATACAAGGTATTTTGGGAAAATATATTTTGGTACTTTTAAAGCATCTTTGTGAGTTCTCCAAGAAAACAGTAAACATTGCTCAGAATGACACCTTTTCCTTAAACAATAAACAAGTGGAGACAAACTCGTCACAGGCTTTTCTTTGTTGCATCAAAGACACGGCAGGTTTGGTCTTCAACATAATTTTATTACTAATTTTTGCACAAATACTCTTAATACACATGCAGGTAATGCAATTCCACACCACGGCATTTGGCAAACAATATACAACCACAGCACCGCTGTCATATAAAAACAACTTGAGGTTTTATAAATATTGAGATATAAACTTAAACTAGCTGCCCTTTACATTGTGTAAAACTTTTAATGATGGATAGTCCAACAGAAATCCAGAACTGGAAAACAAGTCTTGTTACATTGACCTCCATTAAAAGCTAAAAAAAAAACATTTGGGTGTGAGCTTTTCTTATGATAGAATCAGGAAAATTACTGGATACACTACCATAAAATGTTCATAAAAAGCTCATGGATAGTCACTTGTGGATAAAAAAAAAATACTAAAGTGTTTACATTTTAGCAAATGTGAATAGGCTTGTGTGCTCTATAGTCTGAGCTTTGAGAGTAAATAAAGTTCACCAGAGTGGTGCTCGTCTAAACATTCCCTCCCAGCTGCATGACTCTGCCATCTGTTAAAGACAAAAACAATTCAGTTAAAATACTGCACCACTATACTGTATTGCAAATGTGCATTAAATGGACAAAAGTATTGGGACACCTGACCATTACACAAACAAGGACTTTAATGACATTGCATTCAAATACATAGACTTTAACGTGGAGTTGGTCCCCCCATTGCAGCTATAACAGTTTCTAATCTTGGAAGGCTTTCCACAAGTGTTTCTGCAGAAAATTTGTGCCCATTCATTCTGTGGAGCATTTCTGAGGTCAAAGGTGTTGGATGAGTTGAGGTCAGGGCTCTGTGTGGGCCAGTCACATTCTTCCGCGCTGAATGCATCCAACATGTGTTTATGGACCTTGCTTTGTGCACTGGGGCACAGTCATGCTGGAATAGAAAAGGGCCTTCCCCAAACTGTGATGGAAGCATGGTATTGTCTGAAATGTCTTGGTGTGCTGAAGCATTAAGACTGATCTTCACTGGAAGTAAGGGTCCTATCCCAAACCCTGAAAAACAGGTGTCCCTGTACTTTTGTCCATACAGTGTATGTTTTATATGATCAAAACCTGAAGTGTGAAGGGAAGCAATCTCTTCTACTGACCAGTTCTGGACCAGAAAGCCACTCAAACTACATATTCTATCACTCCAGAGAACACAATTCTACTTCTCCACTGAGGAGCACTGCTGGTGACACCTATTATTAATAAAAGTACTGTGTGACCACTAACTAATGTATGGAAACAGGATTTTAATGCATGGCCACAACATAGCAAGCTGTGGGAACAAGACACTTAAGCTGAAGTATGTTACTGAGGGATGGCTCCATCATCCCAGCGCTGGCGGGCTTTATACCCCTATAGTTGACACTTGACTTTGGGCATGGTGACCATAGGCTAATGTGCAGCTGCTCCTGTTGAAAGTGCTTTTCTATGGGGATAATACAGACTGTGTATGTGCAACTGAAGGACTGTGTTAGCAACACCTGCACCTTAAAGAAGTTGAATTTACTAATCAGAAAGAATGTCTGGATCCTATTAAATGTAAAAAAAGAGTATTATGAGGCTGTGAGGCATGAAATCACTCACCTGCATTCTTTTGTGAAGAAACACCAGCTTCTGATTCAACAAGTCAATGTCCTGCAAATAAACATTTATGTTACAGTGCCCTCCATAATTATTAGCCTTTGTAAACATTAGTAAAAAGGGTTAAAAACTAAAAATGTAATCTTTTGGATTTCTCAGATTAAATACATTTAACATAAAAAAAACCCCAAAAATCTATTTTGTTGTTGATTTGGACATGTGCATCCTTCTCCAGGCAAAACTGTAATCCACTTTTTTATTATTGGGTATTTTCAAAAGAGTAGCTATTTTTTTTTAATATTCCCTGACTTATAAAGGTCAGCACACTTCTCCCAATTTGATGTGTGTTATTTTTCTGTATGCCTTATCTTTTATTTGTACCTCAGTTAATCAGGAAGTAATGCAATAAAGGTTGTCTTGTCCAGTTGCTGTTGTGCTTTTTCTTGCACTCTTTCGTCCTGTCTGCACTTGTGGTCTTGTAGTGTTCTGTTCTGTTCTTGTGTTGCACCATGTTTCGTTCCACTGTGTGTACTGTATATGGTTGAAATGACAATGAAACCTACTTGACCTGACCTGACTTATGGATCACAGCTTGAAAGTTGCTACATACTCTAATCAAGTCAAAAATGTACAATTTAAACGGGAATCATGTACCAGTGACAATGTATTCACTATCTTCTCCACAGGTGCCAATAATTGTGGCACCTGTGTTTTTTTTTGTGAGATTAAATGTAAGATGACGCTGCTTCAGCAAAACGTAGATTTTTTCAAACCCTTTTTTATTCATCTTTTAAAGCGGTGCCAATAATTGTGGAGAGCTCTGTAGCTGATTTAAAAATATGGGTATTTCTTCTGAAAGTTCATCAGGACTGGCGGGCAGGTGTGAGATGATCTGGATGTTACGATCATTCACCTTGATCATCGTGTCATGTTGTTTTTGCTTGATTTGGGGAAGGAGTTCCTCCAGCCTCTCAATCTAAAATGACAGTTAATACATTATAACCAGGCAACATCAATAGAACAAACCCTGGGCTGATTCTAATGACAAAGAACAACAGCAGCCATCCTGTAGCAGCTGTTGGTGCGGTACTGGAACGAAACTAAGGCCTAATGTGTTCAGAAATAAGTTCAGTTTTCTTACCCTTCTCACAATTCCCTGCAGTCTTGATTTCAAGCTTCTGTGAATGACAGTCATGGCAGTACTTCTGGGCCTGGCATTAACTTCATTTATACAGAAATACATGTTAATGAATGCAGAGCTGCTGGACTGTAACATTAAGCCGGTAGATCAAAATCATTTCTTTATTCTGGTACAATGAAAATCATACCATGCTGCAAGTACTTTGCCACCTCCAAGACATAAGGCCTGAATAATAACAGATACAAAGTCTTTAGAACAGATACAAGAATGTTACGGAACAAGTTACAGGTAACCCAGTACAAAATGTCAAATATCTCTAATCACAGAGAAATGAGGCTGGGAATAATATATATCCATATAGGTAAAAAGGAGAAGTAAACAAGTGTGTAGTTCTTTTTCAGGTTATTTCCAGAAACCAACAAAATCTTACATTTGTTTGCTGTTGGCTGGTATGCAACTGTGCAAGGGAATTAAAAAGCCCCGGCTGTTTCGTATCTAGGTTGAGACAGACATCACACAGCAAAATTTTATGCAGACACAGTCTTAGTTAAAAAATGTCTCGGAGTTAAAAAATGTAAAAAAGAACAAACATTGTAACTTAAAGAAGCTCCATCATGTTTCTTAAAATACCTTGAACGTCACCTGAGCAGTGTCCAATCTGAAAGAATGTGCAAAGATCTGTGAGAAATTTGAAAAAAAAAAAAAAAAATTAGCTTCCCCCATTTCTTGGACAGTACAATTAAAAAGGTAAAAAAAAACAGGTTGTGATAGTGTGTGTGAAAACAACTACAGACAAAAGATTATGATGAAGATAATGACTGATGATGATGATGATAACCATAGTAAAGAAGAAAAAGGCCATGATGATGATGATGACAATGATGATGACAAAAATGATGATGAAGATGACAATGATCATGATGATAAACAGTAAAGATGATGATGATGACCATGATGATGCCGATGATGATAATGATGACAATGATGATAAAGAAGAAGATGATGATGATGATGATGATGATGATGACCCACCTGTCTCACTGTGGTCATTTTTGTTCCTCTGGGAATGTGGACCTCTCGCAGCGCTGTAACTCTGTCATCTACAAAACAGGTCAGACTCACAGGTCTTTTTTCTGCATACTTGCTTTTATCTGACCATTTTTTACATTGTAACAATAAAAAAAATGTGGGAGCAGTGTGTTTTTAGGCAGGTCACTTCTGATGTCCTGCTGTCAGATACACCTGTTGAGAACTCAGTGCTCATTAAGCCTTTATTCGGCCACTGTTAACCAACGAGAACGGCACACACACTCGAATAAAGTCTCTGTAACTCTTTCTAAATGTACTGTGAGAATTTAAGAAAAAAGTTAATAAGATCCAGAACAAACAGTCCGTTTGGACCGATGGCGACAGGCAGTTGCCATGGTAACCAGGACGGTCCTGCTCAGGAGTTTTTATTTTTCTCACTAAACAGGTTCAGATAAACGAGGAGAGACACAGTTAAAGTAGAAAATGAATGTACCATTAAGGTCAAGTCTTTTCAACGCAATCCAAACAGCCACGTGTGGTTTTTCCTCCTCTGCCATTGAAGAAGATTGGCACTCCTGTTTATCCAGACCCACACAGAGAGGGGAACTCAGAAACTCCACACTACAAGCAGCTCCTCTGTGTTTATGCTCATTTCAAAATAAAAGACCAAAACGATCACGTTACCGAGGCGCTCTCTTTCTCACACACAGGTGAACGGGTTAAATACAGAGAAAGAATTTCATGCTGTACTCTCTGTGTGCTGTGGTGTGTAGCTGCAGTATAACGTACATATCTTTTATTTAAAATAGCCCTACATATATAATAAAATGCAATGCTGTATTTCAACTCCACGTGCATTATTGACCACAAAACAAATGTCCTTACAAAGTGTAACATATTTCATATTTTATACTATTTTATCTAGTATACAAAAATTTACCGTCTGTTCTATTTTAACTTTGCATTGAGTGGGGCTGCAGTCAATCTCGCTATACTGGTACAACGACAATAAAGATTGTGATTCTGAAGAAACTGATTTGTAGAGACTTTTCATTTGAAAACAGGTCTAGTTGCTCGTGTGGAGGTGGTGTTGTTCTGTCCTGTGTGTGTCTGTCCACTAGTCTGCAGCTCTGAGCAGGACTGGATCACATTATTCCGCTCTGGAATGTAAAATAAACCTGCTTTTAACACGGCATTCAGTGTGAACAGCGCTACTGAACATCAGACAGGCGATCCTGATTAATTTCAGCATGAATGAGCCAGAGGGACTGAGGTTCAGGAGGCTGAACAGACCTCAAATAATAACAGACGAGACCCATGAACCTCAGTACAAAGGCACAAGGTAAGGAGCACAACAGCACATCACCTCACCTGCATTACAGCGTTGTACACACTTTTATTTAAAACTCGTAAACACACAAAACACTGGCTTACAGCCCACACTGTTATAGAGGCTTGCTGGATGCTGAACTGTAACGTTAAAGTCCACCCAGCTCCTCATCCATCTGGGGGGCACCTGCCTCTGGGAGTGGGGCAGTACTGACACTTCTACTGTCAAATAAAATTTTCTCCACACTTCCAGCACCTACAGCGGGAAGGTGTTCAGAGTTACTCTGCTGACACTGGCTGGATTCCTGCTCTTCCCTCTCCTGGTTGTCGTTTTTATCCTGGAGTCGCCCATTCAGCCGGAGGCATTCAGGTAAAAACTGCAGAGGTCAAAAAGCTCCAGAGGGAAATAAGTTGCTGATCTTCATGCTCCAGTGCACACGAGCTTCGTGCTGCTGAAAAAGTGCGTAAAGAGACATAAGGTGAACATAAATAAGCTGTATAGACCATGCAGGCTCTGCTGACCTCATTCATTCTGCTGCAGAGCTGGAGCCAGAAGTGAGAGAACTGCTGCCTGTTTAACTAGATATAGAAGTGTACACGCAACATCTCTCTGCAGAATAGAAAGTGACCCATGAGAAACCCTCATTTAACCAGATGTAGAAGAACATGCGGCATTTCCTCTGCAGTGACCCATGGCAAACTAAACTAATATAAATAAATTTGAGCTTGAAAATAATTCAAATGCGGCCAAGAAAAAACAGATATTTCCATAAAAATTCCTCACAATACACACAATACATTCACATGCTGGAGAATAACTCACAGTGTTTGAAAACTGAACATTCAAAATCACTTAGGGACATATAACTGACAATGTAACTACACTGTCAGAAGAAATCGGTACAAATGCAGTCACTGTGATTGTGCGATCTAGAGTTGGTCCTCAGTACCTTTAGTTTCTGTACCAATTAGACTTTCCCTTCAGGACGTTCAGTAATACAATACGTCTGAATGAGCTAAATAGTTAGACATACAGCAGTTATATCATCTGACTTTATATGCTTTTAAGCTTTTATAAGTTGATACAGAAAATGTCAATTCCATGCTCCTGAATAATGTATACTGAATAATTTCAATTACTAGATAAGATAAACCTTTATTAGTCCCAAGGGTGAATGGTGCATTTTACAGTACAGGAGAAGCTCTATGGTCTGAATCTGTTTGCCCTCTTCAAGAAATAGTATCAGTTGCCTAATGTGTTCATTGCTGCACTGGTATGTCATAGACGTTTCCAAACCGTGTCAAACGGTGCAGTTATGAAAGACATCCTGTCTGATCAGTTTCCAGATTGCTGAAAGACTATTAAGCAGAACATTTGTATTATATATATATATATATATATATATATATATATATCTAAAAAAAAGTGTGTATATATATATATATATGTGTGTGTGTGTGTGTGTGTGAGTGGTTGTATATAAATGTACCATTTTACTTAAAAAGGTTAATTAAAAAAAATGCTCTAGAATACCGCATTCCCTGCTTCATATAGTGAGCTCTGATCCCCCAGTCACTTTTTGGGTCAAGCTCCGCACCACTGCTGAATATTTAAGTATTCTTGGCACTACTTCGAACCAATCTGCAGTGACTCCTCATTTAGATTCCTCTCTTGAGTTCTGTGTCAGTGCTTAATGATTGGTCTTTTTGCCGCTGCTGCCGTTGAGCACTGCAGCCTGTCTCCTTCAATTTTTCTAGCCTAAATGCAGCCTGCTCTGGGATTAGATGCCTCTAAGAACCCAAGACTTAATTAATGTTATTTTTCCCAGTCTCCTTTTTATGTGCTTTTCTTTTATGTCTTTTTAATCCTGCTCCTACCACGCTAGTCTCAATGAGCCGCCCTTCATGACTGGCTGCTTTGAACCCAACCTAAAGCTGAGGCAGGCAGAGCGACTGTTTGAGGATCTGCTCGTTGGACCTGAATCCATTGCCAATATTGGAGGTCAGTATGTGCTGCACGTGTCCTCATACCCTGGTGTTTCAGTCTCTCTGCAGTTATGCAAGCAGCGTCTAGGTTAGAGTGGGAATGACCAAGTAGGTGAAAGGTTATCTGGCTGTATTGTCTGCTTGGTTAAACATCAAGGATTTTATCCTTTAATATTTTATTGGCTTCTTTGTTTGTTTTGTGCTTGTAGAAATAATAATATGTTTGAAATGTAAACATCTTAAAGAAGAAAATACCAGCCTTTCATTATCTCTATTATTTTTGTATTATTTATTATTATAATATTACTTATATACAGCTGTACTACTGATCTCTACTACAATAACAAGTGCAATAATGTACTCCTAAACACCAATTGCGTCAATTCACTTAGCTGTAAGTTACTTATCTATAGTATTTATACCCAGCATTTGTGTATGTAGCATAGCATATTTCATATTGAGGTTTTTCTACAGTTTTTTATTGTATTTATCTAGATTGTTTTATATTGTTCTTGTCTCCGCGTCTCTATGTGTCCTCCAGGATCAGTTTCCTCCAGGTTTTCTGATCCTGATCTCTGTAAATCAACTGGCTGTTTGAAAAAGCACTGACATCTGAAAATAACTCATGAA
Source organism: Brachyalestes nurse (assembly GCA_037974405.1). Classification (NCBI taxonomy): domain Eukaryota; kingdom Metazoa; phylum Chordata; class Actinopteri; order Characiformes; family Alestidae; genus Brachyalestes; species Brachyalestes nurse. The sequence continues at coordinate 6,749,533 of JBBPCY010000150.1, read as the reverse complement.
AAACTGTTTTTTTTCCCTACAGATGTTCTGTACACTGGTACCTCAGATGGAAAGATAGTGAAAATTGATGGAAGGAAAATACATGTTTTGACAACTCTTGGGCAGCCCCCATGTGGTAAGACTTTAAAAGAACATGCTTAACAGGTTCCTCACTGGCTGCGTGATGCAACATTTCACAATCATACACGTCTTCGTCAATAGAGCCATTGGCACTGTAATGACACAGTGTTGAGAAATGACTTTTCTTTCTCAGTCATCATTGTGATTTCTCCATAAGTGCTCTCAAAAATGAATCATTGACAGGTTTTGAGTGAGTAAGCATGTAGTTGAAGTGTTTGTCCACTTTCTCATATCCTCATGTTCATTGTTAGCCAAAGTCTGTATCACTCCTGTCATGTCTGTCCTGTTTTGAGATGCTGATGTGCTGGAAGCTTGAGAGACCCTGACTTAACACACATGCTTAACATGGTCTCGTCAGACTGTGGGGCACAGCACCCTGATCCAGTACCTGTATCCATTTAACACCACACAGCAGTACTTGCAGGGCATGTAGTCGAGTTGGTGGAAGTGTTGTAGAATGCATTACAAGCATCACATAAACACAGAGTTTTTTCCCCTCATTTTAAAGGGTCTCGTGAACAGGAGCATGTTTGTGGGCGGCCGCTCGGAATCAGAGTGGGTCCCAACGGCACCTTGTTTGTAGCTGATGCCTACTTAGGGCTCTTCGAGGTGAATCCTGTCACAGGTCAGCAATCTATTTTTTCTGTCTTTTTTTTCTATCTCTCTTTTCTATTTTTCTTTTTCATTCATTCTTTCTCTTTCAATCTTCAGTCATTCTGTCTTTTTATTTCTTGCTTTTGGTGTTTCTTTTTTCTCTTTTATTTTGCTTTCTGTATTTTTCATTCTTTCTTTTTCTTTCAGTGTTTTCTTTCATTTTTTTTTTGGTCTTCAGTCTTTTTCGCATGTCATTCCCTCTCACTTTCTCTTTCTTCCCAAACTTTAGCTTTACTTTGTTATAGTCTTTCTTACTTTCCTTCTTTTCAATGTGTTTCCTTCTGTCTGACATTCTTCCTCTATCTTTGCCTTCATGTTTTGTCTTTCTTTTTTCACTCAGATTGTCATAGTGTGGTAATGAGTTGAGTGTATTAAATGTGTTAATGGACATCGATTGTAGTTTTATTTCTCTCTTTGGTTTCCAGGTGAGTCGACTCTTCTGGTCAGCACCCGGAAAATCGTCGGGGGTCGACGCTTATCCTTCGTCAACGACCTGGATGTGACTCAGGATGGGAAGAAGGTTTACTTCACAGACTCCAGCAGCAGATGGCAGCGTAGAGACTACCTGAACCTCATCATGGAGGCCACAGCAGATGGACGGTAATTTGGGCTTCAATAATGCTTTACTGCACACAGCTCTGGTTCACAGTCTGTTTATGGGCATGCTATAATTGCAGTTTCTATTTATATTGATTTCATAATAATGAGATGTTAAAATAGCACAGATTCATGCTCTTAACGTCGTTTTAACGAGGCAGTTTATTGAATTGGTGTTTTAGGGTTTTGGAATATGATACCGAGACTAAAGAGGTTACAGTTATGATGGAGAACTTGCGCTTCCCTAATGGAATCCAGCTCTTCCCTGATGAAGAGTCTGTTCTTGTTGCTGAAACTACGATGGCAAGAATAAGGCGGTAAGACTGTTTTACTTTTTGAGTTGGAAAAAAAATAAAATAAAATTCTATGGTTTTAATGCTGGTTCTTTCAAGAGCCAATGGTAACTTGCCTTCTGTTTTTTTTGTGTTTTGAAACATGACCTTGACACGGAACATTTCACATTTTTACTGAACTTAGGCAGCACATTAAATTAGTTTCGCTTTCCCTTTTTTGTTTGTTGGCGCCAGCATTTCACACATTTATTTCAAATGTGTCGGATGTGGCCTGGGTTGATTCACTGTCGCAGTTAAAATTCTCCTGTCGGCCTTCCTGCTGTATTGTTTCTCAAGAGTAAGTTCTGTATGTTAATGCACCCCTCCCTCTGCTGCCATAATTCTCACGTCTGCTGGAGGCAGTGTGAGTTCCCTCCAAGCCTCACCTGGATAAATGATGCAAGCTTGCTGTTGCCTAGGTAACCAGATCCTTCACTAAGGTTCCAGCATGGAGAGACGAATGGCGGGTTCGCTTTAATAGTGATGCGAGTGTGGGCACAGCGAGGGCGACAATATGTTGGAAATGCTTTCATGTAGCCTCTTTTGCTTACTGAAGAGATTAGTGTAAGACTTGTCACATGAAGAACTGGACAGATTTATTTTAGAGGCATCTCAGGCAAGAGTGAAAATGAGCAGAGAAAACGTATATGATTTCATTTGGACTGGCTTAAAGTAACACCTTACCAAAAGTCACCTTACCAAATGTCAATAAAAACCACTAACTTCAACTGGTCACCAAAAGTTATTTTTTTTAAGGGATCTGATACTGAAAAGAATTCTATCCCCTCACCTGAACCTCCTTGGGAACTTGTGTAATCTGACTCTCAAGATTCAATAAATGTTCACTTCCACACTCAGTTGGATATTTCAGTCCATGTCTCGCAGCAGTGGGCGCACTCTCTGCCATTTGGATCTTGATCTTCGTGAAGTACCGAGAAGGCGCCTTAAACCACTTCACAAAAGACGGCACTCTCAAATGTTTTTTCTAACCTTTTGATGGAAAAAAATAGTGTGTGAATTCACAACCATCATTTTTAACAAAGCACCACTCGAGCTTCAAAGCACCTTCGTGTCATGTATAGCTTGCCGCTGGTAGTGCGGCGATTCTTTACATCTTTAATTCAGCAGAGTGTAGGTGAGGCCCTTGACTCTTTGAAATGTCCACAGGGTTCATGTGGCTGGTCTCAATAAAGGAGGCATGGATACTTTTGTAGACAATCTCCCTGGTTTCCCTGACAACATCCGGCGCAGCTCCTCGGGGGGTTACTGGGTGGCTATGTCAGCCGTGCGGCCTAATCCTGGTTTCTCCATGCTCGATTTCCTGGCCCAAAGACCCTGGATTAAGAAGCTTGTTTTTAAGGTATGTGCGCTACGATGTGTGTGTTAAATGTGCCAATATAGGGGTGGCTGATCTGAGAGTATGATGTTATCACATAACATTTGAGCTGCACTGGTATGAAAGTGAAGTGAAAGTGAACACACCACAGCACACAGTGCGAACAGCACGAAATTCTTCCTCTGTATTGAACCCGTTCACCAAGTGAAGCAGCGGGCGGGCAGTCAGGAACACAGCACCCGGGGAACAGTGTGGGGGACTGCACCTTACTCAGGGTACCTTAGAGGTGCTTAGCAGACTTGGGAATCAAACCCACGACTCCTTGATTGCAGGGCCAACGGCCTAGCCACTAGGTCACCAAAACAAATGTGAATTCTAGCATTGCGTTGTCCTGCAATATGGCTTTTACTGTGTTACGGATATGTGTTAAGCCAAAAATGGCAAACATACAATATCATAGTCTGAACAAGAGCTTAATCAGCTTGAATTGTTTTTATAGTCAACAAAAGTGCATTTCAGACTACAGCTACTTGCAGTATGCTCCTGTGGTTTCCATGCAGAGTTGTGTTTGTTACTTTGCGTTAGTTTCCCTTTTCTTTTTCTTGCACTCTCTTGGGCAAAACTGTTGAGTAAGATGAGGAAGCCTGTAAAAACCCCATCCAACGTTACATATGTAGCATTAACGTTTTTCTCGTCCGTTGGTCGTTTCAGCTTATCAGCATCTATGAAAAAACAACCTTTGTGATAAGCATTGCATATCAGGACTTGCGATATTACAGTTTTGCTATATTACTCACCCCTGCACACTAGACTGAGTCTTTCTCAGCACTGTTTTGACTTGTAGGATAGTTCATATGTTAACGGTCCACTTCTACAGGGAGCTCTAGCTTTTTTAGAATGGTGTAGCAGACATTGGTGGTTTTTCCTTTCTTATCTTGGGCGCTTGTCCATTTTCTTTCAGCTCTTCAGCCAGGACATGATGATGAAGTTTGTGCCTCGGTACAGTCTGGTGGTGGAGCTGCAGGATGGAGGAACATGTGTGCGGAGCTTCCATGACCCGCACGGCGCAGTGGCCGCATACATTAGCGAGGCCCACGAGTACAATGGCCACCTCTACCTGGGCTCCTTCCGTTCTCCTTACCTGTGTAGGCTGGACCTGAGCAAAGTGTGACATACCGGCCAGCGGAACAAATGGCCATAGATCAGAAAAGGCATTTTTGGGGGCTGCTTTACCTGCAACATTTAATATCGTCCTTCAAAAAATGAAGCAGCTAACAATTCTGCCAGATAACTGGAGCACACAGCACTCGTCACATATTCCCATTCTGAAGCCATTAACAATAAGTCCCTCAACCTCATTCCAAATTTTTCTACTCCAAATTTTCAACTCTTACATATGCTTAAACTTTGATTCAGCTCTCCTATATCTGTATGACTTCACACTGTCTTTTTTTAGCGTTGCATGGTGTATTATTAGCACATCTGGAGAACATGCTAGGTCGTTTTATTTAAGAGTTGGCATTTCTATTTCTGTTTTCCCCCGTGTGAGAGACGATGTGCACTGAGCACATCCTAGTTTGTTTTATTTGCACTGAACTGTCATCTTAAAATAGAGCTGCCGTTTCCCTTGTACACACTGTGACAGAAATATCAAAGCAGGTGATGACTTGTGAAGCTTGTGACGACTTCTCCTAGTTACAGTGCCAAAATGTTGCTTGGGAGCTGAAAGCACTTTCTCATCTCTCCCAGTAAGATATCTCGGCTTGGTCCATCAAGATTTAAAGTTCTTTGTTTTTAAATAGGTTTTGTTTCACATTTTGCATGTTGCTCCATTGGTCAGTTAAGAGTCTCTGAACTTCCGTTAGCAACGACTATTTTAGTAGCAATAATTTCCTGCTGGAAGATCATGTGGTGTCTGTGGTGCCCCTGTCATCCACATTTTATAGCAAGTATTGCATCACTTTACCAAGAGGGGAATTCATTCGAACACATTCAGATCCTCCACTCACCCAGTCGTGTGGTGCTGGAGCCAGGGACTGCATGAGATCAGGCTCAGTATGAAAGATGGATGCAGCTTCAAAAAGAGCTTCAAGTGCTCTGAGATTAGAGTAAGAGGCCTAATAGAAGTAACTTCTCTGAACAGCAACTGGACCTGAAAAAGACCCTCTCCCTGATCCAGCGTAGCATTACAAATCTGCCTCAGCACATCACAGGACCTTCTCTCACAGGAGCTTGTGAATATTTTACACACCACATGTTACATGTAAGCTCGATATCCTGAATTCTTGGTCAGTTAGACCTGAGGAGAAAGGAAGACCAGCCGCTGAGCATGATCAAAAGTTTTCATCCACACCTTGTTTAAATACCAAGTGCTTATTTTATTCTGTGCCAAGTCACTGTTAAATTAGCATGCCATGTCATTTCAAATTCATACTTGTTTCTGCTGAAAATGGCATATTAAGACTTCAAGGAAAGACAGAGGCAATATGTTGTCTTCATTGTCTTCTGCCATGGTATGGACCACACTTCAAACTTACAGAAGAAAGTCTGAAAGATAAACAGGAATCCTGCTGGTTCATATTGTGCTAAAGGTATGAAATGAAAACAGTAATTGCAGATTAATGGAACCTTGTTTTAGAATGAATGCACTACTGAATAAAGAGCAATGGAATGAAATGCAGTGAATGTCTCCAAAGGGCAGGAAGCTCTGTGTGCACATGATAAAATGAAATCTTCACCTCCCTCTTCACTTTCACACTTTCTTAGACAAAAAAAAAGCTTTCACTGTACCTGCTGCAAAGTACCATGTGACTGGAAGGCACAGTTAGCAAGGTCAACATCGCTCTCTCTCTTCTCACATACAGTCCGAGATATCTCGACTTTCAGCAGGTACTTAATACCTTTAACAATCTGTCACAGAAAAGTGGTACCATGTTACATGTATTGCACATTCCACACACTGACCGTTGACATCGGTGGCAGACTGTACTGTACCTGTCTTTGGGCATCATCAATAGCTGATGCCTTGAAAAAGAAGGCATCGTTTGACTGATTGTTGAATGTGTATGTTGCAGTTTGGACAGCTTTTTCAACTCCTGTGTCATTCCTGCTGACGTTTTGTGGCTGGCCGGGAATTGGTCCAATCACAAGGGCATAAACTGGCCATTTGTCTGGAAGAGATTCAAACAGGCTATCACTACCTTTCAGAGGCGAAGACCTCCACCAATCACACCTCTCACTTCCCACTCTTACTGGGTTTTAACTACATAAATTCTGCATAATTAAAAGGTTAACAGAAAGTCATTCTGATGCGAACAGCTCTTGTTCACAGCTGTGATCTAAAGATTTCAGTGCCAAAATCTCTCTCTTGCATTAAAAGCTAGGAATACACTGCCTGATGCCCTATGATATTTTTGAGGAAGTTTTGGTTTTAAACATTTTTAAAAAGACATTAAAAGTGGAGAGGTACATACAGGGCTTTGTAAGACAAAACAGTCCTCAAACAACACTAAGACTTTAGATTTACCACTATTTTACCATCACCAGCATCACATAAAAGCATGTGTCAGGTATTTAATAAAATATTCATGGTATAGACATCAGGACCCCTGGTTTCTATCACCATCACTGCTCAGTTTCACATCAGACCACCCTGAGTGGCTGTTTACATCAATTGAATTTCACAGGAATTCCGACAAATCCATGGAATCCTCCTTCAAGGGCAGATTTTGCAGTCAAACATTTCCCAGATCACTTCTTCAAATCTTAAGACCCTATCAGACCAAACACACACACACCCCACCCCACCCCAGGCACAAAGCAGAGCAACCAACACAACAACATAAAAAACACACCAGAAAGTGGAAGTTAAATTATAAAATTAGTGACCATCTTACCGACTGAGCACAACGTGGCCAGAAAAAAGACAAGAAGCAAATGATTACAGGCGTCCATGTCTGTGCAACCTCTCTCAGCTTTGCTCAGCAACTTCCTGTGTAGAGGCAACACTTCAACCACCTCCTGAGTACACTCGCATGTGGTGGTCCAGAAACCTTATTCATATAAGGCTGACTCCCAAGAACAAGAGCAAACCTGAGTAAAACCAACTCTTTATGTGATCTGAGAATTTTGTGAGTTTATTCCAGTGTTGTTGTTTTGGTTTTTTTTTTAACAGCTTATCATTTTTTACAGTCACTCCAAATGGATGAACAAAAAATGAACTAAAAAATCACTTTCTTAGGTTGCTCTGCATATTTCTCTTGTTATAATCTGTGTGAACTTCAAAGAAACCGACAGCACCAGGCCCGACAGAGAGCTGAAGGTACAGATAGAGTAATGTGTCTTTAAAGTCAGCCAGCAGACCCTAGCGGTCCCCCTCCACATCCTGCACTTCTAACCGCAGTGTTTCCACTCGTTATGGTGTAAGACCAAGCGATATGTAAGAGAAATTCAGTCTATTAGCTAATAGAACTCGTTTTCTGTGCGTTTTAGCAGTGAAACGACCCCAAGGCGGACTCAGCCTGACTGTTTCTTTGAGACATACTGATCCAATCTCTCCAGTCACGGCTTTCCTTTACGTCTTCCTTCATTAAATGGACAGACACTGGGAAAATATCAATTTTTGGGCAGCACTCAGTACTGAGAGGTCCCGTGAGAGTGTTGTAACCCTAAAGTGTCTTAGTTGTTCTCATTTTAACGATGTAGTCATTGTTTTAATGGTCCGAGCTTCACTGTTTAAACCCAAATCAAACATTAACACATAAATACAATGCATCTTTGTTGTTGCAGTGCCGTTTCTGTCCAGCAGGTGGAGCAGTGGTCGAGGCGCTGTGTGCCGCATGGGGAAATATGGTGTTCTTCTCCATAGAAGGTAATTGGAGCTGTCAGATCTTGGATAGAGAAATATCCATTATTAAACAGTCAGAAGGAAACTGAGAAAACTCCAGCGACTGGAAGCCCTCTAGATTGAGCAGCCCCCCTCGTCATGTTAACTGTGCTCAAAAATTCATCCCCTGCTTTCCTTACACGGCTGAAATAATTTAGACTCCAACATAATAAAGTGCTCTCCAAATGTGCTTCCTTTCCTAGGGTGGGTGGAAGATGGCATGCTGTTTTGTTATGTACCGTGCAGAAGAGATGACGCTGGAGTATTCACAAGCCTCTTTCTCCTCTGTCCTTCCGGACTCCTTCATAAACACTTTACTTCAGAATTCCTGCCCCCTCATTCCCTCCATCCACTCTATCCTCAATATGGAGATCCACAACAAGCATGCACTGTAGTCTGATCAATTCCAGTGACTCTGCATCTTCTCAGATTTGTTGGAACACAGTTAGTTCGTGGCAGATATAATCACTGGATTTTAAATCTTGGCATCTTGGCCTGTAAACCTGGGTCACACCTGTCAGAAAGCGCCTCCGCAGCTCTGGAGGTGGGAATTAGGTCCAGTCAGGACAAATGCCCAAGTCTGTGCTCATCTCACGTGTCTTGTCTGGTCGTGATTCAGCCTCTGCCTTCCCACTTCAACATGAAATGGGGGCTATTTTTGAAGAACATGCAGCCGTAGCCTCCTCTACAGATGAGTGGATGTGGCTCACCAGTGCTCTCTTCCTGAACCTCTGCCACTAAAATCCCTCTCCATCTGTTGTTTCTCAGCTCAAGCCCCAGCAGCCCCTCTTCGAAGGCTTCTGCTCCATTTTTTTAAGGCTGACCCCAGCATGGTAACTCTAAAACTGTGAGGGACTGCTTTTAATTCCCAGGCAGGTGACTGTTATACACCCTGCTTCAGGGCACATCTCACCAGTCCCACTGGTTTCAGTAGTTCTACCAGCCCTTCTTTTGAATATTTTAGTTTTTAGAGTAACTATAGGTAATACATGCTTTTATCCACCTAGGGGAGCAGCACGCTTTGCTTAAGTGCACCAAAATATACAACATTTCAGAAGAGATATTGATTGATTGATTAATTAGCTTGTTTATTTTTTTATTATAATTACTTGATGACCCATAAGCCCTACGCATTCTAATTATAAGATGATTTACCTGTAGGCTTATCCTGAAAGGGTAAATGATGTCCCTAATCACATTAATTGTGATGAATGATGATGTTTTCAAGCTGTTAGATCAAATCATGCAGCCTGTAGCAGTTTAACTGAGGTTCATGTACTTTATGAGCGTTTCCTGTCACTTTCTACTGGTCACTTTTATTATCCACGTGGCTTTTCAGAACACTTGAAAGTAGCTGTAAAATTTAACCAGATTTCTTCAGAAAACAGGCTGGCCTCTGTTGAACACTTATCCAGCCCACTGAGTGCGACGAGTCACTGGCTGACATTACAGGCCTGCTTTTGTGAAGCTCTGCAGTCCGTCAACTTTGAATTTATATCCTCTTTACACGTTTGAGAGTACAACAGCAGCGTTTAGGCTTTAGAGCAGGCAGCCTTCGAGTTTCCAAATCCCTTTCTGACCTGCCAAATGTTTGAAAAAGCAATGCTGGAGAGTCCTGCCCACTGACACACTGTCTTTAGCGTTTGCTTTGGACGGACATTGGATGTCAAAAAACCATGTTACGAAGCAAATATGTCTCGTACACACTAACAAACTGTTATCACATATAGATAATTGGCTGGTTTCTGTTTCACTCCTTAAAGGTAATTTATGTGCTTATTGCATTGTGTGTAAATGAGAAAGTATTATTATAGTATATGTATTCTCTATGCACGCTCAGTAGTAGAAGGAAATTATGAGTGCATTATGTCTCCATGATGCAGAAAAACTAGTCCATGCCTTTATTACCTCCAGACTCGATTACTGTAACAGCCT
>JBBPCY010000150.1:6719554-6733172 GCA_037974405.1 Brachyalestes nurse | reverse complement strand
AAAGCTGCTTTGTGACAACTTGGTTGTAAAAAGCGCTATATAAATAAAACTGAATTGAATTGAATTGAATTGAATTGAAATGTCCCTGCTGGGACAATTAGACTTGCTGTGGAGTCCTGACACTGTTTACAGAATGTGAAAGTGTGATGTAGTTAAAAAGGTCAGTGTATGTCAAGGTCTGCACAATATACTGTGAGTATATTTTCACTTTCGTGTTGCTGCTTAGGGTATGGAGTAAAAAAAGACTGCTCATTTACATATTTCAGCCTTGTACTCTTAGTAACCAATAATGGTGGTAGTAGCCTAACACTTGCCTGTGAACACAATGACTGCAAAGTTGCAGGTTCAAACCCCCACTTTCTACCATTGTGTTCCTGAGCAAGACCCCTAACCCTCAGTTGCTCCAGGGGGACTGTCTCTGTGACTAATGATTGTAAGTTGCCCTGGATAAGGGCATCTGCCAAATAATGCATGGTGTGTGCAGTTTAACACACTCAGTGGCATATAATGGAAGCTTATTGGATTTTTGTGATACGAAGCATGTACAAAATGACAGGAGAGAAAAAAAGTAAGACAGTGTTGCGATAAGCTTTAAAAATGTGTCTTCTGTCCCAAGGTCACAAAAGCAAAAAGAGCAAGGCAGGCCCATAGAGAGTCAACCCAAAGCTGGCCAGGATTACAGCTGCAGTGCAGACTTAAGGACTTGCAGTGCCAGAAATGTTTTAGCGAATAGATCCTACAATAGAACACGAAGATTGGATTGCCTGTTTATCAGAATGAAATAGATGCGAAATTGCAATTGTGAAAAGACCCATTTGAAATATTATCTGCCACAGTGTACATAGCACTTTATCTCCTGCATCATAGCTGGTGACCCACATTGAAAATCCCCTTTTTAATTGGTAAATCCATTAACACTGATTAGTAATCTCTTGTTTTTTTTTTCAGTACAACCCTAGATGAATATGAATTCACCTGGTTTCCATGTGGAATATGGTGTCCCTCCCTTTGGGCCATCTGGCATTTAAATTCCTGGTAAGTAGCACTTTTAATAAGCCTATGGCATTAAACCCCATAATCCGCAATCCTGCATCAACAATTAATAGACTGTAAGACCTCTGGGAAAGCATCTTTTCCACAATTGTGTGCCATGCTCATACAGTAAATCAAATTAAGCTGAAACACGAGCCTGGCATTTTTTTCAAGCGTGTCTTTGGGGGACTTGAAGACCTCTCATTCTCTCTGAGTAAACGGCTGTAAAAGTGTTTAGGGAAGGCAAAATTAGGAGGGAAAAAACTAATTTAGTCTACATTTTATTACATTCTGCAGCATAGGTGTACGTTTTTATAATTTAAGGTTCCCGAAAGATTTATAGCTTTGCCATATAATTCTAAGAAAATTGTTAACTAGTGTAGGACTTTACATTTGTAAATGCAATTTTTAGTATATTATCTAAATGTATTGAAATGTTAATTCAAAATATGACATTGCTCCAAAAAGTCCACCGTTTAATTTGTGAATGTACATAACCGTGCTGTAGCACTTCTGTGGTTTGCATGACATACCATAGTCGTGTATGATTTTATTGCTGGATCAGGCCAGTGAAGTACTGAGCTGACACGCAAAATCTGACTTTTTTGATTTTTGCAAGTGCTTGCTTGCTTTTTTTGGTCCTCTGCTTGGCGAGGAGGAAGTAATTGAAGTGGAAGGGCTTGACTTTGTCAGCTCTTTTGGTGATTCTGCAATTGGTTTGTCCTCAAGGACCTGGGTGAGGGTTTTCTAAAGCCCTTTGACAGAAAACATCCTGCAAGAGAGTAGCCTGGAAGATTGACATGAATACAGATGTAAGGAAATGAAATCTTAATTGTAATTCTCACATTACAAGTTATTTGTCTCCTAATCTAAAACTTATAATATAAGGAATGTCACATCCAGAGCCAGCACATGATATTTTGCTGCCCCTGGCAAAGTGTAATTTTGTCGTCCCCCTCTTTAGTTTTTATTAACGGAAGAATGGAGTGTTGGAGGTTGCTACCAGTAATTTAATAGTCCTGGGGGGCGGGGTGCTGCACAAACCAACGTTTTTGTCGCCTCATTTGCTGCCCTTCCTCAAGTGCTGCCCTAGGCGACTGCCTAGTTTGCCTATATGGACGCATCGGCCCTGATCAAATTAAACTAAAGCGATACTTAATGAAGAGGCTTTAGTCTGTTGTCCCAGTTGTCCTTGAGATTTGAGTGCATTTTGAACTTTAGCCTTGATGCCTTTGGTCGATTGCTTACTGCAGTCAGTCACTGCAGAAGTGGAAGATGTGTTCATTATTACTCATGATCTTTATGTCCAGAAATATCCACACACTACTTCTAAACGCTTCGTTGAGCTACACACACAGCTTGTGTAACCTCAGTAGAAAAACACTGCCAACAGAATGGGAAGCTCTGGAGTAGCTGTGCACAAGCCTGAGGTCACCATATTTATTGCCAAGCATTGACTAGAGGGCAGCACCAACTGAACTGTGAAACACTGAACTCTCTGAAGTGATGAAGCACCATCAAATACCTTTGGGATGAGTTAGATCCATTAACACCTGGTTTAATTCATCAGGAGTATGTGGATTATATCTGGACAGCATTTATCACAAAAAAAATGCACCCCAGATGTAAATGCACCCCAAACAAATTTAAAACAGATGTAAAGCCTCTGCAGTGTTTTCTTTCTAATTAAGCTCATTTTGCTTTCATTTACTCAAACTACATATGAATAAAGTGTTCCATAAATAACTTCCCACTAAATGGCTCATGCGTTTGACCAAAATTCCCTTTTGTTGTAATTTAGGCAGTTCTAATCTTGGATACTGCTTGCGTAAGCATTACTCTCACCAATCACAGGGCTAATATGGCTTGTCTCACCCACATCTTTCACAAAATTGTGGATTTAACCCTTAACTCTTTAAAGTCACCACATAAAAGCTGTATGTTTTTAGTGAGCGAACACCAACCACATATGCTGAGCCCCTTTACTCATTGCTTCCTGCTTTTTGTGTTTAGTTCGACTTTGGTGGTGTTGCGGACTGGGAGTGTTGGATTAATATCTGTCCATCAAGCAGGCTCATCAGAATATTAGGACCACACAGACAGCCCTGATAAGTGGTTTTATCATTTAGTAGCATACAAATATTTTTTTTTTTATTTTTAACTGCGCTACCTGAGTCTGATCACTCAAACTACTCCTGAAGATGTTTTCCAGATTTTGTACCAGTGTATTTACTCTCTTAGTACTGGTTTGGTGCCTCCGTTTATAGCAGAGAAGAACATATTCTTAGACAAAATAGCATTTATTTTCATGTAAACACTCAGATTACATGATTAGATTGACTAGTTCTAAATTACATAGTGTGACCCCAAAGTTCATATCATTACCACTGAAAGGAAAGTTCTTTGGCAGTTTAGTTCTTAGGTTTCACGTTTTCACGTCAAACAAAAGACATGTACGATGAGGCAAGGAAATTGGGAAAAAAATTGCCAGAATTCCACAGAGGCATCTATGCTCCAAAGTTCATCTCCTGGTGTGAATTTCTCAGTTTTTTTGGTAGCCTACTTTGTCAAACACCAGCTTCAGGCACATTTGTCTATTAAGTGTAAATGCCTGTGGTTTTAAACCTTATCATGTTCCAGTCTAGACTACTAGCCACATAAAATGACCAGTTGTAAATGGGGTCTTAAAGGGATGTTTGCAATGTGACCTCACTAATGCTCCTGTTCCTGAATAGGATCAAATCCTCAATAATGTTCCAACATCAGTCCCAGTAGAGTCGAGGCTGTTACGGACGCAAAGGAGGGGCAAACTCCCCTTTACTACCCTCTATTTTAGAAGAAGTATTGAATGAGCAGGCACCTGCAAACCTTTGGTCATAAAGTGAATGTGTAACAAATCTAGGAAATGATCAGGGTTGAAAGTTTGGAGTTGTTTAATTTACTGTAATGATTTTAGCATTATTAATGTTTAAACAGCCAGGACTGTAGGCTATATCAAGTGAGGGACATTTAAAAATACCCAAATTCTCTTCTTGTGTCTACAGCAGCAACAGAATGTGCCATTTTGTTTAACCAAAAATTGAGGGGCACGGATAAGATGTGGACAGATTGTTCTGGAGCAGATACAGAATGGAAATAATTTCGCTGCACTCAACTGCATCTAATTCCCTTCCCTCCCCATCAAACTATCAAAATCCAAGAACCTCCATTGCTGATTGCTATCAGCATGGCGAAATGGATTTGTTGATGGGTATGTTTTAAACTGAGAGACTGGGAAATGAATCCAATCTTTGGTTCAATCTTAAATCTAAAAGTGACTGTGACATTTTGACTTGATGGGGACGTCCCCCGAATGAGCGAAATAGATGCTGTGAATCACCCTGTTCAATATTTTCCACTGCATTGCTGACGTGTGCTCAATAGGCATCTGAAGGAAATTAGAAGGGCTGGATGAACCAGATAAGACTGTAATCTATTCCTCAATTAGTGTGACAGGAATTTCCCGTCCTCTTAACAGGGGCGTGCGCGTGACTGAGGGAGGAATCTCAGTCGATCCCCGTGGTTTGACAGTTGCCCTCAGTGAGAAAGAGAACACACCTGACCATGAAATCTCTTCCACTCTCTCCCACTCACCTCAACGCCCAGTATTTCCTGTCTCGGTAATACCTCCATGGCAGAGATTGGCCTTTTCCAATATGTCATTGTTCCATGCACATTGATTGACTGCAGGTGTTTTACGGCAAGGGGCAAACAGCCGAAACGGTTAAGCTACAGCAGCAGCAGCAGCGGTTGGTGCACAGATGAAAGCTTCACTCCAGGGTGAAGGGCTTATGTAATCGGAATAAAGCTCTTGCCAGTTTGCAGACTGTACATGAATACACTTCACTCTCTCCGCTGTTTACATTTGTATATGTTAGATAACGAGTAGGCAAATGATGGCGGCATAAATGAGCTGGCCCCAACACCACCACGCTGCTGTGTGTGTGTCAGTGTATTTAGGCTGCTTTGTGATGATAATGTCACCTGGTGGGCTCGGATGCATTTTCTACTATGAGCTACAGTCCAACGCGGTTAGGCCAGTGGTGTCGAACTGCATTCTAAATAGGCCACTGCTAAGGGTGGGTGATACTGCAAAACATTTACCGTCACAATTTTCACAGTATGTGTCATATTTCAGTTTTTAAATTTGTGAATAAAACTGTACAACACAAAGTACGGCAGCACAATTGTCACGCCTTTTTAAAAATTGGCTTTTTAATTCAGTGTTTTTAAAATGTGTTGTTTGAAAGGAAACAAGAGAAAAAAATGTAATGAATACTAAAAAATATATATATATATAAATGAATAATAAAAGCAAATGAATAAAATAAGATCATACCATAAAGGGCTGAAATCCTGTGTCCCATACTAGGATGATTTTTTTACAGTCTGAACAGCAAGGAGTCACATGAAATCTGACTTTTTCCAGATTGGATTTCTGGAGACACAGCTAGTCACTTCAGATTTCAATGTCAAAATATATTTTGCCATATATGCCATAAGGAAGTCACATTTTAGCATGGACACCTGAAGCTTTTAATAGGAATAGATATGCAGTAGTTAGGTAATATTATTTTTTATATGTTTTGTGTTTGCTGTTGTTTTACAGTGATTTAACTTAAAGCATCTGGTACAATACTGTTGTGAAACACTCCAATCAGCCACAACATTATAACCGCTGACTGGTGAAGTGAATAATATTGATTATTGATCTCAATGAGACAATGATACCTGTCAAGGGTTGGGATATATTGCTCAGTGTGTGAACAGTCAGTTATTGAAGTTGATTTATTGGAAACAGGAAAAACAAATGCATCCTGCCATACTGCCATGTGGGACAAACTAGTCTGATCCATAAAGACTAGTAAAGATAGCCTAAAGGATCTGCTGCTAACCTCTTGGTGCTAGAGACCACCGCACACCTTCAGAGGTCCTGTGGAGTCCATGCCTCAACAGGTCAGTACAAAAGAAACCTACACCATATTAGATGGGTGGTTTAAATGTTAGGGCTGATCAGTGTATATCACAGTTGTTCTGCTAATCATAATCATTAAGGAACAGGACACATTATGTGCTGAGCTCATAAATGCTACAGGTTCCAGTACTGGTTATGCCCTTCCCTCCCTGGTCAATGTAGTCAGGCGTGCTTTGTTACTATGGCAACCACTGTGGAAATCTGAACGCTCACATCTAAAAATCAGATTTAAGAAACAAATCTGATTTGCCCTGAAGCCCTAATACATTATCTAAATCTAAATAAATAAAGTTGTTTTCTTATGTAATAGAAGCTGTTCACTGTTCTTGACTGATGATACCTATGAAACACTCAGAAAAACATATCAGGATGCAATTTATCACAATAATGATAACATATTGCCCATCCCCAGCACTGAAGTATTGTTGTTTTCCCCACTGAAGTGCACTTTATTTGACTCATGGAGGTCATAGTAGTTGGCAGACGTACCAATTCAAGTTTGTTGATGTGGACAGAAAATAAAACCAGCAGAAACAGGCAATTCTGTGTGAGCCTGACTCGATCGGAGGCCTTCACTGTGGGTTATGCAACATCACACAGTCTGAGGAAACATGTGAACAGCCCTCATGAAAGCACATTTTGTTTTTGAACGCAGCTGAATAAAAGAGCGCTATTTTTAAAGGTAGCACTATTCATTTCTTCTGACATAAGCGGATGCTCATCAGTATTCAAGGTTTTCTTAGGGTCTGCTGCGTGTGTAACGCAGTAAATTTGGAAAGCGGATGCACGCATCTGGATCCATTGCATTATTTCTCACAGTATTTCAGCAATTCTTTCATCCATTTATTTTAAAAGACGTGCCACTTCAATCAACTTGTTTGTTAGTTCATTTGCTCTCCATCTGAATGAGTCTTTAGAGGGCCCGCTACCATGCTCGCGTTCAGGAAGCATCATGTTAAGTTAGTAGAGGAGTTGATGCTGTGAGAATTGTCTGTGTGGTGGATTTGTCCTCCAGCATGTGTGTCCATGACTGTAGAAATGACACTGCAGTATAATTTCACCTGTTACCACCGACCGTTACATGACGACATAGAATGTGACCAGCAATCTAAGTAGTGCTATAAATAACATGCAGTGCACTCTACGTGTGTGTGCGTATGTGTGAACAGTGGTCTGCGTAGAATATCTGCACACCAGCTGAATGATTTTTTTTTCTCTCTATCTATCTGAGAACATTAGCTATTCATTGCTTTTCGAAGGCTGCATAGTGAACTTTAACCCTTTTACCACAAAAAATACAGATGCACGTTTCTCGCCATTTTAAACAAGGTTGGCCCTCGGCTCTGCTTGGAGGGTAACCTAGCAACAGTTTGCTGAATAGTGATACTGGATATATGCTCTGGAGCGAATTCCGCAGCAGTGGATTCTCAGTGCCGTCTACATAAAAGCAGACTTCCAGACACGGTGCTGCTTCCATAAGGTGGCATTTAAAGATCCCATATAATGGAAAACCGACTGGTATTTCAAAGTTTAAATACCAGTTTGATGCAATATGTAAACACATTCACTCCACTCTCCACATGGAAAATAAGCTTTAACAACAGACTGTTCGGAATTCAGCACTTACAACTCACCTCTATAATCTGTGAATTGATTGAATGTTATAGAATGTTAGGCTCATTACCATTTCATCTGCTGCTGTTTTATTTTATTGCATTTATTCTTAATGCATTAACACTAAGCCGCTTTCATAAGACGTTTTACACTACTGATCTGCTAATTCAGTCATAAATTAATACATTAATCTAATCTAAATCCTGACATAGAGTAGTCAGTGTTACACTGTCATTTATTACACTAATGTTCCTGTCATTGTGTTGCACTATTGTTTATACTTGACTGTCTATCTTTTTATAATTTTTTATAGAAAAATGTAGTATATGACCCCTTTAACATCATCCTGGATTTATGCTTATAACAGCGCATAATTTCCACTTACATTATACTGTACTATATACTATGTCTTCCTTGTGGTATTTATTAAATAAGGAAATTGCCATGTTCTTCTCTGCCTCTCGGATAAAGTTAAATCTCTGTAAATCAAAGGTGTGCTTTGTGGCATGTTTGAAGGAAAGGGAAACAACAGTGGTCATTCACTCCATGGTGCCTTTATATTCTTATATTTGCAGTGATCTTGTCACTGTGCCATTTCCAGTCCTTAAAGGCTTCAGCTGTACAGTATATGCAGATTTGAGATGATCTGTTTTCTAAGACCCAGAATAAGGACACTTTCTGCACTTGGGGTTTGTTGCACGGAGAGGAGCTAAGCAGGAGAGGATGATAAGAAGGTCAGGAAATAAAGCCAAGCAGAGACAAAACAATAGATCAAGAGCAGTCAGCCTTGGTGAGAGAGGCTTGGGAAGAACAAAGCTGCTGGTTTGTTTTCACTAGCAGGCAGAGCTGATGGATGACATTAGAAAGGCATAATGCGCTGGGTGCAGCCCACTATTTTCCTTAGCAACCACCTACCCTATGTTAATTAGCCATCATCTCACGCATGATGTTAATCTGCAACTCGCTTACAGTGAAGAATCATTATGTTGGAGGTGGTGGTGGAGAGAGGCCCATCATGAGGGAATTGTGGATGCTAATCTCCTTCCCACACTCTTAGCAAAAATAGCTCTATATAGAACCAGTTCTGTAACAATAGTAACAGTTCCATAACAATAGCAGGACCCTCGCTGGAGCCACATAGAGCCATTTAAAAAACCTACAGTACTGTGCCAAAGTGTTGAGGAAACTATGTCTCAAACTGACTGACTGACAGTGTATGCATAAAGGTTGCCTGTGGGTGGTCCTACAGGGTTCATTAGTAATATTTTCAATTATAACTTTTCTAATCAGACAAATCAGTTTTATACGGTTTAAAGAAAAGTGGGCCCCTATAGTCACACATGGACACACCACAGGACGCAGTGTGAACAATGTGAAATTCTTTCACTCTGCCAAGTGAAGCAGTGGACGGCCACCAACAGGGGGCGCCTGGAGAGCCTTGTGTGGGGCCGGTCCCTTGTTCAGGGGTACCTCAGTGGTGCCACTAGCAGTCCTGGGATTTGAACCCACAACCTTCTGATCAAAGGGGCACCGCTGTACCCATTAGGCCACCAGCTGCCCCATAAGCAATTAGTTAATTTGAAAAACTATTTTTAAACTTTAATAAGCATACATGTACACATTTCCCATATTCATTCTTAAGTGCAAAAACATGTCAAAGCATTTTATCTGTGTGCTTTACATTTGGGGAGAGAGAAAGAGAGAGAGAATTAATATTTGAGTGCATGGATGTGTCTACTGTTTTATTAATTAAAACTTCTGTCGCGCGTATTTGTCATATGCACACATCACTGCTGCTGACAAGCGAGCAGCCTTTTTCACCCATACACACGAGATGAAAGAGGGATTCTTCATAACAATCTGGTGTCTGTTGTCTATAAACAGCAGTGCTCTGGTTTTGTCTGCCTTGTTAGGGAGAGACTTCCAAACTGTGTAAAACATCACTGTTACACAGAGCCAGCATGTGACATTTTGCCGCCTTGAAAGAAACAGATTTTTTTTGTTGGTGGAAATGAAAAATCCTATTTTTTTTCAACGGGGGCCTGTAGTATTGGTGGGTCAAAATGTACCCACAACAATAAATCCTGTTGGACTTTTCTCAATACAGACAGGCAGCTCTCAATACAGAGTACACTAAGTGTGAACTCTCGTCCTTGGGAGTTCAGACACCTGAGGACGGGGGAGGATGCATTCGTCCAATCTGCTTTTGGAACACCAGCGTTCTTGCTGACATTACGGCTCAGCTTGGCTCCAAAGTCTCGACTTGAGACTTTTTATATTTTTTGGACATTTTCACACTGTAATTGCCTTTTTTACTGGCCCACTGTTCAGTAAAACACGGATTTTATGTTTTAACAGGACTTTAACATGTGGCAGCTTTTCTCAAGTATTAGTAAATATATTAAACCATACTTGACTACTACAAACCATGAGTTAGTTGCTAAGGATTTGTTGTTAAGGACATGACTGAGCTGACAGAAACAGTGGGGCTTTATCACAAAAAAGTTACTTGGTTGGGTGTCAGCTAGTTCAAGAAAGAGTGAAAATATACTCAGAACTACTAAAATGTTGGTAAATCATCCTCTGAGGAATAAAAAGGCTTCATGACTGTATCAGCACCCAATCATAAATATGTTATCTTATTCTCTGTTACTCACCGAGTATGAAAACTCACCTATTTCTCTCTTATTTGGTTTATTTGGGGAACGAACGTTTTGCTGCCCTTCCTAAAGGGCCACCCAAGCGACTGCCTAGTTCGCCTATGTGGACACGCTTGCCTGTGCAAAGCAAGGTCATCCCTCCACCAAAGCACCACTACTCACATAAGGCTAACATAAGCAGAAACGCTTTCACTGAATCAGGACAAGGTTTTTTAAAAAAGCTTGTCCTACTAATGGGAGCAGTAACACAGTAGGGAGTGTTTTGAGCTCAGGCGGTACCAGACCTCAGTTAGAAATTCTCACCTTGCACTATGAGCAGTGTTGTCTGGCAATGTTTTTACTTTTCCAGTGAAGATAAAAAGTGATCAAGCCCCAGTTAACTGTAATGATATATGTCATTACAATAAACTGTATTGGTTATATATACAGCCTTTCCTTGAGGAGAGGTGTATATATATATATATAGATATAGATATAGATATATACACACACACATACATTGCCTTTCCTGAAGAACCCTCGAAGAAACCCCTTTAAGTGGCCAGCCCGAGGATTAATAAAGTCACAGTCTTGTTATTGATCTCCTTAAGCACCCAGCTGAGGCCCACTATTCACCCTAAAAAAGAAATCACATGAGTGTGTAATCACCAGGCTGTCATCTATGTTGCCTATAAACATTAACTCTTAAAGACAGTTGCTCTGAGGTATGTTCCTACCTCCTAGTGAACCTCTATACAATGATTTGTGGTTCCACTGTTAACAGTGATAGCATTAATAAAGCAATTAGAGCTTTAGAAAATGTAATCAGGCTGCTGACTCTTGGTCCATGAAAGTAGGCCAGTGAGAATATCTGCAAACAGCTTTATAGTAAATTAATGGGCAGGGTTACCATTTTGTTTCTTTAAAATCACACGGTGTGGCTTTAATTGACACGAAACTATTACAAATTGGTTGGTGTCACTGGTGTGCACCACCAAAACAGTACTTCTGAGTGCAGGAACGGTGCTTTGGGCTAAAACTGGAATTTGACATGAAATGTGATGCCATAATGTTTCTTCCACTTTGCTCAAGGGTTTTTAATTATTAAGGCTGAAATAATATCCATGTATTTGACGGATGACGTGCACTGGCTCAGTCCTACAGCAAATGGAAGCTGGTATAATTCCTAGATGTGCACATTCAAGGAATAAACCCCCTTTTTTAAACCATCAGGGAAGACATTAAGGTCTTAAAATGTTAACAGTTATTTGAAGAATAGCTGGAAATCACTTTAATGTGCACTAGTGAATTTCCTTTGTCAGAGTTACAGAAATAATATGCTGATGTGACTGAGTCAGCCTGTTAGCTGAGAACTCAGGTGTTTGAGAATAGCCTTTAGAATTTAAATCATACTAATGCAGTTTTGGCTGGCACACATGGCCTTGTATAATATCAAAGGTAATATGAGCATGAATAGTCCTGTTCCATCAGTTGCAGCAAATCACCTCTTTGGCAAATGTAGTCATTTGTTTTTGAGCACAGCCTGGAGACTATGCTTCAGTGTAGTTGAATATTAGACTTTAAATTTGAAACACAAAAAATGAGGCCAGGTTAATTTCTTTAAAGCTACAAACCGAGGCCTTGATGTAAATGTAGTGGTCCAAACGGGCTCTGACTACATCAGCATTTGCAATAATACTGCATTATTATCATCCTTTTCTGATTGCAATTTAACATCCCAACACTTTTTACTGAAAAATGTAATGAATTTTTAAAAGCCTGGTAAAATCCATTTTGTAGGTATAACATCCTCTGCTTGTCTGGGAACACTGCTGCAAGGATCGGACTGCATTCAGTGACAAGAGCATTAGTGATGTTTGAGGGTTCTGAAACGCAAACACTATTCTAATTAATCTCAAAGGTACTGAATTTAGCACCACCACTCCAGAGAATGCAGTTTCACTGCTCCACAGCCCAATGCTGGGGCACTTCATTACTCCTTTAGCTGATACTTGGCATTGGACATGATGACTTTAGGGTCATGTGCAGCTGCTCCAGAGCATCCTCTTCTGTTTAGAGTGTTCTTCTTTGGAGAAAACACAGGCTGTGTGTGTAATTTGATGGGAATGTCAGCAATAAGTGCACCTTCAAGGAACCAAATTAAACAACCAATCATTAAAAATACTGTACTAGAGGACCTCCGTTCTATAGCCTCACTCCAAAGAACCTTTTTGGCACCTTATACATTTTCATCATGATCACCAATAAAACACTACAGGGCATGTTATACTTTTCCTTAATATGAATTTTCAAATTATGATCATGCTGGCATATTAAATCAATATGTTAATGTCAACATCAGGCAGTCATTATCAGTAAAGTCCTCCGAGCTCACATGAAGCTCACATGAAGTGCAGATGTCATTCATATCAGAGAATGTAGGTCACAGCAGAACGCTTGTGTTCTCTTTCTCTCTGAGGCTTTGAGGAATAACAGTGCAGACACTACACCAAAGAAGAGTCTTGGGGAGCTCTCCTTTCACTATCTCTCCCTTCCGCCCCTTATCCTTCATTCTCTTTCAACCCCTTATAATTCCGATATCCCTTGCCTCCTTCCCGTGCACATCTACCTTCTGTGTCATTTACAAGAGAGAAAGTCACCTTGTCTCTTTTATCGGTGCGTCATATTTCTGTGGCATGTGTGTATGCATGGATATGTGTGTGTGAGAAAGCTTGTGTCTCTATTGTACTTTCTCAAATACCAAGTTTTCCAAACACAGTAATAAAAACATTGTTTTTGAATGACGTTCACTTTGACAACTGAAGAGTAGGGGGGTCGAAT
This sequence comes from Brachyalestes nurse, assembly GCA_037974405.1. Taxonomy (NCBI): domain Eukaryota; kingdom Metazoa; phylum Chordata; class Actinopteri; order Characiformes; family Alestidae; genus Brachyalestes; species Brachyalestes nurse. Next base: position 6,720,032 of record JBBPCY010000150.1, on the reverse strand, counting down.
TAACGCGTCAATTTCGATAAATTAATCATGAATAAATAATGCGTTAAAACATTTACGCTGATTAATCACACCACGTGACTTTAACCTGGTCTGGTGTTCTGTCAAAACATGCTACCTATCGAGATGTGCTTCCGGGCCCTTCTGCACATGTGCAGCTCCACTTAAATGTGTTAAATTGTAGCACATGTCATTTACAAAAATGTTTCTTTAAATAAGCATCTACTGAAATGGTCTGTGGCAGATGTGCTCAAACTCGGTGGGTCGACTATGTAAGGGTCAGTGTGCTAATTTATTGCGTTTTCACTCATCATTATACACCATATGGACAAAAGCATTGGGACGCCTGACCATTGCACCAACAGGGACTTTAAAGGGGACATACAGACCCTTTCCAAAAAATGTGAATATCATGGAAAAGTTTATTTATTTCCATAATTCCATTCAAAACGTTACACTTTCATAGATTATAGATTCAGGG
>JBBPCY010000150.1:6707390-6719454 GCA_037974405.1 Brachyalestes nurse | reverse complement strand
CTGTGACAAGTCAGCAGATGAGGGAGATGTAAGTACTTTCAAATAATTACTTTTGTGTTTCTGTCGCAGTTAAGTTTCGTTTTGTTACGAGCAGAGTTAAGGGGTGGGTGGAGCTGGGATGGTGGGGCGTGGCCAGCAACAGCTTATTTGCAATAAAGGGACAGAGCCCTGAAACGGCATGTTTTGAACGGGACTCAAACTGTTAATAATAAACCTGGTGATATCTCTTTATGTGAGAGTGATTTTGTTCAAGGAACTTCATGAACATGTTTTGTATAGCCCATAGACCTATTATAACTTGTTTTTTTTTTTTAAGTGAGTTTTGCATAATAGGTCCCCTTTAATGATATTGCATTCAAATATATAAACTAATATGAAGTTGCCCCCCCCCCCCTTTGCTTCCACTTTTCTTGGAAGGCTTTCCACAAGATTTGGGAGTTTCTTTGGCAATTTGTGCCCATTGATTCTGTAGAGCATTTATGAGGTCAGGCACTGATGTTGGACGAGAAGGTCTGGCTCGCAATCTCCGTTCCAGTTCAGCCCAGAGGTGCTGGATGGGGTTGATGTGAGGACTCTGTGTGGCCAGTCAAGTTCTTCCACACCAAACTCACCTTGCTTTGTGCACTTTGGCACAGTCATGCTGAAATAGAAAAGAGTCCCCATAGTTGGAAACATGGCATTGTCCAAAATGTCTTGGTATGCTAAAGCATTAAGCTTATCCTTCACTGGAAGTAAGAGGCCTAACCCATACTCTGAAAAACAGGTGTGTCCCAGTACTTTTGTTCATATAGTGTATGTGGTGCATGTAGACTTCCTTAATGTTGACCAATTGTGTATTATATAAAGACCATGATAACTTCCTCGCATATGAAGCAGACTATTTCCTAAAATAATTTTCTAAACTCCAGCGGTGGGTAAATTCCCTTTAATTTGTGTGCCATTGCCTGTTAAGAGCCGGGGGAAACCCTTATGGCATTATAGACCTTCAAAGAAGGGAACAAAAGATGAGTTTGCAGTCTGTCATTTTAGTTCATTTTTATTCAGTGGAATTGTGTTTGTATTCATTTGACAAGTACTGCAGTGCTACTCTTATTTCATTATTTATATCCAATAAGTTTTAATGGAAACAATAGGATTAATTTCTTGAAAAGCCAAACAAAAAATGGTCCAGTCAGATGTTTGTCTCTGTGATATCTAGGTGAATATAGCTAAGCGAGTACTCCCATTGATTAGGCCTTCAGGCACCGAATTGAACTGCTAAGTAAGGTTAATCACCACCATGTTTAGGAAGCGATGGAGGAATCAACTAATCATGTTTGGAATGCCAAATGGTCAGACCAACTGCATGAGGGAAAATTCTAGGTCTGTGCTCAAATGCTCAAAAAAATTACATCCTATGTCCTATCCTAACCACTTTCCCCTGACAGAAAATGTTATGAGGTTAAGGAAAGATATGAAGGAGAGAATCAAGCTGCACTTACACTACGTTAGGCTACGTTATTATGCAACATTGGATGTATTGGTGTGGTTCCACTGTTAACCAAAAGTGCAGATTTACAAAGAATAAGCCTGTTTTTCTAATGCTTATGAGAGATATAGAGAATATGTTAGCTTAACTGAACTTTGTTCTAATATTAAAGCTTTTAAAACCCCATAATCAGTGCTGGACTGGCCATCGGGCATACCGTAAATTTGGGCCGGTCAGGTAAATTTGGGCCGGCGCAGAATCCCGTCAGCATCCCCCGGGTGGGCCAGTCTCAAAACGCACGGTAAGATTTTTTTTGTCCCAGTCCAGCCCTGCCTATAATGCATGTTTTTATTTACATTTGAAGACATGATCGTAGATGCAAAAGTGTATATTTCATTTTATGCTTTTTATGTGTAAAATTCTCCCCTGAATGTATTGTTCATGCCTAAAAACAATTTTTAAAAAAGTTTCTGCCATGACAAAATTACTGGCTCGCTGCCTTAAATATTGCTGTCACAAGAAACCGTGGGGGACGGTACCTCGCTCAAGGGTTGTGGGGTCGAATTTTCGCCTTTCTTTACCCAAAGGATGGCCCTGTGTACCCTATGCTGAAGGAGATAATAATGGAAGCACTGAGGCACCTTTCCTTAGCACTTAGAGAATTCAACCAGCCATTATCCTGACTGCCACTTAGATACTTCCAGGTCATTTCACTTAGTTAGGAACTTTCCTAAGGAAAAAAGTCCTGTATATGTCACTAACTGTGAAAACGAGAGGCAGCCAAACCAGGAGGCTTCAGCCAGACAGTTAATAGTGGCAGCACTAAGCCAGGTCTATTACTGAAGGGCATAAAAGTAGGTGGCCTATAAATAATACCTTAATATTTTTAGGTTATATTGCAAGACATTATAAATACATAAGAGGGTTGTCCTGCAGCCATTCCTTTGTTTTCCTGGTGGTATGCCAATGGGACCAGTGGGTTGTTGGTTAACTGCCTGACCAAGGCCCTTCGTCCCGATCACTCAGTTTGTGTAGGTGGCCAGATCTGTGAAGACTGGTGGCGGTTCCAAATCTCTTCCATTTGAGAATGATAGAGGCTGCTGTGCTCTTGGGAGCCTTTAATGATGCAATTTTCTTGTAGCCTTCCCCAGCCTTCTTGTAGTCTCACCACAATCCTGTCTCACAGGTCTGCCGACAATTCTCTGGACCTCATAGCTTTGTTTTCACTTTGGCATCCCCCATCAGCTGTGGGACCGTAAATAGGCAGGTGTGTGCCTTTCTTAATTATGTCTAATGAATACAATTTGGCACAGGTGGGGTCCAGTCAAGTTGAAGAAGCTTCTCGAGGACCACTGAAAGGAATATGATGCACCAGAGTGTCAAGGGTCTGAATACTTATGTAAATGTGATATTTCAATTTTTAATTTTTAATAAATTAACAAAACACTGTAAACACCTGTTTTTGCTTTGTCATTGTAGAGCACTGTGTGTGGACTGATTATAGAAAATATGAACATAATCCATTTTAGTATGGGTCTTAGACATAACAAAATGAGGACAAGTTGAAAGGGTCTAAGAACTTTGCGTATGCCCTGGGGCGGCTGGTGGCCTAGTGGTTAGGGCTTTGCCCCCGCAATCAGAAGGTTGTGGGGTCGAATCCTAGGACTGCTATTGTTATCACTGAGGAACCCTTGAGCGAGGTACCGTCCCCCACACACTGCTCCCTGTGCACCTCTTGTCAGTGCCAGCCCCCTGCTTCTCTTGGTGAATGGGTTAAATGCAGAGAGAGAATTTCACATTGTTCACACTGTGTGCTGTGGTGTGTTCACTAGTGGCTAAAAGGGGCCACTTTATATAATATTTCTCATTATTTTGAATTCTCATCTAAAGCATTTCTTAAATGCCTGATTTGCCTTGAAATGGCTTTTGGTTTATATAATATAACCAGAATAATGATTGTGTCTTTGCAACATATGTTGATTGGTAGCTTGTATTAGAACAAATCTATTACAACAAATTTAAACTTGAATAGGGGAAATATCCCATTCCGTGCAGATTCTCACCTATATACATCACTGTCAGATATATCAGTGTGTGAAATATGTATGAGTCTTTCCTTTTTGTGTCTGTGAGAGGGAGTGTCTCATATGAGAGGGTGAGATAAGCGTGGCATCAAAGTAAGTCTTATGCCAGTGGCCAAAAAATGGCATGAAAATTTGTATACGATTTTCCCGATTGTCATTTACTACATCTCAAATAGAACGAGGCGTGACTCAACATGAAAGCTAAAACACATGTTAATATGTCAGATGAAATGTCTTTTACAAGCTTCAGACCTCTGTATTTAAATAATTTAATAGAATTGCTCATGCGCAGTGCTGTTAGCTAGTACTAAAATACTACTAGAATTCCAAAGGGGCACAAGATCATAACTGGTGACTCCATTGTCCAGCGTTGTTACATCTGTGTTGCGTTTAGTATTGACTGTGTGGTATTCTAGGACTTTTTAATAACGCAATAGCATGTTTTGTTGTGAAAAGTATTCAATTTAAATGAAAAATAAGGTACAAAGTACAGATAAAAAATCTCACATCTTATTAGAAGCCTTAGAAGCTTAGTTCTGTGTCATCACTCACTTTTGGTGTCTGCATTTTGCATTTTGACATTCACAACCTGCAAGTGCTTTGATATGGGATTTAATGGCGAACAGTGTAGGCTATTAGAGAAAAGTACCTACTTACTCCAACCTAAACTGTGCTTGTGCTATAAAGTGATAATTGATGTACTACATCTGCGTGGCATTACATTCCACTCTTTGTACAGGTGAGGATGTGCGCCGCATATTTTGGTTTCATGTTGTCCCGAGTTACATAACTGTAATGCCATGCGTTTGGCTGCATGCATCTGTGTGTGGGTGGCAAACAAAAGCATAAGCCGTTACTGCTTTTAGCACATATGCTGCATCGCCCTTGGCATCTATGGTTACACACTTGATTCTATTGATTCCACTACAGTGTTAGCCTCATGCTGAAAAACATCAACATGCTTCAGTGGTTAGTTAGATTCACTTCATATGATTGAAATATACCTCCAAATGACACTTCCATTAATAGATTTCAAAATCAACCAAAAAATTAATCAGGATCAGAAAACTTTATTAATTCCAGAGGAAATTGCTTAATGTAGTACATTTTCTTTCTATAAAAATAACTCTTTTTGAATGATTGTTACAAACTAATCAATGCGTTATAGGTAGTAATGCTTTGATTAAACACCTGTAATTCCATGCAACTTCTCTTAAATCTCACACCTATTTATTTTTTTATTTACTTTTCTCGTACAGATGATACCATTTCTGTGGAGAGCAGGGAAATGTATTTAAGGAACTCCAGCTAGTACAGCTTATCAATGAGGGGTATATCTAAAACCTTTCAAAGTATGCATTTACTATACACAGCATAATGTACAACCTTTACAAACAAAACTACAAATCTTTATTTGACACTGTTGACATATGCATATCACCATTATTTTAGAAGAGTAATGCAGGTCAGGTAGATGACACCTAATGGTTAAACTTGAGATTTCCTGTGTTTTGGCCAGCAGATGCAGATCAAAGAAAGGTAGTAAAAAATGTAATGATTTTGGTATGATTTTTATTTGAAAGGGTCTTAAAGAACCTGTGACCAGTCAGAGCAAACCCAGGACAGTCTGAGTATCGCTAAAAGCCCCCCTCCCTACTTTGCAGCTATAATGTCCGGCACTCTTCTTGGAAGGCTTTCCATAAGATTTCCATTCAGTCACAAGGTCATTAGTGAGGTCAGACTGACATTCCAATTAAAATGTCTTTGTATGCTGTAGCATTAACAGTGCCCCCTATAGAACTAGGAGCCTGGCTCAAAGCCTGAAAAACAGCTTCAGTAGTAGGTGAATAAAGAAAGAAGAGGTGACTTTTATGTGCTTTTTATGAATTCAAGTGGTCTACTGTTTCATAGCTGCGCTATTGTTGCTCCTAAATGCTTCCATTTCAATGCACTTACAGTTGTCCAGGGCAGAGCTAGCAAGGTGTAACTTTAATGAACTGTGGACTGTGACAAATGTGCCATCCGATGACAGTGCCTCATTTACAGTCACTGAGCTCTACAGTACAACCGATTCTGTTGTTAGTATTTGTCTGTGGAGACTCGATAGCGATGTGCCTGATTTTATAGACCTGTTAGCAAGTGTTGTGGCTAAAACACCTTAACACTTGCTAACCTTAATTAGGAGAGGTGCCCACGTATTTTTGCCTATCTAGTGTAATTAATTAATCCTTGGGTTACAAATTGAACTCACGGACAGCAGGATAAATGTGATGCGGTGCAACAGAAAGCTCGAGCTGCTTTACAGTGCTTGTCACATCAGACTGAACACAACATAGTGGTTGATATTTGCCAATCCAAATTCCTCTTTTCTGAAGCAATTTTTCAGTGTCAGATATGTTTAAAAATGTAATACCAGCTGTAAATGATCAAGTTTATGTAGACCATTCAAGCGTTAGGCTGTTTACTGTTTGAAAGAGACCGCACAAGCTAACTGTGTGATGCAATGCAGTAGCAGGGATAATGGCTCGGGTTTCTGCTTACAATACACAATAAAAGGAGTTTCTTCTTGCAACTTACAAAGAAAGCAGCCCATAAAAATGTCTTGGATAAACACTGATACAAGTTTTAGCTTGAATAAGAATAATGGTGGAGCTCTTTACAGCTGCATTGTTAAAGCTAGCAGTTGTTACACATACCATTCATTTTGCTGCTCCACAACTAATCTGGTTCATAATTTTTATTGATTTGATGAAATCTGTTTACCAAGCCATCACTAGTGTTTCCAGTGTTGGGTCATGTCTTGCTCTGACTGTCAATTCCTGTGCAAGCATTTGTTGCCACGCTGTAACAAATATGGTGATTCTAGGTTCATAAACTTTATTTACAACTTTAACTCACAGCATCAACATCTCAACATCGTAAAGCAAAAACATTTTATCATCCAAAAGTTAACTTTCATTGGACAAAAAAGCCATAAATTGTCTATAGCTAGAACACAATGAGTGGCTGATAGCAGGCTAGCTCTATATCAGTAATTGCCTTACATTTTAGCCAAATTGACTAACATGCTAGATTTTTGCGGACATTTTGAGCTCTGTGTTTAACTAACTAGCATTTTCCACTAGCATTTTATTCTTTGTATCAGTGAGTGTAGAGCATGAGGCAGAAATAAAGGAAGAGAGCCAAAAAGACTATTACAGAACAATAATGTGCAGCACTACAGAAATCTTACAAAACTCTGTTTTTTGAGCTTACAGAAATTGCACAGTTCTTAGAACTCCAACAATGCACTAAGTGTAGTAATTTGCTTCAAATCCTTTGTAATAAAGGTAATACACTCACCTGTGTATAATATCCATGTAGAACTGTCTATTGTAAATTATACTTGTGTAGCACCTTATGTTAAACTATGTAGTAATCACCCTATATGGTTCTTATAGTAATCCTGTATAATCCTCTGCAGTAACATACTTGGTCTATACTTGGAATTAATCTAAATGCTTTTTGCATTATTTTGTAAAGATTGTTTGAGGTTCTTTTTGAATGTTAATAGAAATAGAAGTAGTTTGATCTTTGATAATCCATTTACTCATGAGTAAAAGTGTAGGTTTTCTAAAGTGAATATCAAGCTAAGCTTATTAGTTTTGCAAAATTGTGCTATTTTTGCAAATAGCAAAATTATAATAATTATAATAAGCTTGTTTTTTTTGTGCAAATTTCCCACATGTGGGAACAACAAAGGCTTATATTAGCTTACTTTGTTTTGCCATGTGACCGATGGGAGAAGGGAAGTACAGGATGTAGAGAGTGGAGACAGACAGGAGATGAGAGGAAAAGAGACGAGTGATGGATGTTTTATGGGGATGGAAGTATGTTAGGGGAACCAAGAGGAAGGGTGAGTTCTGTCCGCATGTAAAGTTACATCAACATTTTAACTGTTTGTCAGTTCAAATGAGCCTTTTTTTTCTTTAACCTGCCCAAAGAGTCTATACATTTTTTAGGAGTGTTTGGGATGGTCACTAAATAGAATTAAAAGGTTTTAAGAACTGCGGCTGTAGAGGTTGTGTCATGGATAATCAGTTTAGCAAGGGTGGCACCAGGGGCAAGCTTATGTTGCTTAAGCCCTGGCTGTCCATTGACCCTAGGACTGTCCCAGTCTATCTCCATTCAAAGAGATAGGAGCCTGGTCTTATACTATTGGAAATGATCACCTGGGTGTATTGCCAGGATGGGCATCAAGTGGACGGGTTTTCCTTTTTCCATCACTGTTGGTGTGATCAAAGTGGACTTAATGTGCACACTTGAGGACAGAATAAAACTACACACAGTTCCCTAGGAAAACAGTGACCTGAATTTTTAAGAATCCCTGCCTATACCATGTAAAACAATGCTATACACTGATGGTAGTCATAGTTAGTTTTGGTATTTTAATCTTCCATCAACCTCTTGCTTTTCTGTCATCATATTTGATAAAAACAAAAGATAAAACTGTCACCCCCACTCTATGTCAAAATCCAAATATTACTTGACTGGCACATTGTTGCTTCCTGCCATGGCGTGAGTGACGTTGTGTGTTTCAGAATTTGCATAGTAATTAACCGCCCGTTGCTGGGTGAGAGCTATTTCCATTTGGCTGCATTAAATGTCCTTTTAAAGGTTGATTTATTCTATCCTCTTTTTAAATTAGCAGCCCCGTACACACACACCTTCGCTTCTCTTTGAACTCTCTCGGCCTGCTTTTGTTTTTGTCTCCCACTTGTTCCTCAAGCCTCCATAGCTGGAAGAGGTTTAGTAGTGATTAGACCCCTCCTGTTGGCATTACAAAGTGAGTACTAACTTCGTGTCTGCACCATTAAGCTTGTTTGAACTTGTTTATATAATGAGTCCATTGTTTTAACAGATGTCCTTTGTGCGCTTCTGTCACGCCCAGACTAAGAAGTTCCCTGCAGATGCAGTTATTTGTGGGGAATCTATCACAAAACCATATCTCACTTCATCAAGCTCATTCCTGCTAATTGGCAGTATTGTGTGCTGGGGACATGGCTGGACTTCAGTGTCAATCAAATCAGAACGCTTACCCAACACTAACTATTGTTGCCACTGCTTTGACGCTGGCACGCAGGCAGTACAAGCCGAGGGTTCCTCGGAGTTGCCAGGCCGTGATTGGTGCAGACATTCAGACATGAACTCCCCTCGCGAGAGACCCAGGGGCACAGAGAAGCTTCTTCATTCAGGGCAAGAGCTGATAGGTGCTGCGCCTCAGCGGACAAGACAGACAGTCAAGAGCATTTGGGTCTTCTGATGTGATCTTCAGAGAGCCTTGGACAAGATTTGCCTCCGTTTCATCTGCTCGCTGGACAGCTTTGAAAAGATCTGGAGACCAGTGAGGGTAACTTACATCAGCAGTGCCCTTTAGAGTCTCAGCCAGATGAGGTTATGGGGGAAAACTGATGAAAACATTTTTATTTGACTCTATCTTACCTAACGTCTTTTCAGTGACACATTCAGATAAAGATGGGTGCTGAGAAGCGGTCCTGCATTCACACCCGTTTTTCACTAGTCAGTATTGATATATAGTTCCTGGACAAACCGTGCTGCTATCAGTATTCATGAAACATTAATACATTCTAACATAGCTGGGATTTTCAAATGGTTGATGCTAGACGGGAGCAATGCCCTGCACATCACCCAAATTTCTTGACCAGACATTTGTAGCAATTTCGCTTCCCTGATTAAATAAATAGGAAACTCAGGAAACAATTTAGCCTGTTATTTCTCAAAAAAGTGATGATAAAATAACTGTCGAACTGATAAATAAAGCCATTCGTCACCCGAATAACTCAAATAGTTTATTTACAGCATTTAGCAGACGCTTTTATCCAAAGCGACTTCCAGTTCCTAACTACAGGGGGCAGTCTCCCTGGAGCAACTTGGGGTTAAGGGTCTTGCTCAGGGACCCAGAGGTGGTATGCTGAAGATAGGATTCAAACCCACGACCCCTTGGTCTAGAGGCAAGTATCCTACCCACTGAGCTACCACCACACTGCTCAAACCACGCAAACCACAATGCTCCCCCTTAACCTGCTCAAATTGCATGTAGAACTTCTTTAATGTTGCTGTCACTTGTTGAAGTGGCTTAGGACACATTCCTCAATTTATGACTGCATTGTAAATACCAGTCCTGGTGTTTTGTTCATTTTTATGGCTCACATTCATACTGATTCCCAAACCACATCTGCCAAATCTGCACTACCTTAATGAACATACATTTTGGTAAAAAAACTACACTGATGAATCATTTGCTAGAATGTGTCCTAGGCCCATTTTTGCTAGAATGCACCCATTTTTTATGTTAGTTACTATTGGCACAGTTCATGAATATATCATTTTTTTTAAAAATATTTTAGTTCAATGAAAATGAACACAGGCAGTTTGGTGTAACACATGTTATGTCATTGTGAATATCAATTAGGGGCAAATGCAGGGTCTCGGGCTTCAAGATTGAGACCCTCAAGCTGACCTGAGCAGTGATGACAGCAAGAACACTGCAGTTCCAAAAGCAGTTTGAATGATTGCATCCTCCTGTCCCTGAATGTGGGTCCATAGATTGCTTGTTAAAACTAAGCAGAGATGTTCACAAGTCATTTTTACCAATTCCAGGTCAAGTCTTTGTGCTCGAGTCCAAGTCAAGTCTCAAGTCTTTGAGTGGCAATGTTTACAAATGGCTACGCTAATTGTGGGATTTTTGAGCTGTAAATATTGAGCTCTAAATGTTTAGAAGATATGCTAATTGGCCACGCCCCACGATTACAAGTTGCTGTTACTTAGGAGGGGGCTGGACTGCGTGCTGTAATTTGCCCTCACCCCAACATGGAGAATTTGCCTTAAATGATCTTAAATCTAAATGTTAAATATGAAAATATGTCTCACACTCTAAATGTGAACCTTCACAGTTACATAGGGCTCGGTGACACCTTTCCAGTGTAGATAGGGCTCGGTGACACCTTTCCAATGACCCCTTGAAAACCGTTATTAGCTGAAAACGGTTCACCTCGGACAAAAGTAATGGGACACCAGGGCGAGGTGAACGGTTTTCAGGGCTTATTATGGCAAACAAGAGGTCGTTGGAAAGAGTGCGAGATATAAATAAATAATTCCATGAAATGAACATTGTTTATGAGCTATGACTCCGAGTCAAGTCTCAAGTCGTTGAGGGCAAGTCTAAAGTCAAGTCACAAGTCTTTCTTTGTGCAACTTAAGTGTTTGTGTGTTTGTGTGACTCGAGTCCCCATCTCTGAAACTAAGGACCCAAAGCACAAAGCCAGTATAGCAGGTTTATAGACCACGCACGCTTGGGGAAATAAAAAATGCACTTCTCGCCCTGATGTACACAGATTTAAAGGAGGGGATGTGCAGAACATTGAAGGATCTTGTGTGAGAAGACAGTTGGCTGCAAATTGCATGCACAGTCCATGTGCTTATTTCACAGACTCTGTTATCTTTGCTAGAGTTGAATTACACCCAAGGCATGTTTTGGTGGTAAAGAATTGATGAAAACCGCTGTCTCTGTCTCTCTGTCATTAAACTTTCATTTCTCCACTGTCTCCAGCTTGTTGAAGATTTCACTGCTTTTTAAACTCTGCAGATCACACGATAAGCTGTAGTTTTAGTGAATCATGCATTCAATTCAGATGCATTGTGGGCACATTATTGTGATCGCATCAAGATAAATTTTGTGCTGCACCTGTGCAAATATAGGCCAAAGATTCCTAGGCTGACGTTCAATTCCAGGTTGTTTGTAAGATTCAGGGTGTTGTTTCAACCGTGCAAGAGAGAGAAACAGAGCAACACTGGAAGCTAAAGCAGAGGTCCCCTTCTCCCTGTGCTGTGTGAAGCCCTGTGTTTGTGTTCATGTCTAATTAATGACCCTGGAGGAAAGACTGCCACACTGATTCATTGACCAGACCCCTCAGCAACAATACCCAGCTTCTGATGAATCGCCCCGCTCTTTCATTTGTTCTCCCTTGAATCATTTATCTGAACGTTTTTGATGTTTTTGAAGTTATACGGTACACACTGCAGAGTTTCAACAGATGTGTGCTGAACTATGTGAGTGTGTTGCTCAATGTGGCCTGCTTTATAATAAGTCTGAAAATGCAAAATATAAAATGTGGTTAGGATCCATCTCTGACCACCTCCAGATGTTGTTTGAATGGTCATCTTATTCCAATGCCTACTGCTTGTTTTTTCATCTGACTTCTCATGCAGTCAACTGAAATTCAAATGTAATCCAAATGTACTTGGAGATGCTTTTTGTGAAGAAGCACATGTTGTTGTGCAACAAAACTATTGGGCAATACTGGCAAATGACGTGTTCATGACCAGTGTTGGGCAAGTTACTTTAAAAAAGTAATTAAACTACTGATTACTGATTGTTATAAAAGTAATCAAATTACTAATGTGATTACTTTATTTCAAAAGTAATTAGTTACATTACTAGTTAGATTACTAG
>JBBPCY010000150.1:6676694-6692997 GCA_037974405.1 Brachyalestes nurse | reverse complement strand
GTGGAATAGGATCACTAACTGTGTACCAACCCCACCATCACAACTGATGATCCCAAACACATTAAGAAGGCAAGAAAGTTCTCTTGACGAAGAACACCTGTTAATTAAACACCATTCCAGGTCGATTCCTCATGAATCTGACTGAAAAGAGTGTGCAAAGCTGTCATCAGAGCAATAGGTGATGTTTTCAATATTAATCTACAATTTAGCCAATAATAAAGACAAATGAAAATCATTGAATGAGAAGGTGTGTTCAAACTTTTGACTGGTAGTGTATATTCAAATGTTTAGGTGTTTTTACGACCCAGACATGGTCATTACATGAAGAACATATGCTAGCAATGCATGTCATTCATTTAGGAATCACGGTTAACATTTATTTGTATCAGTTTACAGCAAGTGTATGTGTGTGTGTGTGTCCAGTAGTTTATGTGTACCTATTATATCTATGTAGCTTTGCAGATGTGTGTGACATGTTACAGAGATGTGTGTGACATGTTACAGTATGGTGCCAAGATTGCTTGAAAATACACAGTAAGACTCTGGAGACAGCCCTTGGAATTGCCGTAGTCCCAGGTCCTGTCTTAATTTGGACATGGATATTGCAACATTGTTTTACACACTCTTGTCCATTAAAGATTTCTTTAGCTTCAATGGAGAAACTATTTAGGCTTGTGAGTTTGTTTTTGCACTGAAGAGAGACTTTTCAATATTTTTCAGAAATAAAATATAATGACAAGTAACAGATGTGCAACTAACACATTGTAGTCCACAAAGTAGCAGGTCCTTCATATTAGTAACTCTAGACTTTGTTTACTATAAATGCACACTCAGTCGCTGTACCAGACAGAGATGTCACTAGGGGTGGGAATCGAAACCCGGTTCCGATTTAGAACCGGTTTAAATTTTAAACTCCGCGACTCGAATTATCATGGAGTGAAGAAAACGGTCCATGGCGTGGTTGCATTTTACAATTACGTTTGTAACCAGTGTAGTGCCATTTTAATTATTTATTGTTTAAAGGAAAATAAGTGCATCATTTATTGTTTAAGTGTTCATATTTACCATGTTTTTTATTTTGTTCTTCTCAAAACCCTGTATTTTTATTACTGTAAATTAAAGAGGCTGTTGAGCTCAGTCGCTGTCCAGTGTCTGCTTTAACCGGCAGGTCACTACAATACCACTCCTCCGGAAGCTCCTGAATAAGACACGCCGGATGGACAGTAAATTATTGAACTGTAAAAATTGTTGGTGATTACCCGTACATTTTACTGTATGTTTATTACTAAAAAGCATTACATTAAACTTTTACTGTATTTACCTGTTTATACCAATGAAAATGCATGTTTATGAATTACAGTACAGTCTGTACAGGGGTAACATCAGTATTTACATTCTAGCACTGCGGGTGTAAACTATACAGTACGAATACAGGTGTCTCTTTACATTTTCTTTAAGGATAATGTTTAAAATGGAATTAATGTGTTTTGCGTGTATTTTGGGCGGCATATTTAGGGTTTACACTATAAAAGGTGAGAAGCAAGGGGTTACTGTATTTTATACTGTTTAGGAATCGATAAGGAATCGGATTGATAAGAACAATCAATAATGACACTGACATCAATAATTTCTTATCATTCATTTTCAACTCAGCTTAATACATACCCTTAGAAAATGTAAAGGTAAACCTCTTGGTATAAGCAGGGTAATAAAAATACAAGGCTTTAAGAAGAACAAAACAAAAAACATGAGAACATTCAGCGAAAAACTTGAGATAGCTCCACACAGGAAACTGTTCTGATGCAGGAATGATGAAATGCCTCTGCCAGAGATGCATCATAGGGCAGGAGCCAGTATACGGTGGCTTTGTGTTCACTCAACAAGCACTAAAATATTTAAGCAGTTATATTTTATATGGAAATTTAGCTGAATATACGTTCATATTCATGTTACAAAATTAGAAAATTATATATTTTTAAATAATTTAGCGCTAAAATGCATGAAAAATTATAGACTCACAAAAAAGCACAAAAATAAAATTGAGGATATATGCAGTTTCCACGAACAAGTTCTTTGCTAGCTTCAGGTTTATCAAAAACTGGATGGCTAAATTATTTAGCCCTCATATAGTACGCACGTTTAATTCCTTAACTGAGTTAGAGATCCAGTGTAAAGTTTCACAAATTAGGTATGCTTTTCATGCCATGAAGACTGAAGACCAGCGCGCATTTTACTGTTTATCCCATGCATACGTACTTGCATACCACTTATGTACCACCCTGCTGATAAAGGACTTTTGCATGGAACTCATGATATGAGCCACCTGGGTGGCCTCCTGTGGTGGGTATAATATGATGTTCTTGTCAAAATAAACTTTAAAACAAACTTTAAAATAAGGATTAAACAACCCACACAGGTTTTGGTGTTCAAAACTTGCTAAAATGTGTTTTATTTAATTGAGGCACTGTAAGGCAAACCATAGGAGTTCAGGCCATAATGTTCTATAATGTGTTTCAAGATTTTAATCTCTTGTTTCCAACCACAGAAGTACTGTACTACTTGCACAGGTCAAATACAACAGGCAAACAACAGTCAACGCTAGGGTTGCCAACTTTGCGGGACGCTTTCTCAGGGCTGCCAACTTTTCCAAAAACCTTCTTCATTTGCCAAGGACTGCAGCATCATTAAGTGCGCCACCTACTGTGGAGGAGTGTGCACAATGGGCAGCCTAGATGCGAGATGCGTGTGTCTCACGCTCATTGCGTGAGAGTTTGCAGCCCTGCTTTCCTGCAGGTGCACGCGCAGAGCTCAGCACTAGTGGCCAGTGCACACACGCACACCAACAACCATCTCATAGCAACGTTTGCATGCATTTTGCCTCACGCTTACAGTATTATTGGCTAACGGGGCTGTGATTGGAATATGGGACTGGAGCTGCCCCGGAAGGGACAAATCAAAATCGCCCATATTTTGGGATGTCCCGGACAATTCGGGACGGTTGGCAACCCTAGTCGACGCCCCTGAGAGAAGTCAACTAGTCGAGTGTTTTTTTCCCCCTCTCTCTTTGCCCTCGCTTGTGTACACAATGCAGTCTCTGCCTCTGAGACGCTGACACGTGTTCCGTAACTTAACCAATTATTATAGTCCCTTCATAAAAGGGGCGGTACCGTTGGTGCTTAGAGGGGAATGTAAACACAACACAAAAGACATGCAGCACAGAACACAGACAAACATCACGTGTGGAGATACTTCACTCTAGACAAATAAACAGCACGGTAACCTGCACAACCTGCAAGTCATTGCTAAAGTGCAGTAACAGTACCGGGGTTCTGCACGGCAGCCGCTAGCTAACATGGCTAATGCTAGCTAATATGGCTAACGCTAGCACTGCAGAGAGTTGTCCTGCCACGGCTTGAACTGTTCCCATTCTCAAGTTGGACACTTAAATTTACCAGAAAATTTAAAGTATCAGCCTTTGTTTTGTTTTATTTAATTGTTATGATGACTGTTAATTTTAGACAATTTTAATAAAAGTTGCTCAATGTGTTCTTCCGCTGCGTGTGTGATGATGTCATCAAACGACTAGTCGACTCGACTTCAACTTTGCCGACCCATTAGTCAACTTGAAAAAATCGTCGTTAATGCCCTACTGCATACTGAGAATGACCCACCACACAAATAAAACCTGCTCACTGGTGTTCCTCTAGGAGCCAGAGTGTGTTGATAAAGTAGGTGTACCTAATTACCAGGATTCATATATTAACCCCTTCAAAAATGCATTTCAAGTAATCATCTGAAATATCAAAATATCAAAACATTAAAGAAACAAAACTTTCCAAAACACAAATAACACCACCATCTGCGTCTCTGGAGGCTGCGTCGCCCGAAATGAACTGTAGAGCCAGTCCAGGGGGTCCATCCAGGGCAGGTTGTAGCTGGCCAGTGTTGTTGCTATGCGCTTCTTGTTTGGCATCTTTGTTCATTTTTTTCTTTAAAAATAACTAAATAGGCTGAGCTTCCTGCACTGAAAAGAAAACCTCACCTTTGCTGCACACTCCCGTGTCACCCAATGTTGCCATGCCCCCAGTCAGACTGCCATGCTGCTAGGGGGTGCTGCCCACATTCTGCACCACTATCGCTCCACCCACAGGCTGGGAGCCCTAACCACACCCAGGAACATACATATAGTGACGCCAGAGCTGGTGCACAGCTCACCTGGCTCGCGTCAAGGGAGGAACCCCTTGCTCAGTCTTGGGTCAGAGAGGGTGCTCTGCCCCTTGCCTCACAATACCTTATGCCTTACAGAGACCTGGATTAGACCTGACAAGTTTGTTGCTCTAAATGAGACTACACCTCCAGGCTACAACTACATACCGAGTCCTAGACTAAATGGTCACAGGAACCATTTATAGAAGTGCCTTAAGTATTAAACAGATAACTGAGGTTAAATTGTTGTCCTTTGATAACTAATCTAGATACAAATAAGATCTCTCTCTCCCTAATTACTGTCAAGAGGCCACAAGGGCCATATAAAGAATTCTTACAAGTTGAAGACTTCTTTATAGCAAATTTAGCAGTACGCTGTGATAATATTATAATTATTGAAGATTTTAATATTCAGAACAGGATCCTGTAAAGGATCCTACCCACTGCTGTGGCCACACGCTTGACTTAATCTTGACTCTTGGTGTGGATAACATAGATATTCTTCCTCAGTCCACAGTAATCTCAGATCACTACCTCATTGCATACAAACTTCATCTTAATCATAATTTGAGCACATTCTCTTGCTTTCGTATTAGTCGTGCAATTACATCTGCCACAGTTCATAGTGAAAACCTCCCAAAAATATCAACCCCATTTGGCACTCCACCTTGTCCAGTAAACCTAGATGACCTAACTGAATGCATTGAGAACTCTCTTCGATCTACACTAGACTAGGTTGCACCTCTAAGATTAAAAACGTTAGACAGAAAAAAACTGGCTGCTTGGTATATTGATCGAACACATGCTTTAAAGCAAAATGCATGTAGACTAGACTGCAAAGGTGAACTACCAATTTGGAATCTTTCCACTTCGCCTGGAAGCAGAGCCTTAGAGACTACAATAGGGCACTTACCACAGCACGCTCAGCCTATTTATCATCCCTCATTGAAACTAATAAAAATAATCCCAAGTTTCTGTTTATTACAGTTTCTAAACTAACAAGGAACCAGGAAGATGCAGAACCACAGGTACCTGCAAACTATAGTAGTGATGTTTTTATGGACTTCAACAATTAAGCAGAAATAATTAGACAAGAAATTCAAACTAGAAAATTGACTCTACCACATTTGCCGCCCGACACAGCAGACACAGATACTGCTCAAAATGATGTAGATGTAGTTGAGAAACTGATATCTTTTAATCCAGTTGACAAACAGAATTTACTGCAATTATTCTCTCTTCGAAATCTTCTACCTGTACATTGGATTCTATTCCTACAAGCCTGCTTAAAGAAGGCCTACCAGTAGTCATTGGACCTTTCCTATCAGTACTAAATGCCTCACTTAGTATTTTGTATTCTACTTTAAGCCTTTAAATAGCAGTTATTAAACCAGAATTTGATCCATGCAAGCTATCAAATTATTGACCTATCTCTAATCTTCCATCTAATATTTTAGAGAAAGTCCTACCCCACCAGTTATATTCTTTACTACACAAAAACCGTATATGTGACAAATTTCAATCTGGGTTCCAAGCCCATCATGGCACAGAAACAGCCTTAGAAAAGAAAAAAATGATCTTTTTCTGTCCACTGACAAAGGATTTGTCTCTTTGCTGGTTATGCTTGACCGTAGTGCTTCATTTGACACAACTGACCACTCTATTTTACTACTATAAATTCTTATCAGAGTCACTGGAACCACCTTATCCTGGTTTAGATCATACCTGGATGATCACAAATCAGCTAGTAAGAGTTAACAGGGAATCCTCAGTATCCACCAAAGTAAAATATTGTGTCCCACAAGGTTCTGTATTAGGACCTCTTTTATTTACTTTGTGCATGGTGCCATTAGGATAAGTTCCAGATTATCCAGAAACATGGGATTAGTTTCCACGGCTACGCAGATGATACACAACTTTATATCTCTGCCAACCCAGATGATATGATGGCTATAAGCGGAACCAGAGGAACCTGCCTAGGCTCAGCCTGACCCTTTGACAGAGTGGATGACCACAAAGTTTCAGGTTCAAACCCCACTTTCTTCTTTTGTGTCCTTGAGCAGGACACTTACCTCTTAGTTGCTCCAGTGGGACTGTCCCTGCAACTAGTAATTGTAAATGTCCCTATTGTCCTGAGGTCTGGCTGACTGTGAATCCCAGTTTGGAGTGGAAGCCTATCCATACCCTAGACACAAACTAGGTGTCCCGATCGGACAGGATGTCCTCCAGAATGCCTTAGATGCACAATACAGACCAGAATAGAGCTTCCAGGTTTATACGTAATTTTAAAATTAAACAAGAATAATAAATGTATAGTTACCTTTAACCCACATCTTGTACCTCCCTTTTTCTCCTTGTTAGGGCACTCTAGTCTGCAGTGACCCTCAGCACAACAGTACATGTACAGGTCTTTGTTCTGGCGATGGATTCTCTCCTCCTGTTTCAGCTGAGAGGCTTGTGATGAGGCACAGCTGCTTCCCCCCCTCGGTGGATCCCATGCATTTTACATATCTTTCCAAACACTCAACAGATGATGCCATCTCCACCTTCACCCACCTAATGAAAAACAACACTTATGTGAGACGCTGTTCATAGACTGCCGATCAGCATTCAACACCATCATTCCTCAGCATCTGATTTGGAACCTGAGACTGCTGGGTCTGAACACCTCCTTCTGCAACTGGATCCTCTGGAAGAGCATTAAATTCTTCCTCTGCATTTAACCCATTCACCAAGTGAAGCAGCAGGCAGCCAGGAACACAGTGCCCAGGGAGCAGTGTGTGAGGATGGTACGTTGCTCAAGGGAATCTCAGTGGTGCTTAGTAGTCTTGGGAATCGAACCCATGACTTCCTGATCCAGGGTGAATACCTTAACCACTAGGCTACCAGCTGCCTCAATACAGCTTAATGTGAAGAAAAGGAGGGTGGAGGGGGTTTTTCGCATCCGGTTCTAAGCGAGAACTCTGAACTCTGTTTAAGTTGTTGGAGTAGATACATCACCGAGCTAAAACTACAAAGATTTCCCCCTCGCTGTGTGTGGGACCGGGTTCTCTTTTGTTGCTGCCAGCTCTGCGCTACTTTTTTTTAACATACCCGTTTTCTGACCAATCCCGCCACTTTCAGCTGCGATTGGCTAATAATATGGCGCCTTTTGTGCTCGGATTGGCTAATTTTATACAACACAGCAGATAACCAATCCTGGCGAAAGTAGCGTGGGACTACGAGCCAGTCATGATCCAAAACACAAAATCCAAATATTATTATATCACACGAATCACACATTGATTTACGGGCAGTCTTGTGGGCCGTAAAAATTTTCAGAAGGGCCGGATCCGGCCCGCGGACTGCCAGTTGAATAAGCCTGGTTTACACTATACAATTAGGCATTTTTAGGCATTTGTTTTTACCACATCACAAATTTGCGTTTTTTCACTAATGTCGGGGGTTTACTGTAATATGTAACCTCACTTATTCTGACCTCCATTCATTTAAATCTGCTGTTTATTCTCAGTCAATTTCTTATCAGTCAGTCATAGTAGCTGTTTTTTGTGTTTTCTGTCAGAACTGGTTTTTCACATTATGCACCTATCCAAAATGGCCCTATGTCATGGAAAACTGAATTTTCTTTGCTTGTTGGAAATATGTTAATACTGTTGAAGTTTCAAAACATTCCATTCCCTCCCAAGTCCAAACAATCCATGTATGGAAATTAAACTGCAAAAACATGGCATCACATAACCAGAACACCTAAAGTCTCGAGCCAGTTTGGCTTACTGCTCATTTACATTCTTCAGTCAAGACTACTTTTCGATTGAGACACAATACAGGCCAGCCAATCAGAGCACATATAATTTACATATACCAGGCTTTTCAAAGCAATTCTAAAGGATACAGAAAGGTTGGAAACTGGTCAATTAAAAATGAAACAAATCTGTTTTTGTTATATAACATCATATAGACATCATAAGTAGGTCTCAGTGAACAAAAATGAAATGCAATAAAAATTGTAGGATAAGGGCCTTAAAAGATGGTGGGCCATTGTTTTTCACAGCCATATAGCTTGAGGTGGGGGGCACCCCCACAAAAATAATTCACTGGGACTGTTGTGTTTTCGCTCGGTGGCCAGGGCTTGTGCTGGGGTTTTAGGGAATTGATTTTGGTGTAGGCTTAGTCACTAGTGCCAGGCTGGGAGAGCTTTTTTCTTTCCTTTCAGATGGAGAATTAGAGAGCTGTAGGTGTTGAGTCGTGATGTGAAGAATGACAAGAGCAGAGAGAGAGAGAGAGAGAGAATGTGTGTGTGTGTGGGTGTGCATGTGGGTGTGTGTGCCTGTGTGATGTAGAAAGAGAGAAAAAGAGAGAGAAGTGAGGTGCTCCTAAAGTTTTGAAATGTGAAGCCTGTCTACCACCTGCAGACCTAGTAATAAAGTCACAAATGTTCACAAATGCAGTCACCAAAAACAGAGTAAAGGTTGCGCAGGTTAGAATTTTGACAGTTAGCGAACATCTGAGCATTTTCCTACCGTAAAAGTAACCTTTTTACCGTTAGTGTTTTTCAATGACTGAGTGTCCTGTGTAATTCCTAGATTTCATAGATAATCACTCTCCTGGTTGGACTAATATATCAGTATTCTCCATTTTACACCTAAGCTTCCTAAAGTAAACAATGAGAGGAGTCCATATACTTCTCATATAACTCGCAATAGATCATTTTTCAACTTGTATTTACAGATTCATCCCAACATATTCTATATGTTACTATTATATGTAAAAGAACTGTCCTGAAATTGTGATTTGTAGAAGAAATACATTTGCTTATCTATCTTTTATATTACGATGGACATGTTGACTTGCTCTGAACAAATTGTGATTGCATCAACGTACTATACATTTACAGCAACTGTTATAATTAGAAACTTTTGTAAGCAAAATTTAGAGTTTACAAGTGCACATTTCTACAATACACATGCACATAGGTTTATTTTATCCTATTTTTATATTCCTAGATTGTATAGTAATAATTCTTGGTGCATTATTACTGCTGTACCTATATACATACATGTACTCAATATGTATATATTTTCAATACACGAGTCCATATTTATATTTTTGTACTATTTGTATTGTATAGTGTACTTTTTATTCTGTACTGTTGTATAGTTTTTATTGTACTGTTTTTGCTGCTCTTTGTTTCTGTCCACCTTCTGCCGTAGCAATGCAAATTTCCCACTTGTTGGACCAATAAAGGTTTATCTTGTCTTATCTTATCTTATAGGCCACTGGCCAGAGAGGCTGAAACATTGAATGTGTGAGTTATGTCTGAGCAGGACGGGTTTAGAGTTTATTTTCTATTAAGAATGTATAAAGAAAGTCTCTGCCTAGCAGCCCAGAATGTTTTTGGGCTTTGTGTTTGGCCACCTAGTCAGTCTACGAGCTATTATGCTATTATTTGTCATTAAAAAAGTTAAATAGGGAGAAAAAAAACAACACTGTTATGCTAAGAGAGACTGGGACTAAGCAGTGGCCAGACCTGGGGGAGTCAGCATGCTGCCTTTCACTGACTGACCCACTGGAGCTGCTCCTCAGGTCCCCGGTGAGTCCAAGCAGGGACCTAATGTTTCTTGATTTATTTTCAGAACGTGTTTGCAACATCCACTGAAAAATATCTGACACGCAACCGTTAAGCCTGAGCATTGATTTTCCGAAGGAAAGAAAAGGTATAATTGCACATCATTATAGCCATTGAAATTGATTTTGTGTTTCCACAAGATATTACCAAGAGGTAACATGTACAAAGAGAGACAAAGAAAGACTTGAAAAATAAAGAACTACCAAAAAAATGTTACAATTTTTTGATTAATGATTTCCCAAAAAAAGCAAAAAGGGCCAAGTAGGCAGTTAGGCGACAGCCTCAAACTTGCAGCCAATGACCAAGCTATTCAAAAGTTATTCACTTGTCTCAATGAAGTCACCAGTACTGGAGTACTCACACCTGATATGTGAAACATTTTTTGTTACAGTTTTCTGATAAAGCTTGGGCCTAAAATGTATTTCTCTTCATTGCGGAGGGGCAGATGCAGAAAACGTATTTTTTCAGAAAATTAACATTATCAGAATTACATATCCAACTCAAGACTTGTGCAAAGACACCTAAAAAGTCGCTGATCATTTTGGATAGTAAACTGTAGACATCACAACCACTCATTGCTATCCCCACTGCTGTACAAAATGTGGCCTGTAAGCTTTTCTACAAATAACCAGACCCACTGCAGTGAGAAGTTTGAGCAACAGTAAAACAGTCCAGGTCCTGAACCAACAGACAGAATGATATTAAATCAAAAAAAGGAACTCAAAAGGAACTACTTTTTACTCATTTACTTAAATGTAAATGAGTAAAATGTAGATTACTCACAGTTATACTCCAAGTAGAAGCAAAGTATTATCAATTCAGGGTTATCATATGCAGGAGAGTACAAATCCTGGAAAAAGTTACAGGAGTGCATGAGAACATGTCATGTAAATGGAGGAGGAGAACCTTTGTAAGCATGTTTTGACCAATAAAACATATTTTTGGGTAAAGGGTAAAAATTGTGCAAATATGCTTTTGATAGTTTTATCACTAGAAACCTCCGAATATATCAAATGAAAAATATCAAATAAATGTGCTGAGATTTGCCATTTCGTCTCTGTGTAGTCTTCTTGTGAGACAAATAACCTTGTCTTTGTGGGGCAGCTGTAATTTCTTTCTGCACTTAAGAGCATGGATGCCGGAACCTTTACTTTTCAAAATGATTCGTCCCCCTTTCCCCTCCCGTACTACAGCTGAGACGTAGAGCACTGCACACACCAAACCCCCCAACCCCTGTATAATGTTCGCCTTTATCGAACAGTATAATGTGCCTGAGAAATTCCCTGAATGCCCTGAAATGTTAGGGAGTATGATGACAATGGTGCTGCACTGAGGCTCTTTTGTCTGATGTTATTGTCACATACTCAGCCTGAGATGGAGTTATCATCTCTTCCATGTGCGTGCAAGCTGCAGTGATGGGGAAGCTGCTCAAAGCCGTGATGCATACATACATCTGCAGAAATATCCAGGAAACCACACAATTCTCAGTGGGCTCTATGCATTTCTCAAATACTTCTGAATTAACCTCTTTATCCTCTTAGTGGCCATTCCCCTGGTAATGAACTCCTTTGATAATTTAATTAATAATTCACATAAATTCACATGATTCAAAAAGTCATTCACTTTTGGTTAAATGTCACAATCTAAAATGAAATCAACAAATGAACATTTAAAGCAAAACCACCTTTGGCATTTCATGACTACTGTAAAAAAAGGGTTCAAATCTAGGACCATTACAGTACTTTTGCTATATATTTGCTTTATGTCATTGTTTATATGTAACTAAATAATGTATCATATAATTATTTGCATAATGAATAATATTTATATTCAGTTTTGTATTGCACAACAGTTTTGGGTAATCTGACAAAAACATTTTTCTAAAAAAAACCTGCTTAATAACGTTGTATGAAATTAAATTAAACACAGCGCCAACTCTCAAACATAAATGTGGCACTTGTTTTAATTGGCTAAGAGTGAGAAATGTACAAAATCTAAGATGTCATAGGGAAACACTAGGAGGGTTAAAGATAAAGCAGCAGAGCCATATATGAGCGGAAACAGCAGAAAAAAAATTAAATATTTACAAGGATTCATGATTTAATGATGCAGTAGTGTCCTGATAGTAAGGGATTTTGCATGTATCACCAATTTAGCAACATAAACCTGTTTCATTTCAGTGGGTGAATTAGATTATGAGGAGCAGGTGGCTGAGAGCTTTTTACCTCATGAGACAGATAGAAAGCTGCAATGCCAAGGGGCCAGAAGCAGCACAGCATGGAGAAGACACTCAAACCCAAGTGGTCTCGTGGCGGCATCATGAGGAAGTTGTCCTCACTCTCCGAGTCACTTGAATACTCACTCTGCAGGAAAAAAACAGAAGGAAACGCTCATCAAATCAGACAACATCAACCAAGGTAGCCCTCCGTACCTCTTTGTTTTGAGGCAAAAAAACCCAAAACAGACAGTCGATTCAAAGAGTGAGCACCTGGCGAAATGACTTCTGACTATGTCTGTTATCTTGTATCCCATTTCTGGCTCTGATGGATTGAAACTGAGGTGAAGTCTTTAGCTTTGTAAGCTGAGAAACACAATGCAAAGCTTTCCAGTCCAATTTCAGGCCTCAAATTGTTTGTGCTTTTGTCGCTGTCTTTGTCATCAATGGTGCATTTGTGACTCTAGCATTTCAAGATTAGTTTTCCAAGAACTGTTTATTCGGCCATGCTACAGAGCTATCTGTGTTCTTGCCTGAAGTATATCAAACTCCAATTTGCAATATCACTCCTCCAGAACAACGGCATAATTGGCCATTCAAATGGCAGCAGCTGCCAGACTAATTGAAAAGTATAGGTCTGGATAAAAGGGAATATAATCTATTTTTGAACACGAGTGTAATCTGTTTGCCACCGATTTACCGCTCAAAGAACCAGAGAATGACTGACACTGGCTGTCCTGAAATCTTTCGCCGTAAATCATAAGCCATAAACAATATCAGAAATTTGCAAGCTGTATCGAAGCTCTGGATGATAATGAAAAATTAGGATTCAGTAAAATAATGATTCTTAGTGCCAGTCTCCCAGACATGGATTAAGCCTACATGGGTTGTTAGCTACATAATGTTGCTAACAAAGACTAGAAGTAGTTTCATTTCTATAACTACATCCTCAAATCTCCCCTCAAACTGCACCCAGCTCTTCATAAATGTGGTGCAGGTGTTTTTTAGGACCCAGCATGACTTACTGTGAGCAATAAAAATGAACAAAACTTCAGTGACTATCGATTTCTAGTGTTTTTTAAAAGCATTAGCCTCATAGCTCCTCATAGCTTGCTTGGACTCTGTCCACATCTTTGTTTCAACTGAACTCCCGACACACGCAGAAAGAGGAAAGAAGTGGACCATCTGGGGTTCCCTAGGGACCAGTTTGAGAATCACTAGTATAGGTAATGTCTGTGAACTCCAGATGGCATTTTCACCTTGCTGTGTGTTTGGAAAGGCACAAACAGCTTGCACAATCTGCCTCTCTCCCCACTAATTTGCAGCAAGACGGCCTTCTGCATATGTTCACAGACAGTGGTGTAGCTCTCCACACTTGCGAGACAATGTTCTCCCGCTCAGCCACTCTCTGTGTTTCTGGCTTATACAATACTCCTGCAATGGTTCTGAGTCTCGTGTGTCATAGCAACATAAATCTTTTTTTAATAGACTCAGTCCCTCTATGTATTATAGAAACTCTGCTGCAACAGTGTAGGTGTTGCAGAGGAAGACGGACCCGAAGCCCAGCACCAGTGTGGGGGGATTTTACGCACGCAAAGAAACACACACAGCGGAACAGACATCAGTGAGACAGAAAATCAAAGACAAACATATCAGATTTACATATTCAAAATCAAATTTAAATTTAGTTTCCTTTTTAGGTTCTGCGTGTAAATCTCCTAAGCTTGTTACGTTAGATGAATATCTGAGAAGCTTTGTGTTGCGTGTACTCGAACAGCAGCGTCACCCAGTCTGCAGCCCAAATGAGGAGATGACAGATAACGGCTAACAGAATATTTAATGAATCTTAGTCATCATTAGAACAATTATGATCAGGGGTCAGTACGAGGCCATGTATGAGAACGTGTACGCTCCTAATTGGTTCTCGGCTTGGACGCTGGCTTCTCCTGAGGCGATTTGTGAAAGCAGCGTCCGGACATACGTCAACATTTGGTTAATTCTAGTGTGCAAAATTAGCCTTGTTGTTCCGAAAGCTGAAATACAGAAGCAAAATTTGGAAGACGAATATATCTTGGTTGATTGGCAGCATCCATGATGGCAAATTGTGTACATTCGCAAAAAAAGTGGCCTAAATCCAGCAGTGTTCATGTTGACCCCTTCTTTTGATTGGTCCATGTGACAGAAACATCCAGCCTGTGGATGAATGGAGGAGAATGGGGGAAAAACGAGAATTCTTTTAAATCATTGTCCTGCAGTGTTTCTCGTTCAAGGCATGGTTTCTGGCCTTGTTTTTTTTAAAGCATTTTTTTTTTTGATAGATGAATCGCTGGCCTAGCAAACTGCCAGATCATATTCCGGGCGGCGTGTCATGAAGAGGAATGAGAGGGAAGAGGTAAAGCTGCAACAGATTGAAGAGTGTGTCTGCATAACAAGCAAGTCAAGTGCTCCATTAATTGGATTCCAAAATGAACTTCAAAAGTACAGTTTTATTGAAAGGTCAGAACACATCCTAAATGGTTAAGATAATTAGAGGGACACAATGGCCTTTCAGTTTGGGGAGGGATAATAGACTTCCCTCTGTCCCTCTAACAATGCTGCGCCAAGCACCCCAATACAACTCATTCACAGGCGGCTTCATGAGGGCTGTTAAGCTTAGTACATGAACATAATAACAGAATATGTTATATAAATCATTCAAGCCACTCGACAAGCTATAGAGCTATAGAGTAGATTACAGAGTGGTGTTTTTACTAGACAGTGTAATGAGATTTCCATTCACTACACTGTAAAAGTAATTTATCTCTCCATGAAAGCAGAGTTTTGAGGAAGTATGAATTTTCTACTGCAAGCTGGTCCACATGAGGACAGAGTATTCATATGTATTCATAATGCAATTCTATATGTTTTCCCCCCTGGATATGCCTGAAGCCTTTGTATCTGCCCAAGTACAGATATGCTGCTACTGGTCAAGCAATTGGACTTAATGTAAAGTATATAATAATGGTGCAGTGATCATGAATATTGTTTGAAAATGACTAACTAGTAGTTACTAGATCTTATTACTTTATTTTAACAATATTTGTAATGGAAGACACACCAAAGAGAATAACATGTGTTCTTTTGCTCACTGAACGCATGTTATTTCCATTCTAAAATCTCAACACAGATCAGCCACAAAAAAAAAAGAACTGACAAACTGCCAATTGCCAATAGGAGAAAAACAGAGTCCAGACCTGGCTGATTTTGATCAGGGACCCCTGGTGTATACAAACATGGTTTTTTTTTTGATCTATGAGTTCCTCTGTGTGTGAATCCTCCACAGCTGTCTAATTATGAGTGCACCTATATACCAACACTGACTGAAGACAGGATGTTTTAACACTGTAGGTACTAAAAGACTTGTCTGAGCTGATAAAAATCTTTGCTTTTTGAGTTTTGCTAAATAACTGTAATATAATAGTAATACTGTATTTGAGGATAATTCAGTAATGACTATCAAATATTTATGAGACATATGTAACTAGCTCATAATTTACCTGTATGTAGACCAGCCTATGTAGATTTACTTCTATAGGTATTGTAATGGCACCGTAAACAGAGAGGGGAAATATTGTCTTTATGTTCACTTGTATTCGCCTTAAATTTACACACAATATATGATTAGACATGACCGATAGATAAGTATTCCGACGTGACACATTAATAACTTTAAGCTTTGTTGTAAAGCTGTTGTTGACAATAACAGCTTTGGTTAGAAGCAATATGTATTGTGCTTCAGTTTTGGCCCACTATTGTCAATTCCCCAAGTTAGGATTCACAACGACAGACTTGCAGTTTAAATACTCTATAATTTTTCAGTGAGAGAAGGCTTCACATTTTTTACATTTTTGAAATAAGTCTTGAGTTATTGGGTGTATATTCTAAAAGAACATGGGAGATGGGAATCAATTTTCCCTGGTTCATCACACCATTCCAATTTCCTTCAATTGTGTTTAATATCTCAGTTTGCAGGGAAGGAGCCCCACATCTTCACTGTAGAAATGTTGTTCACTGTGGAAACAGTTTTTCTTAAGATTGTACACTCGGCCCATCTTTCTTCAAACACAATGAATTTTAGGGGCGTTGCAATTAATCATATAATCGATGCATCGCAATGCAGACGTGGACGATGTTGCATCAATGCAGTGGCAGGACATAATCGATTATATCATAATGACATTGCTTGATTTTAAAAATCTAGTTAAAAAGAAGCACTG
>JBBPCY010000150.1:6652454-6670892 GCA_037974405.1 Brachyalestes nurse | reverse complement strand
AGTTCAAGTCAAGTCTCAAGTCTTTAAGTGGCAATGTTTACAAATGGTGACTCTAAATGTGGGATTTTTGAGCTTTACATTTCTGGATGAATCTGCGGGGGCGGGGGGCGGGGCTTTGGGGACGGGACTTTTGGGGGTGGGGTGGGGGGGCTTAGGGACCGGCACCAATGAGGCAGCTCCTTGCCAAAACAATAGCAAGACTGCTGATAGGAGCTAGAAGAGAATGGTAAATGGAGTGCATGTTCAGGTTTTAGATTTAAGATTTGCAAAATAAAACGTTTTAGACCCTAAAACAGGAGTATGAGTGGTGGTGGGGTGGTACGATCCCTGAGTGTGCCCATGCGTAGGACTAAAGTAATGGGACACCGAGGCGAGGTGAACGGTTTTCGGGGGTTAATATGGCAGGAGGGGCCGTTGGAAAGAGTGCGAGATATTAATAAATAATTCCATGAAATGAACATTGTTTACGAGCTATGACTCGCGAGTCACAACACCCAAGTCCGAGTCAAGTCTCAAGTCTTTGAGGACAAGTCTAAAGTCAAGTCACAAGTCTTTCTTTGTGTGACTTAAGTGCGACTCGAGTCTGAGTCTCAGACTCAAGTCCCCATCTCTTCTAGGCCTATACTACTTATTTTGGTTACAATTTAATGCTGTGGGCACAATTTCTGTTTACGTTTTGATGAACTATGCCTATATTCTTTATTTCTGTTTACAATTTAGTGTAATGGTCACAATTTTTGTTCACATTTTCCATAAAAACAGGAGCTTACATCTCATTGCTTGTATTTGAAAACAAAAAATGTGAAGTAATGTATAAAATTGATGGGATGCATCGTGATGCATCGAGATATCAAATCGAATCGATTCGTTGACATGATAATCATAATCGAATCAAATCGTGAGGCCAGTGAAGGTTCACACCTCTAATCAATTGTGTTCTGATTTTCTGTTTTGTTTGACCAGAGTACACTGTTCCAAGGGAGCTCTGATGTATTTAATTGTTTGGGTGCAAATATTACATTCCTGTCTGTGCTTCTTTTGCAGAGGAATTAGGGTTAGGGTTAGAAATGTTAGGTGAAGTTCACTGCTTATTGTTCTATGTGTAACTGTTGCTTGCTGCTTTATAATGAAAATACATTTGAGGTGGATATTTGAAATATAATACATATCAACAACAAAAGTGTCTGAATACTTCTTTCCCCTCAATGTATCCATGGCCTACATGTAAAAGTCACACAGTTCCCTACACAAAGCCTAGGCCTTCATTCATTATATTGAAAATGATGTAAAAGCCAGTGTCTGGAGCATGGCACAGGAATAATAATAATAGACTTTAATTTTCTCCTTAAGTCACAATTTGCCATTGGGCATTAGTTGCATTAGAATACAGGCTTGTCGAGCACATTCAAAGATTTTTCAGTTATTTGATTTAAATAAAAACATCACAGACTAGGCACTGCAGCACATCTGCACATGTTCCTCTTTTCCCAGCATTACTGTCACCTCACAGAGATCTGCAGAACTGAGCGGCCGAATCAGAACAGGTGGCCCAGCCAGGCGGGCAGCAGCAGGAAACTGACCGTCCAGACTGCCACTCTACTCACAGCCCTTCCAACAACCACCAACCCCCATAACACACACACACACACACACACACACTCTCACAGCCAGTCATGTGGAAAGAACCAGATAAACGTGCTCTGTAAATTCATCATATGACTGGATGGTGTGAAATGAAAGACAACATATTACAAATCACTTTCTTCTAGAACAAACAGGAATGCTGTGGGTTAAAAAAGGTGGAAAAACATGCAGAAATGATAGTGGTGCCTGGAAAAGCATATTCTGGCTGTCATTTGATAATATGCACAATAAATAAAATGTTTGAAATACTGGATATAGCAACAGCACAGCTGTCTAGTGTTTATTTACACCATTTACAAACACCATCTTCCTTTTACACTGTGTGAACATTTCAATGACTTGGAATAACATCTTGTTACATTAGCATACACTAATCCCTTCGTGTCTATGCCACAAAAGCAGTCTCTTCTGCCTTTTCAGTTATGTGATGTTGCAATAATTTTGCTGTGTAATGAGCATGATCTAATGAAGCCAAATATTTGAGGCAGTTTTTTGTGTGCATGCCAAACTGGCATTTTAAACAAGCGGTAGCATGAAGGTATTTCACAATTCAGATACATTTTATTGATGATGTGAAAAATGAAAACAATAAAGCCTTGGTGATCCAAAATCTGTTCTGAGTGGGTGAAAATGTTCAGTCAGAAATGTTAACAGTTCAACCTTTAATAAAGGCAGCATCGTGCTGCTTTATGTCCATCATGGACATATTTTTGTGTAGAGTTTGATCAGTAAAAAGGGGCATCAATCAAGTCTCTGAATGTCAGGAAAATGTTCAATAAGGTTACAGTTAGAAACCTTTTTGTAAAGTACGATTTTAGGGATATGAGGTTTTCTTCTGACAGCAATATTTTTTAGGATTTTTTACAGCATTGTTGTTAGTGGAGTAGATTGACAAAAAAAAAAAATCTTTTTTCACACTTTCTGTATTTCTGTACTCTCGACTTTCCCTCCACTTACTCCAGATGCTGTACACAGCCAAGACACATTTAGTGTCCAAACTTTAGTTTAATGCTACAAGGCCAATGGGAACAGACACTAGAAGTCAATACTAACCCGAATCTTTTCTTTAAATACATCAAACGTCTGTCTCCCTGCTGAACATATATCCAGCTCTGTATGTAGATTTGTCAATGTGGTTTAGGACAAAGTATGATTTATGTGAAGCTGAGCAAAACTTTACATCATTGAGTTGAATTAAAGCTTCGGTAGACAACAGGGTCTGCTTTCACGAACCACCTCAGCGGAAGGATCACTGATCCAGAATCACTTCTTTCTGTTACATAGACCATCACAAACACAAAGGAACCTGATTCAAAATCAGTCTTCACGACTGTTTTGTGAATACCAACCGAAGTGCTAAACTCTCCTAACCAAAAGTCTGATCGACTACATCTGGGGTAAGGCGGAACATCGCGTAATCAGATGTTTTGCTAAAACATTCCCTTAAATGCCTTAACCTTACCTCTAGCTCTTGAAACTCATCGTCGTCGTCCACGTCATAGGAGAGTGTCTGAATTTTGGCATCATCCATAGACAAGTCCAGGAACTTGCTGTCTGTGAATACGATTCCGTCTTTCATGATGGTGGCAGTGGCCGGGGCCTGAGCCATGTCTTCGATGAAGGTGGTTTCACAGCAGTCCCCTCCCTCTCCCCATGCCCTCAGCACACCCTCTGGGTACAGAATGAGATTGGGCCTGTAGAAGGGATCTTGGGGCAGGGCGCTGGGGTTGAGCAGCTGTGGATGCCGCCCACCGACCCTCGCCCCATTCCTGTCCTGGACCGCCTGCTGAGAGGGCGAGAGGTTAACCACCACGTGGCCCTGATACTGCGGGGCGGAGTATACTGACATCAGGCCCTCCTTGGTCTCCACCATCACGCCGCGGGTGTTGATCAGGCCATTGCGTTTACAGCTCTCGGGTCCCGCATCCCCACCGTCTGCCGATGAAGACGGCTTCCGCTGAGCAGGGGGGTCCTTCTCTTCCTCCGTTCGGAGCCCTGTTTCCATGTTGGCCTAGAGAGTGCAGACACTGGGGAAGGTCTCTGCCCCGTCGCTGGTTTCCCTCATGAGTGATAGTGAGGAGGCATGAGGTGGAAGCATCGCTCCTACAAGAAATGTTAGCGAGGTTAGCTATGTCACAGCAAGTGTTACAAATTATAAGCATCTTTTCAAAAGAAAGCTTATCTCAGTATCTTTTCAGCCGGTATGAGCAGGCTCCCACTCTTCTATATCAAAACACATGGCAAACTGTAAAGGATTTTTTCTTTCAACAAAATAAGACTGCACACAGTTTTTCATAAACTCATAATACATCTCTTCTTATTTCAAAGACAAATAGGGTTTTATGTTTTGGGGTTCCATAAACAGAACGTTTACATTTGTTAACATTTTACAATTCATTTGTCAAGGGGTGAGTCTGTGAGTGAACAGTCAGTTCTCAAAGCTGATTGGAAGTAAGAACAATGGGCAAATGTAAGGACCTGAGTGACTTTGAAGGGCCAAATTTTGATGGCTGGACTCCAAAACAGCAGATTTGTGGACTGGAATGCACAAAAAGGACCAAAAGTGTGTCTGGTTCGATCTGAGCTATTGTGGCACATTTCTGGCTATGCTGGCTATGAGTAAAGAGTGCCCATGCTGACCCCTGTCTACTGCCTAAAGTGCCTAAATTGGGCATATAGGCATCAGAACTGGACTATGAAGGAATAAAGGGAGGTGGCCTGATTTAGTGTATCAAGTCTTCTTTTAGATCATGTGGAGGGTCGGCAGCAAGAAAGCAAGCTAACAGAGACAGTGTGATGAACTGAACAATATTCTGCTACAGGACTTAAAAGGATCTGCTGCTGACATCTTGATGCCACCTTCGGAGGTCTTGTGGAGTCCATGCCTCAATGGGTCAGATCTGTTTTGGTGGCACCTACACAATGTTAGGCAAGTGGTTGTAATGTTATGGCTGATTGGTGTATGCTGTACGTATGCCTTTGTTATCTCTGGTGATACCAATTACTAAGCAATAATTGCTAGAAGCATTTTTCCATTTTTCTTCAAAGAATTATGTCATACCCAGGAGTCTTGTCTCAATGCAAAATAACACCACCAGCAGGAGTGCAAAACACATCTTTCACTTCAAGGCAGCTATTCTGAGAAAGCCAGATCTTTATCAAAGGAATCAGGAGTCATTTGTATGACACTCTCAAAGCAAAGATTTTTGACTTTCAGATTTACTGCCACTGATGAGTAATGTGCAATGTGTAAAAACTAAGTTTTTGATACTCTTACTAGCTAGGCTGATGCTGATTAAGGATGATTAATAGACTCTAGAGTGCCGTTTAAATAACTGATGGTTGATGAATGAGAGAATGCTGTATAAATGTATAGGTGTGTTGGTGGTTTACAGCTGCATGTCTTACATAAGGTTACTGTATTTCTGTAAGGGACAGCCGTACATAATTGTTGTAATTCGATGTAGGCTTAACAGATGGTGGTCCACTTCCCAACATTTTTATATGAAAACCAAAACACTGATACCTACATAATCTTATTCACTGGCTAAAATCTGCCATAAAAACAAATTAAGTGTTTGCTAAAATATACCTTTTTTTAGTTGTGACGGAACAGTTTTGCTATAATACCAAAAGTATTGCTATAATACCATCAAAAAATGCCTGACACCTCTTCCATTTCCTTTTAAGAACCTCTAACAGACCTATGGATTATTTTCCAGCTATGTAAAGTCTGACTGTGCAGCCTACACTGTCATGCATCCCTGAGCCATTGATTCCTGCCTCTGCACCACTGAATCATCTAAAACCACATGGCCATGTTCCCAGGAATTTACACACACTTTTCTGCTAAGTTCAGCAAGAAAGCACTCTTATCCAAGATGAGAGATATTCCAGTTCTGAAGGTCCTAAAGGAAGCAGTATACAAGCTTTGTTTCAGTGTAGTGTACTATAATAATGTAACTTCAAACCATAATCCTTAGTCCTAAAGTCTTATGTTCTTGGAGCTTTATTCTTGGGCTCAATAGCTGTTACAAAAAAGTCCATGTACATGTCTGCAAATAGTTTCCCTTCTGACGTCTTAGACACCTGAATACCAGCAATGAATACCATGGGCCCATAATCAACAGGATATAATAATAATAATAATAATAATAATAATAATAATAATAATAAAGAACCAAAAAACGTTACTATACAGAGATAGTATAGCAGCAGAGTCCCAGGATAAACATGTTAAAACGCTGAACTTATCCAGAAAAATGTCAAAGGCCCTCAGCTGTGAGCCTGTCTTTTTAGGTCTACTGCAAAGAGAACTGAAAGCAGATTTTGCTCTTTGTGCACTGTTGTGTGACCAATTAGATGCTTCAATACTGGAAAGGCTAAAAAGTTGGAAAGCTGGATTTCAACATTATTTGCTAAAAATAGTTATTCGACCATTTCAGTGGGTCAGTCAGAACATTTGATTCTTTTCGTATTCTTTCACATTAAGGCACGATAAAGACTTTTGGGATCCACTTTACTGTAGGGCGACAATCAAAAGGCTACATGAGGCTTGCAAAGGCCTTTTTAATTACAACTGACATTAATTTAAAAAGATTTCGTCTAACAAGCATCAGTTGTCATAACACTTTCCGAGGTGAAATAATATCCCAATTGACTTTTATTACAAGTGATGCTTATTAGAATAAACCTCTATCATTTTTATGCAGGTTTATGACAGTCATAAAAGGCTGCTGTTGGTGTCATGTAGCCTTACAGATGCCACCCTTCAGTAAAGCGCTGCAGATTTCTGTTGTATAAATCTCATAAGTGAAGGTATTTGCTAACAGAATTTATTTCCAGTCTAAATGTAATCTGTATGCATGTCACTCAGCTGAAATGTAGCAAAAAATTGGCCATTACATCTGAAAAGCATTTGTCAAAAGTGTGAGCGCACAATTTAGCACTACTCAAAAGATGAGCAGCTTACACCTGCAGTACTTAGTGTAATCACTGGCTTATGTCAGATGTCCTAGCGTCTGATCTCCATCAGTGCGGATTTTACCCTGTCACAGTTTCTGGACTGGCTTATTGTTATTTTGAAGGGTATTCAGGAGAGGGGCAAAGTCATATTCCTCTATTGCATCCACTGGTTGTTGCCTGCATGCGAAGACTGAATCATTCCTGACTATCACTGGAGGAGCTCTGCAGCTTTTTTCCCGGGCCTCCAGGGGTTTTTGAAATGCAATAGCCCATGTGATGAGAGTTTTAATTTTGGAATATGTGATCTACAGAGAATCATTATTAACACTAAAACAATCTTTAGCAGACTCAGGCACATCGTTTATGTATTGTTCTTCTTACCCATGCATCTGCAGACAATGTTATAGTGTTTATTAATCTTCATTCTTCAAATTTTAACATCATAATAGTACCATTTATAACTGTGACTAAATTCCTAGTAGCTTCTCAATCACACCCAATTACATCCCTTTGCTTCCTTTACTCATAACTGAAAGCATATAATAAACAGCAGGTAGTTTATAATTTCTGACTGCATTTTTTGTGATAAATTGTTGAAGAGAGACCTTAAGACATTAGTGCTTACTTTTTGGTAATAGGTTGTGTCTATGCTTCTGCAATCTTCATATTTCCAGGTATCAGAGCAGAAACCTCAGGTTAAATTTAGCCTATAGAGCGCCAGGACACTAATAACAACAAGAAGCTGTAAAGATATTAAAGACAATGATTTCTATCCCTTTTTTTTGGTGCAAAGGAGTCTTCCCAAAGCTGATGGGCTGCAGGAGGCTGGGGTGCATCGGTGTCATCTTGGTGCAATCTCTCATTTGCAGTCCAAGTTCGTGATCTGACTGGCAAGACAGCTGCTTACCTTTCCAGCTGAACGCATGGAGTCGATGAACCGCAGCGCAGCAGTTGTGTGTTTTGGTCGCCTTCTTGGTCCTCGAGGGAGATTTTACTGAAGGCTGTGTGGGGGGGAAATGAACTAAGTCCAAAGTGTCCGAGTGCAGTGCAGTCAGGGAGTAGATGCGTTAAAACGCTCCGGTCAGGCAGCCGCGACGCGCCTCTGGTTCTGGGGAGGTTTCATGTGGACTCCGGCTGCACACTGCGGCTTCGCCCGCACACCTCCCGCGTTTCCAGGATGAGGTGCGTGAAAGACGCGTGACCTGCCGTCTTTATAAAGGCACGCTCGCCCTCCTCTTGGTCCTAAAGCACAGATTCACTCCGGGACGTCCATTATCCCGCACCCTCACTGTACACGGGGGCGCGCGCGGCACCTTAATGATGCTGTACTAAAGACAGTTTGGTTTGGACCACTGTCATCCTATATGTAGCCCCTGTCTAACCACTCCTGCTCACACATGTTAAAAGACCGATGCATTTGGAAAGCAATCAGATGACATTGCTTTATGTGATCAATTAGATTGTGCTGTTTTCCTCCAAACTTTCGCTGCTAAGGTGAGGCCTATGTTAGCGTGGTGTAATACAGCCACCCAGCGTCAGAAAGTGGAAAGAACAGGCACTCTCCTACACTATACGGACATCAGTATTGGTATGCCTCACCGTTTCACCAACGGGGATTTTAATGACATTGCATTTAAATACATAGACTTTAATATGGAGTTGGTCCCCCTTTTTAAGGAAGCCATAGTAGCTTCCTCTCTTCTTGGAAGATTTTGGAAGAATTTGTGCCCATTCATTTCTGTAGAGTATTCATGAGGCCAGGCACTGATGTTGGACAAGAAGACCTGGTTGCGATCTCCGTTCCAGTTCATCTCTAAGGTGTTGCATGGGGTTGGGGTCAGGACTCTGTCTGGGCCAGTCACCCAACTCATCTAATCATGTCTTTATGGAGTTTGCTTTGTGCACTGGGGGCCAGTCATGCTGGAGTAGAAAAGGTTCTTCCCCAAACCGTGTCCACAGAGTTGGAAGCATGATTTCGTCCAAAATGTCTTGGTATGCTGAAGCATTAAGATTGTTCTTCACTGATAGCAAGTGGCCTAGCCCAAACCCTGAAAAACAGGTGTGTCCCAATACTTTTGTCCTCATAGGGTAAGTGGCCTACCCTAAACTAAGAGCAAAAACTGCCAGCTGTGCCACTTTTAGAAAGCTTTGAGGCTGACTTATGATCCTAATGAAGGAAAGCAAAAGCTTATTATAACAGTGTATAAAGAGAGAGAGCGAGAGAAAAAAACGTACAGAAATCAACACACTAAAATGACCTCAGAGCGACTGAGTGGAAAGGAAACTTGCTGTTTAAGGGAGTCCAAAGGATTGTAAAAACAAAGAGCTTAAATTAAACATTAGTTAAATTAAACTTCTAAGGAGGTCTGGCAGTAAAACTTGTCCATTCGGTCACAAAGGTCACTATACTGCCCTACAAAGGCAAAGTGCAGTAACTACATATTTGGTCAAAATTGACTTTAGACTACAAAAGGGGTTCAAAGTTGTCCTGTTTCAAAGAAATGATGGTGTCAATTACAGTAATTACAAAATGTTTACTAATACTAAAACTTTAAAGCCATTTTTCTCAGTTTTAGCTTTGTCGTAGTTACTGCATTTTGGCTTTGTAGGGCAGTGTTCTGGTACTCTTCCTCTTAATTATGAGACGTCATAATAATCATAGAATTGTCCCAGTATCTCCCCACTTTAAGTTATTAAAAACAAAGTTGTTTCTTGTCATAGGCAGTACAAGAAGTTGCTTAGGATTCCATAGCCACAAGACATCTGTCATTTTTGTTTTATTGTGATACTGGCAGAAGTAAGTAGCTTCGAAAGATATGATTATTTTGTTCCCAAAAAAATCAAAAGCAGAAATGATGTGCACGTAACTTAAACACCCATATAAATTTCCATCAGCAGCCTGGTGCCTGACAGACTTTTAAACATTCGGACTAAACTGCTCCTTCATTTCTATTCTTTACTATAATTCCTTGCCTTAAACTTACTGCATGCAGCCATTTTACACATACAATTTCACACTTCATTGACCTTATACACACTGTCACTTTAATCTGTACACACTGTCTGCAGTTTTTGACAGTGTCTGTGGTTCCGCTAAGGACTATTTTAAATGTCAGCGTTCTGGTAATAAGACAAGCCATTGCTGCTGTGAACTGACAACTGGTCTAATTCTCCTCCCAGCCCCATAGTACTCTGTCTAGTCTCTATGCTCCTTAGTTTAAAAGAATAGTTCAACAAAAATTACATTTACACATTTTCTATATACTTCACTTACAGCCACTATATGTTTGGTGTCCAAATGTAACTTCTTCAGTTTAAAACTCATGGTGCCAGACACTACAAACACTAGAAGTTAATATTGACTCAATTCCTTCAACCTGCTTGAACCACATCCGGCTCTTTATCAGGGTGGTGCATCTGCTGATGTGGTTTAAGACACAGTATAACTTACTATAAGCAATAAAAATGACCAGAATTTCACAGCTACAGGAAGCCATTTCACCAGGACTTGGTAATCAAAAAGCAATCATAAGGGGGACTGATCTTGGATCAGATTCCTCTATATTTATGACAGTCATTGTAACAAAAACTGATTCTAGATCAGCAGTCCTGAGATGGTTTGAGGAATACACTCTGCTGAATAAACTGGAACAGGTTTGTTGATTTTTATAGCCCACAGTAAGTCATACAGTGTCCTAAACCACATCCACAACTGGACTACAAGCATGTTGATCAACTACATCTGAGCTGGTAAACTGTATTCCTTTAAATATTGGATAATGATTGTACATTTTATATTAGTGTTGTCTGAACATTTTGTTCTTTCTCCTCGGTTTTATTCATAATGATATGTTTCCATTGTCGTATCATTAAACTTGATTTATCATTAAATAAGAATTTTTATTCAATCAAGCAATAAAAAGATAAGAAGTAGTATTTAGAATCATTCAGAAACGGCCCTGATTAGAAGTATTAGATTCATGGTTATGAACTGCTAAGAACTCTTTTGTTCTTCAGTGAATCTGAAGAAAATGAAATAATCATGTTGCTGCTAAAGCTAAACAGAGGCAGTCTATATGAAAGGTGTATCTTTTTGTAGTAGTATACGTGGCCCGAAGAAGGTGCTGTTCTTTTTGTTAATCCAAGCCATGTGGGTAGCAGAGACAGGTTCTTTATCACCATAGCAATATCCCAAAGCTCTCTGTTCCATCCTTTATCTTCTCCCCGCCTTTATTATTTCTCTAGGCTCTTGAGTCCTTCCTACCTTCAATTAAACCCTTATTGTGTTTCCCACACATCAGCCTCTTCTTAGAAGCTCGGTCAGATTGCTCCATTCTTGCCTCAGCATACATATTGTACTCGCGGCATTACTGGCTTGCAAAGAGCAGCAAATCATCTGATAAGCATCCAGTATGCATATTGGAATTGTATGAAATGCATGCAGTGCAGTGTTTCAGTTTCACTAGCAGCCTCATGTCTAAATTGGTGGAGGAAACTGATGAAATATTCCAACACAATTTAATCCGGAATTATGCACCAAAGTGGCAACTAAAAGGATATTTCAGCCTAATATTAAGCTTCACCAATTTACCTTAGTTATCTAAACTGCATAGGTTTGCTGAATGGAATATGGAGTTTACATTTTTTAGCTGATAACTGACATATAAGACTGAATAACAGCATGCAAAATATCAATTACTGTCATCATAACCAGAAGCACTGGTAAACCCATCCATTTTCGACAAATCTGTAATCCTAATCAATAAAAACTCGTAAACTACTCAAACTTCAATATACAGCTCCGGGAAAAAATAAGACGCCACTGCAAAAATGTTCAGTTCCTCAGGTTTATCTTTTATAGGTGCAAGTATTGAACTGAACAGCTTTGCCATAGTTTTTAAAAACTGCTGACAATATTTCTCCTAATTTCCAAGTAAAAATATTGTTTTTAAAGCGTAATTTGAAAGGAAATGACAATACATAAAAATAAGAGAAACAATGTCATGTTTACAGAACTTAAATTAGTCAAAGAACACAAATCTCTTGTTCACTCTTAAACAAAATGGCAATAATGACCTCTGATGTACAGTACTTCTAATAGTGTTTTGCCATCCAAGTGGTCACATTGTGGATTACAGCAGTGTTTTTCATATTTTTCCTCATTTAATAAGATGTGATTCAGGTGATCAGTAATCAGTCCCTCATAAAGCAGAATGAGGTGCTTGTGTAGGAGTTTGACAGACACTGGCATGGAATGGTTATCATACTCATGGAGATGCTGATTTTAAAATAAATTGCAGTGGTCTCTTATTTTTTACTGGAGCTGTAGAACACTTAAAATGAGAAAATAAGAAAGTGGAAACATGGAAACAAAGTGATCAAGTCAGGCAAACTACTGGTAAACAGCCGAGTGCATCCTGTTTGAACATATAATCTACAGACGAGTGCCCTAGGGGTTCCTGGCAGTGCTGACACACCAGGCAGAGCGCTGGAGCCCTGAGGACATTGCTGTCGAAAGTGACTAGAACTTTGGCACCCTCCAGGGCTCTTGATGGTCCTGTAAGAGGAGGTAGTGAATGGGGTCCTCCAGCTGCACAAGGTAGTTCTGCTAAAGGGCAGTGACTTTCGAGAGACTTGGCATCTCAACCCACCTTCACAAAGTGGTGGTCCCTGATGTACAAAGTATCTCAGCCCACCTGACCTGCTGAGCAGTTGTAGGGGAGATTCAAGATTCAAGATTCAAAGCCTTTATTGTCATATGTACAGAAAAATAGCATTTCTCTGTGCAATGAAATTTTTTCTTTGCTGTCCACACACAATGCCGAGTTAGGTTAAGAGTTAATTAATAAAAATAAAAATAAGAAAATAAAGAAATAAGTAAGTGATGTAGATAAATATAAACTGTGCATTTGCAATGAAAGAAGCGGCTGTTCTGATGAAATGTTCCAGGTCCTCCATATACACTACCAGTCAAAAGTTTGGACACACCTTCTCATTCCAGAGGTAGATTAGCATTGAAAACAAACAAAATGATGAAGGAACACACGGAATTATGCAGTAAACAAAAAAAAAGAGAAACAAACCAGAATGTGTTTTGTAATAAGGTAATGATGAACTGTTGTTTCTTTTAGTTAAGTTAACTGTTGTTACTTAGTTAAGTGGTTCTTGCCATAATATGGAGTAGAACCGTAGTGGAATAGGATTACTAACTGTGTACCAACCCCACCATCACAACTGATGATCCCAAAGACGGCAAGAAATTTCACTCAACTCTTGATGAAGAACATCTGTTACTTAAATACTGTTCCAGGTCAATTCCTCATTAATCTGATTAAAAATGCCAAGAGTGTGCAAAGCTGTCATCAGAGCAATAGGTGATAATTTCAATATTAATTCACAATGTAGCCAATAATAAAAACAAAGGAATCGTTGAATGAAAGGGTGTGTCCAAACTTTTGACTGGTACTGTATATTTGTGTAACACAGACGATGCAGATGTACATTGAAAACTTAACACAGTCCCTTGTACTAGCTATTATGCTACCTGTATGAACAAACATACCATCAATATAAACAGTGTCCATCAAAGCATTGAATGGTTAAGAAATATTCCATCTACTTTGCCACTAAATCTAGTCCAGGCACACAGACACACATATACAGTGCAGTCCATAAGTAATTGTACAATAAGACAGTTCCTCTTGTTCAACTCTAGCCTGTTGGCTTGGAAATTATACAGTGGCAGAATGTCATATTAAACTCAAGGTTATTTACATTTTTATTGGATGAACCCTATATCCCTTCTTATACATAGTTGCCCATTCCAGAGGGCAATATTCTGGTCAAACCTCTGAGTGTTAGGCTTTTGCTGATCTGTCGAAGCCTCGCTTTCAAGAATAAAGCTAGCACTTAAAGGTTATCTTATCCAAGGCAGAATTCCAGGCTTCCAGTTAAGAGCCCCAGTATCGATTGGAAAAGGCTCGCATATCAAAGAAATTCAGCACTAAATCAGTGTCCCTCTCCTTTCCCCCATTTAACTCTTTCAGTGCTTCTCACTTTAATATGCACCATATGAATTATAGAGCATTTATCTCTGGTGCCTTATTCAGCAATGGAAAAAGGCATGAGAGTGTCTCTGGATTACAGAGGGCAGATTGCTGTTTGACAGCTGGATGTTTAGCACGCTTTGATTCGGCTAACCCATCTCTGTGACATTGACACTGGCATCCCTTTTCGTCAGTCTAAATCTCTGTACGCTTTTTGCTGCGCAGGGAGGAAAACACATTACCGCAGTCAACAGCTTTTCTATTAGCATTTCTCT
Source organism: Brachyalestes nurse (assembly GCA_037974405.1). Classification (NCBI taxonomy): domain Eukaryota; kingdom Metazoa; phylum Chordata; class Actinopteri; order Characiformes; family Alestidae; genus Brachyalestes; species Brachyalestes nurse. Next base: position 6,656,962 of record JBBPCY010000150.1, on the reverse strand, counting down.
TAGTATTTACACTATTCATTGGAGAACAGTGTGAAGCTTTCCCCGCATTAACAGCAGGCAGGAATTTGCACACAGAGCCCATCAGAGAAAAAAGACTCTAGGTGTGCCACATTCCCCTTTTAATAGAGCTTTTTTTTATGGGATCATAACATGCATGTTCATTATGTATGAGACTGGCCCTATTTCCAGTTTTTGTTAAATAATTTCAGAGACAGTGTGCAGTGATATGAAATGCTTTTTAAAGTCAAACCCAAAAGCCAGAGTCAGCACAAGGTGCAGTCCCATCTGTTGCCACATGCACAATATCACTTATGTAAAGTGTAAATCATCGTAATCTCTGACTCGCTGATTTTTCCCGGTCAAATTGTGGCTTCCCCTCATTTTCACCCCCTTCTCTTTTTGTGAAACAGACACAGGCAGGTAACACAATCTGTCCTTCTCTCTCATGTACCTCCTCTCCATCTTTTTCTCTGTAGTCTTCTATACTCTCATCCTCTCCATCTTTATCTCTATCTCCCTTTCTTTTATCATACTCTCATCCTGCCTTGGACATTAATTTCTGTGAGTTTTCCCCACATCACCCAGAATAACACCCTTGGCATTACTAGTGCAATATGCCATGCTGTCATACAAAGATACACTTGAGCCTGCAAACTAATAAGGATGAGAATTCATGCATATTAAAATAAAGCAATATGGCCATAGGAAGCAAGGATTTTATCATGAGTGCTGTTGTGAATATTATATTGTATTTTGGAGAAGTGACCTTTCAAATTCTCTCATTTCCAGTCCAGGCCCTGTACCTTACCAGAATGTATTTTGTTTGTTAAGCCACACTGTGACCTACATATGAATCATTCAAGCATAACAAAGCACATCTTCAGGCCTTAACCAGTGAAGAAACAGGTACAGATGATTCCAGATGATCAGGCGGTGATCAGTATACTGGTAGTGCTGTATGCTGAGTGGTTGGAACTCCTTTATCTAGGCATCTTGTATTTTCAGGCATTTCGCATCCTGTCGGGGAGAAACATTTGTTTGCATTTCTTAAATTTAATCTACTCAATATAAGACAGTCTTGACAGGTATAAAGTATTATTTTGCACCAACAAGGTTATTAAAAGCAAAACACAAAGGAATGGTGAATGACTCAAAATCTTTGCATAATATACAGTATATATATATACAGCAATTGCATAATAATTGGTGAGCAAAAATCACTGTTGTAATCACTGCTCTATTAATGGTATTTTTATTACATGGCAAAAAATGTATACATTCATGAAATTAGTGCAATACAGTAATCCCTCGCTTTTCGCAGGGGTTACGTTCCAAGAGCACCCACGTATAGTGAAAAACCGCGTTGTTGTGTTTTGGTAAAAAAATTAAGAGAAAGTGCCTAAAAATGCCTATTTTTATAGTGTAAACCCTAAATATGCCCCTAAATATGCTTCCAGAACACTTTCATTATGGGGGGTTATTATGGGGATTTCCGATTAAAACTATGAGTTAGGTTCTGGGTGTGACTGAATCCACGACGCCTGATCCGCGTAAAACTGGGGGTTTATGGTATACAGTGATGAATGACTGAAGCATTTTGTCTTCTCTCAGTAGTCTGTGGTTGCTTGGCAACAATAATATATTCTAAACATACTACATTCATTAATGGAAAATTGCTTATTGCAATGTATTCTTAATAAATGATTGTCTGCTGTTTTATCAAAGGTAAGTTGGCATTAAAACATGCCATACACGATAATTGTTGAAGTGCATGAATAGTTGTAATTTGTGAGCATTTTTCAATGCCTTTGATGTTGCAGACAAATACATGGAACTATCCACTTCATAATGTGCAGGATATATTGTAATGAACGTTACTGCCTGTTTCTTCTGCAGACTCTGAACTCAGTGACCCCTCACTTGGACGTTGAGGAATGCAGTATCGCCCTGTTGCCGCGAAACCGTGAGAAGAACCGTAGTATGGATGTCCTGCCACCAGACCGTGCCCTAGCCTTCCTGGTCACCACGGAGGGCGAGAGCAACAACTACATCAATGCTGCGTTGACTGACAGCTTCCACCGACCAGCAGCCTTCATAGTGACCCCACACCCTCTGCCTGGCACCACCGCAGACTTCTGGAGGCTGGTGTTCGATTACGGCTGCACCTCCATAGTCATGCTCAACCAGCTGAACCAGTCCAACTCTGCCTGGGTGGGTTTCATCCTCATGGCCACACTGTGTATGTACAGTACAGGGCCAGTGTGCACAGCGTTTTATAACATTTTGTCCTTGTCTCCCTCTAAAATGATGCAGGGTTTTATCACAGCCCTCTAGAAGGAGGTTTTCTTTGTTTCTCCAGTCTCAGCAGACTCTAATACATTGTCTTCTTTCCTTCATGTCTTGGTGTGTGCTCACACAGAGCCATTTACTCAGTGTCATTCTGTCTTCCTTTCTCTTCATTTTATACTCGAGTGGATTAGGGCTTATTTCCTCCCTCTCTCCTTCACACTCACTCTCACAATCTCTCTCTCCCTGCCTCTATCTATCTCACGCTTTCTCCCCTGTTTCTCCAGCTGCCTATCTCCCTTTCTCTCTGTCTTATGTCCTTTCTCTCTCCCTCATCACTGTCTCACTCCCTGCTTTTTCTTTCTGCATGTGTATTAAAATTTATCTCCTGGCATGCCTGTGTCTCGGCGTTAATACTGTTCACTCTGTGAAGACAGCAGTCTTATAGTATTATCGCGCCTTCTTCCTTGTTCTCTTATTAAGGTCTCTCTCTCTCTCTCTCTCTCTCTCTCTCTCTCTCTCCCGTTCACTACATTTCTCATTACTGTCTGTTATTTCTGCTGGCATTTAAACACTGTCCTCTGTTTTGCCACTCAGCTGCCCGTTGCACTGTGTTCTGTCCTGCAACTGCTGGGGTCTTCACTGCAGCTGACATTGTTTTGTTGTTTCTTTGTTCTGCTCTAAACCTGGAATGGTGACTCAAATATATTGTGCAAGAGTGACACTTGACCTTCATGAAACAGTCTCCATTCAGATACATGCCAAGGCTTGAATATATGTTTTCTTCCCCTTTCTTTAATCTTTGTTCTTTCTTTATTGCTCTCTCTCTGTCTCTCTTTCGCTCTCTCTCTCTCTTTCTCTCTCTCTCTCTCTCTCTCTCTCTCTCTCTCTCTCTCTCTCTAGCCGTGTGTGCAGTACTGGCCAGAGCCTGGACTACAGCAGTATGGTCCCATGCAGGTGGAATTCCTATCCATGTCTGCAGATGAAGATATCATCACTAGACTGTTCCGTGTCAAAAATGTCACAAGGGTGAGTCTCAACCACCGTACTCTGTACATAATATACAAAACATTCCTAAAAGTATAGACTACATTAGTGAATAAGTACTTAATTGTCACTGGGGCATCCCTCATGTGTGTACCTTTAATATAGTTATACATATTCCATTGCAGTTATGTATTTTTTAAGTTGCATTCACTTCTTGTAAAGTAGAGTAGCTCATAGAGACACCCTCAATATTGTTCAGATCTCTTCACATTCCTTCATGTTGATGATGAGACTTTCAGAGTATTATGTTCTGGTCACCCTTGTAAGGCAGTTTCTAAGTTGTGAAATTTTCCAAAGAAGGCTTTAGTATCAGATAAAACCACCAGACATGGTTCAAGGCATGAAATTTCAATACAGTTTTCACGACAGCCTTTCTTTGCTATAATAAATGACATATCTTAATTCTGATCGCTAAAAGTCACTTTTTCTCTTTCCACTTTAGAAAATTTTTGCAATGTGATTAAGTGCAATGATCTAATTGCATAAAATTTGCCTAATTCTCTCAAAACCTGTGAAATTTCTGTCTAATTTCCTGAAGGTTTTCTATCCTCACACAGTGAACTGTACTTTCCTTCGAATGCTATTTTCTTTTCGTACAGGTTCCCTTTGCTTTTTGCTTTAATACTAGTCATAAAAAGCTCATAGCTGACGTATATTCAAGATTTTAGGGTTATAACAGATTTTTTTTGTCTTTTGATTCTCCTTGGTGGCTGTTGGTGCATTAAAACTAATACGTGTTTGTGCTTTTTATGATCATATAATGCATTGGCAAATCGTTTTCATTCATTTTTTATTCTTATCAGCTGATAAGCTAAGTGAATGATGTTATGTAGCATTGGTCTTCATAATGCAAATTAAGAAACCACTAATGAATCTCAGAGTCCAAAGAAGAACATTTTCAAATAATGATTTACCTCAAAATCAAATTCACATTATTTCCCCTTACCCTAACCTGTTGACTTTTACCCCCCATTTGGGCCACCATTTTCCGGACTGCAGTACACAACTTTAAAAGCTCACAGCTACCTCATACTTTGGTCTTTTTGAATGCTTTCTTTTGCACATGAAACATCAGGGTCTTAGCTTTCAAACACAAAGATGTACAACCTACTGTCACAAAACAACACAGAATGCAATAATGGATTTTATAAACGCTTATGCCAAACATATTATAA
>JBBPCY010000150.1:6546545-6630171 GCA_037974405.1 Brachyalestes nurse | reverse complement strand
AGAGTGGTGGTGGGGGGGTGGGGGTGAGGGGGTGGTTGGGGGGCCAAGATGTGGGTCTAGTGCCAACTTTACAACTCTGCAAAACTTTCCCTTCTCCCACTTTTTTACAATAGGAAGGGCAAACGAGCTTCTGAGAGAAATGAAGAAGAAAAAGCTGAAGAAAACACTCAACTCTCGCTCAAGAACGTACTGGAATCACCACTTTTGAGATGACGCATTTGTCTCAGTTCGTGAGCTGAAAGACTGTGTAAGTGAGAAAAACAGCTGCGGTTGTAACTCTGCTTACTAATTTTTTCCCCCTTTTCTTGTTTTCTTTTTTTCTTAATTTCCACCCAGTCAGATTTCTAGTCCCCGAGGCCTTTCTCACTTTATACCCCTCTTCTCCTTTTTCTTTTTCTATCGCAGGGACGTGGTAGGCTAGTGGTTAAATAGGAATAATATTTGCTGTACTCTGCTGCCTTCCTGGTTCTATTCTCCTCTAACAACGAGCCTTATTTTTAGCCCACAGTCAGGGTTTGGTCATTTCCTTCTGCTGGTGCAATGCAGAGCTTTATGGGGCTGTGGAAGAAGAAGTCCCAGTCCAAGTGTGTGTAAAATGTGCTTCGGAGAGCTGATCTGAGACCAGTTTCGAAGTTTCTGTAAAGTTAAAAACAGAAAAACAGACAGTACGTAATTAGCTGTAAAATGATGCTGTGCTTCTGCAACAAATAAGTGATGCATTTGATCATCTTTGTTACTGATCACCTTCAAGATGGAGGTTGCAACATGACTGGGTCATTTTTTGACAGCATGTCACACAGTGTCAGAAGGCACATTAGACTTTTATACTATTTTCAGAACAATGGAGATTCTGGGCATTCTGGCGTTCTATGAGAGTTTTGTCCAACCAGGGACTGACAACTTTTTGTTTACTAGGGAGGGGACTGACAAAGTCAGAATTGTGAGGTATTTGACACAAATGATTGTTTGTGATTGGAGTTTGACAACTTTTGGTTGGTTGGAGAGCAACCCACACCCTACCAGTTTTCAAGCCAGTTAATTCCATTCTTTTAACATATGAGCTATGTCACTCCCTCTCTCCAGTGCACAACAAGAAATGGCCTTGGACTGACTCTCACATCGCTCCCTACTCCCTGTGTAGTGCACCAAGTAGGAATTATACTGTTGGCTCCTGCACCCAAATAGTGTGCAATTTATCAAACAAATAGCCATTTAAGTTCAGCCACATGCGCAAAGATCCTTGCTGGGCAAACAGTACACTATCCTGGTGTACTGGTGCGCACTATGTAGGAAGGAGGGAGCTATTCGAGATTCAGCTTTGGTCTAACAGACATACTTTAATATAAAGAGATTTAATGTTATAAGTGTCATTTTACAATCCTGTCTTACAGAAAATGTCAAAACTACAAGCTATGGATGTGGAGAAGCTATTGATAGCTAAAATTGCACACTGCACGTTTAATAGACTGAAAGAAAGTTGTGTTGTGGATAAAAAGACATTTGGCAGCCTGGGGGTAAAACATTAATAATACAGTTGGGCAACTACTTGGTACATTGTGGGCTGCAGTGAATGAAAAATAATGTTTATAACCTATAACAGAGATTTTATGTTTAATGAATGGATGGTTAAGAATATTATGTTTTTGTTCTTAGACAGATTCCATTAATTTATAGTATTCCTTTTTGTTCTTCGCACTGGTTTGGAGCCATGGCCTTGGTTGTAAAGGGACTATTGAGTAAAATGATTATTTTTTCGCCTGAAATAACAATTTATCAATTCTGAAAGCTTAGTGTGGTTCTGGAGTGTGAAGAGTGCAGTTACACGCATAAAGCATAGAGCTAAATCAGTTTCTGACCCTATCTAACAGAACTAAGGACAAGAACTGAGGGCAAGACACACACACACACACACACACAGACACTCACACTGAGTTTTTTCTGATTTTGAATTCATTTGAAAAGAGGAACACGTGTTAAAATGCCAAACACATTATGACCTGTAGCACACATAAAAGAATATGTATCCATTTCATGCACCTCATAAATTCACTGTTTGAAGATGGTGTGATCACACTTTAGAGTCCAAGTTCAGTCCCCTGAGCCGAAACGCTGGCAGGGGCTACCCAAACAGCTGTGTGAGTCAGATGGCCCAGTGGATCCCCCCTCGGGAGCATGAGATGGTTTGGTCCTGGACCCCCTTTAGCGCTTTGGGAGATTTAAGACAGGGATGAAAGGATCCTGGGCCACTCAGCGGTCACCCCTCTCTGATTCATCTTTCTGGGAAAGAGCACACAGAGAGAAAAAAACACAGACGGATTCCTCTGTTCTCAGTTCTGCAATTGCGCTGCCTGACCGGCCTTACAACTCAAAGTACACACTGCGGCTCTCATCAGTCCTGAAATTTTGCAATGCTAATGTACATGTCCAGTCATGCATTATCTCCTCAGTGAATTCGGCACCAATAGAATCTACATTAAATCTACATGCGTGAATGTGAAGGAAGACTAAAGGTTTTCTCTGTATACTGACATCATTGGGTCAGCTACAGTTTTGATCGTTTACTGTACATAGTGTGTTCATAGAAATGACTTCAATTTGGAGTCCAGTGATTCCTAAATAATGGAGTGATTTGTCACACCATTCGTACCTCCATCATTAAAGATGACAACTCAAGATGTTCCAGTTCACATGTAGTCAAAATATCTAATCCTTTTCCAATTAAAAAACAGCCTTAGGTTTTATGTAATGAGACTTTATTAGGGACACATGTTCAAAATGCTATTTTACGCTGAGTACTGGAGAGAATGTGTCTTGATACTTTAGCTGCAGTCCATATGTTCAGTTATAAACATAGCTACGTTTAATACTATTACTATTGTCATGCAATGTGGGGAAAATTGCAAGGTTATAATTTTGGCTGGTAAGAAGTAGCACAGAACTTGCTTGAAAATCACTGTGATATAGTGTAATCAGCTACATGCATACTAAGAGCAATAGTACGTCTAGAACTGATCACATGCAGTGTAATGTTTATATTATCTTTTTGGTAAGCATATATACACACAAACACAAATTCTTGTGGGCCACTACATTAACCCCCAACCCACACCCAAATGCACACCCTCTACTTAACTGTCTTTTATTCCTTAATGAAATAGTGAAATGAAGACGCAGTGAGTATAAAATATGTGCCTGAGACTACATTTTTTTTGTTATGGAATGTATTCCATGGTTATATAATGTGTCCAATAAAAAAAAGGTGTAATATTATGATCCGCTCTTCTTTACTGCAATACACTGTGCCATGCGCTCTGAAAGATTATGAAAAGCACCCAGTGCCAGAAATGACACACAAAACCCACATATATTCTTATAAATGTTACGATTTATGATGCATTTACATCTTGTTAACAAAGGCAATAAAATGAACCCTGTGGGAGTTTAAAGGAATCGTGCGTTTTTCAACTTTGGCCAGGGCTGTTAGCATCAAATCTCTCAGAGTTCCTCTCAGATGAACAGCGTGACTTGGTGCACAATAACAATAGCGTGCTCCACCCTTGGACCTATACCACAGTTTCATCACTGGGCACACACATCCCAAGCTTAGAGACACATCTCAACCACAGGGACGACTTATGTGTCACACAAAGTCTACATTATGTTAAATCCAGGAGCTCCACGCAGAGCTCAGTGAGCTTCTAGGCACATATAACTTCAGCAAACCGTTAAGTAAATGTCACTTGGTATTAACATGCAACTCACTGAACAAGTACAGAACCTTTTAAATTATCTGGAGGTTCTTTAAACTTTCAGAAGGTTCTCCACACTTCAAAATCTCCCCCTTTTTTTTTTTTTTTTAAGAAAAATGCTTCTTTAAAGAAGCATCCATTGAAAGGCTCCACAGAAACCAAAAGTGATTTGTCTATGGCATTACTCCAAAAAGCCCTTTTTGGTAACCTTTATTTTAAGGAGGCTACAGCCTATTCGGCACCTCAAAAGAGACTACAAATATTGACAAAGCTCTTCTAAAATTCCATCACAGGGGTAACAGAGACCCCCCCATCACAGGCTCTTGTCAAGTCCACTACAGAGATTTACAAAATGGCCTACACAGACTCTTCGTTACAGGGCCTGCAGAGTCCTTCTCTTTCGTGGAAGAGAGTTGAAATTAAATGCCGGCCTGTCAGGTCCCGGAGGGAGGCAGAAAGGAAGTGAAGGAGAGAGGGAGAGGCTGAAAGGGAAGGATTTTGTCAGGACTTCATAAACACGTATATAGAGTGGGAGCTTGGTGCCAGCATTAAGGTTGAGGAAAACTTTCCAGAGGCGGCTGGAGGCAGGCAGGAGGTGAGAGAGAACAGAGCTCGCAGGCCCAGAGTTTACAGCAAAGCCAGCCAAACAACATTGATACAGTACACTGAGGGGGCTGGAGAAAAGCAGAGGGGGAAAAAAAGGGTACTGGGGTGGGAGAGGTGGGGGGATTGGGATTTTGATCATTGAAACCAGATGCCTATTAAGCAAATACAATAAAAATGGAAGAAAAAAAGAAGTTATAAAACATTTACCAGTGCTCAATTCACAGTAAAGTACTGTGAAATGTGAAATATGGTGAGAAATGAAGGGAGGGAAGATCACTTTGAAAAGAATAGAAATCAAAGTTAAAGGTCATCTTAGAAGTTAAAAGGGTGTTCTGGTTTGAAGAAGTGGAGTACAGAAGGTTGTGGAAAGGCTGGTATAGTAAATTACATACATTTTGTACATAACTTTGTATCTCTGGAATATTAACTTTGCCAGTAAAACATTAATAACAAGATAATAAAAACAAAAAGTATACACAGAAGTAAACAAACAACTAAATAAATAAATGAACAAACTGAAGTCTATGTATAAAAGGAATGCAATGTGATATAAACAAATAACATATATATATATATATATATAACATATGCATATTCATTGTTATGATCACAAAGACAATTGGCAATAAAGAATGAATAGAAACAAGGAAAAAATGATGTCATGAAGTTTTAATGAGGTATGATGATTTACAATGATTTTCATTTTACAACAAACCATTTGGTAACTCCCTTTGTGCCCTGAGGATGGGGGACATTGCCATTCTGGAACATGCCACTCCCATGAGAGTAGAAATGTTTCATTACAGGATAAAGGTGATCAGTCAGATTAAACATTGTTTTGATTTGCAGTGAACCTCCCCTCTAAGGGACAAAGTGGATCCAAACCAATGGCAGCAAAATACCCTCCAATGGAATAACAGACCCACCAAATGCTCTCACCCTGTGGTCAAGCATTCAGGCCTGTTCCATCCTTTTGATGTTCACAAATGGAGAATATGGTGAAGGCCAGAGTGTCTAACCCTGTCTTTTTCCACAACCCTACTTTGATATCCATTTCTATTATGTATTTTTTATTGTAATCTGTCACTCATCTATAGGTTAACTAACTCTCATCTCATTCATTTTTTTCATGCATAAACAGGAATGTTTAATGGTGCGATTGGTTGCACTTTTCTGTAGGAAAAGTCGAAATCGAAAGTATAAAGCATTGTTTTGATAGTGCCATGACGCCATAAGCCATGAGTGACTAAACCTGATATTACTCTCTCTTTTTCTCACACTAGTGAACAATCCACATTTTCGCATGAATCCCGAGTTAATCCACTTCTCCTGTAGCTTGGGGTGGGGGGAGAGACACATTTCTCCAGATGACGGTGTGATGGGGTTGGCTGTGTTTTTCTTGGCCCGGGCGTGCAGGTTGGCGCACTGGAGGCTGATTTAGGTCCTGCCCCCTCCTCCCAACCTCGGCCTGCAGTCGTCCACAGTGGGTGTAAAGCACTGTCTGGGGGATATATTTCTGGTATGAAATATAGATGGAAGCCTGTGTGCGTGTGCATGCGTGAGTGTGTGTGTGTGTGTGCATACGTTTCCGTGAGGACGAGGTGAGAGAGAGGTCATCGCTCTCTCTTTGCTGCCACAGACTTGGAGGCCATCCAAAGTGAGAGGAGCAGCAGGCTGTCTTTCTCTCTCTCTCTCTCTCTCTCTCTCTCTCGCTCACTCGCACGCTCATCCTGCAGCAGTCCAGGATGATATGCAGTGCAGTGAGCTTGCATGTGCTGCTAGTGTGAGCTGGCCTTTCATCTGTGTGTGTGTGTGGGGGGGGGGGGGTTGGATCATGGAGAGTATGAGAGGAATACCGGAGAGGAAAGACACTCCACTGACCATTATGAATGAAAGGCAGAGGCCTTTCGCAACAAGGACAGAATTTAAACTCATTCAGCCATTCAGCATGGCGCACTCTGTAAAAAAATGCACTTAGTAGGTTGTTTGACACTAAAAATATGTCAACTGCAATTGCAAAACCCCTGAATGCTGAGTCAACTCTGTTTGAATTTGGCATAATTTACTTAAACTACCATGAAACTCACGTAAAAGAATATATTATAGAAATGTAGGCCAGAGCTGGACAATAATATTTATCATTATCACAATAAATTATGCCACAGTATCCTCAATGTGTCTCAATGTGACTTTCTGAGCATACTGTGGTATCATCCGTCCTGAAATAAAACTGACCAACCGCAACCAGCTTCAGGTTTCACAATAATGGGAGCTTAATAAGGCCTGTTTAACTGGATTTAGTGCAGTGCAGTGTGTGAAAGAGTAATAAAATCTTTGTAGCAGCAGATACTTTAAGCCCTTTAAATTGCAAGGCAGGGCATTTATTGATCAAACTAGTTTTCCAGCACATGTCACAGATGCTCGATTGAGAACTGGGGAATTTGGAGGTCAAGTCAAAATCAAGTCAAACGTGTTGTCATGTTCCTCAAAGTTTTTGCAGTCGTGCAGGTTGTATTATCCTGCTGAAAGAGGCCACTAGAGAATATCATTGTCACGAAAGGGTGTGATTAGTCTGCAACACTGAGGTAGGTGGCACATGTAAAAATAACATCCACATGAATGCCAGGACCCTGGCATTTTCCCAGCAGAACATTGCCCAGAGCATCACACTGCCTCTGCATGTGATCTTGAGTGTATTTTGTCTAGATGAGGCCGATTCACAAAAAACACAGGTGTAAATGCACCCGATATGCGTTAAAAAGGTATAAATTCCATCCCTTAAACCACTTCTGGAGGTGGTCTGAGGCTATAGGCAGTGTGGATCTGTTTCTCCAAGACACATTCAACAACCAAAGTCCCTCCATTACTGTGGTGCCCCCCTTCTGTTCTGCGTATGGATGAGACCATCCTTCAGACTGTCACCATTCAGAATGTCACTCATCTCCTGACATGAGTTTCTCCTCTGAGTTGAATTTTACTTCTGTAGTGTACTTTGGATGAGCCAGTCAGCTCAAATAAAATGAATAAAATGTTTCACCATCTTGCTACTGTACACTGTTTTAATGCTTGTGGTTCATGAAGCTGATGAAACAAGAGGATGATTACTCTCAACAGACATCTTGTTGTAAACACTGACAGTGTTGCGCAAAAGTGTTTTCTTTTGAATAGAAGAGAAAAATGAGGAGCAGCATGGGCTGTGTATGAGCTGCTATTATTCATTACATAGAAATCCGACTTCAGTCTGGATAACCAGAGACATATTTAAGTACCACTGCATATGGTCAAAATCTGATCAGGTTCCAATCCAGATACTAGTGCCATGAAATGACTAGGTGTAAATGGGGTCGTCATATCAACCACTAATTTGGTTAGCTAGCTTAGACATTTTTCATTTTCTCCTAAGTGCAGCGCAACAACTAATAGGCTAGGAAATTTGCTGAATGTACACATTGACAGATATTTCATATAAAAAAATGATCATTTTTGTAGTTCTTCATTCATGAAACTGTGAACTTAACATGTGTCACACGACTCGATGAAATGATACATTAAGAGATTATGTGAAATAACACTGGAAAAAAAAAACACAAAAACACTGGAGGTTTGAGGGTAAGACAACAAATAAGCTAGTGGTATTTCGGTATTTGCCCTTAAGAAAGATTTAAAATAAATGTTTCAGTTCTGCATTAGTTAAAAATTGTTTCAGTTTCTTTTTTATCCACAGAGAATACGTTTGTCTCAGTCTGTAGCCCTGCTCTAGATTTCCATGATTCAAATGAATCAAACGGTTGCGATGTGTTACATCAACACAACTGCTTATTAATTTGCTTCTTTTGGCAGGAATAATGTTGATGTAGCACATTTTATTTATGTGCTACAGTTTGGCACCTTTGAATCATGCAAATTCAAGCCTCCATGCTTTCCAGTGCAGAGTTATATACCATATTAGGTTCACCATTTTTGGGAGACCAAGATAGTTTTTTTTTCTTGTTGACGATTCACTTTGATGAACTGTGCCCTTCCAAAGTATTTTACACATCTTCGCACCGCCCAAGCATTAACATACACATACAATCCAGTATCTCTGCTGCTCACAAATGACAGACCAAAAGGTTGTGTTGCAGTCTCATGTTTTCTACACAGTGTGAATGTGAATTTCTGAATGTATCCTTTATACCCTAATAGGCTTTATGAAGTGAAAACAGAGTAAAATTCACCCCCTTTCATATCTAAAAAGTCGACAGCACAGCTTTAATTATTCATTAGTTCTGGTCGGCTAATGTGAAACTGATAACCCACATACTATTTATACTTCGTTTCAGAAGGACAAATAATAAAGCACTGGCTACCAGACCGCATATCTCAAGCCAGCTCATGTGCTTCTAAACCAAAAGCTTTCTGAGGCCAACCCCTCGATGCCTTCCTGGTTTAGAGCATCTAAATTACACTTCAGAACCAATTAAAAGAATAAGTGCTTTCACAACTGTCTTTGGTTAGTCTTGGCGTGCACGATTTATCATTATTACCCTTTGTGGTAAACATCATATTATGAGGAAAAGAACACAGTGCAGGCCCCAAAAGTCAATAAATGTAGAGTCCTTTCACGGCAAGGAGTACACTTGAACATTTTATTTGTAATATTAAGACAATGAAGCATTCGCAAAGCACCAAGAGTGACAACTACAAGCATTGTATCCATTGGCTTTCAAAATGAAAATGAAGTTGAAGACAAAAGAATGAAACTGGAAAGAAAATAAAATAAGGGGAGCGAGTAGGCCAGGGTCTAAACACAGATTCTAAACGTGAACATCTTCATCAAACATCAAACGTTTCTATCCTGAATGTCAGCTGATGGGAGGGAAGAAAGAACGAAAGAAACGGAGGAACGTAATTAGAGTTAGGCTATAGTTGTCCTATGAGAGCTCGTCAGCCTTGTTGCAGTGGGGCGGATGTTGCGATCGGTCTTGTAAGGCCGTGTGGGATGCAGAACGACAACCATTAGTCCTCATCATTGTCAAGCCCTGTCAGCAGGGCGCCTGCATTCATAAAGCAACAAATGTGCACATACAGCATTAAAGTGACAGTATAGCAACCACGATTACATCACACTCATTGCATATTAGGGATAAGGTTTATGTAAAAATAACAATGATTTTGTTACTATGTCCTGCATAAAAGTATATACCTCCCTGCCTTTACCCTCAACAGTAATTCTAAAGTACTTAGTAGAAATCTGAAGTCTGGAAGGTCAGAGCTTAGCACGGAGCTGAGGGCAAAAGTAAGGGTGGGCAGGCTGAATTTTCTCAGTTTTCCATAAGAGAAAATGTTCATAATTGACCTAATAATCAATTCTTGATAAATCTTTAAATATCTAGCATTAAACATTTCGATAACACTCTTTTTTTTAATCGGCCAAAATGGAGAATCATGTGTGCGTCTCAGACTTTTTTCAGCAGTGAACAAAAAAGGAGCACACGGCCTACCCTGTTCCTCTGTACTCATGGCACAGGGTCTGTTCTACGGTTCATATGGGCAACATGTGGTACTGCAAAGTCTGACACATGCCATTTCCCATAGGGAACAAAGTGCAGGAAGAGCCTCAGACTCCCCAGTACTGAGAGGCTGTTTTCAAATCATACTACCCATTTTATGCAGAAAAACCCCACAGCTCTAGATCATAATTACGAGGCACAGTTCAAAAGAGTCTTAAGGAAAAAAAAAACACTCCTTTATTCTCTGTTGCCATGGCTGACAGATTTTCACGATTTCAAAAGAGGCCAACAATGCCTGAATGGCAGGGGGAGTGTACAGAAATCTACAATGGCTGCAGGCCCCTCGAACATATTCTCTCAGGCCTTAACCAAATAATGACCGATAGAGGTTTTTAGCTCAACTCAACTCCCCACCGCACGACACCAGAGCACTCGAAATGTCTCAATGGAGCTCTGTGTTAGCCAATTGCTAATGCTAACTTTAGCATAGCGCCCAAATACTGCGCAGGCCAAGCAGACTGCACAAACAACAGAAATTCTGCTTTCAGCTCAGTGTATCCGAAAAAGAGGCTGATGCTGAGGATGTGGTCAGACTGGGGAGGAAGGAAAAAAAAAGTCCCTCTCTTCTATATTTTCATAAAACCTATCAAGAAACACAGACTGGTCCTTTTAGTAGGTGGTAAATTTAGAGGCTAGCTTAGTAAATTTAGCCTGTGATTAGCGCCTGTAGGGCAGGGCAGGGTGTAACTCTGCCAGGAGACACTCATTTGCTGAGTGGTAGCACAGAAAGAACTAAGTGTGTGTGTGTGCGTGCGCAAGCCACAGCATTCTAAAATACAGAACCTGAGTGTGAAAGCGGGGGGATGGAAAGACATTAAGGCACATGCTGTCACTGAGACCACTGGTGTTAACTTCTGTTACATCCACACCTTCCTTCGAAACCTAAAAGCTAATGTTCATTTGCACACAGATCATGACACTGACAGATATGTTTTCTTCAGGGGGGGACCGTCATAGTCACTCCTTCAGGAATTCGAAGGACTTCTCTAGACAAGAGTAAAAAGGAGAATAAAAGGCTTGTGTCCTGACCTTATCGTTAAACCAGACCCCTGCAGACTACTGCCCTACCATTTCACTCGCAATAGAAGCAATATCACTGTCCATTAGTAGTGAGCGGAATGGCCAAAAAAACTTGCACCATGGTAAAACATAAGATTAAAATTTCTGACCCTTTCTTTTCTTCTTCTTCCATTTGTGAGAATTTAAGATGTAAAGATGTTAAAAAATGTAAGATTCAAAATGCATGTTTATTTCTATTATGATTTTTTTTATGCCTAAGTAAAACAAATGTTGAAGGTGGCTTATTATTTTGATATGTCAATTCATTTTTAATAATTGATAACAAAAACTAAACTAAATGATAAATTGATTGTTATCAACACAATATCAAGAAGTGGCTTTCCTGGGCCAGGCAAAATGGAGCTGAATATCCATCCAAATTTCTCAAGACATTTGTCTTATATGTGTCTTTTACACTTCTGCTTAGATCTATGACTGAGACACTGCTGGAATTTGGAAAATATTACAAGTCATTCATACAGTCAGTACCAGGTGGTCTTCGGCTCGATGCAGTGTTCTCAGGACGAGGCCTCAAGACACCAGCATCGTCTGAAGCAGCTGACTGAGTGAGGTGAGACATGCAAGAAGTTGTCCATTATAGGCTAAATACTAATCCCAAGTGAATGGCTGTACCTTAGAAAGAAATTCAGCCAGATGAAATGTATACCACCCACTACTACTGATGATGCATTTACTTGTTCTTGTTAATTTAACTTAAAAACACAAAGGTTATGAGGACATGGCAGAAAATCTCAGTAATACAAGTAAAGCACACAAACACACCTTTGGTCAGTGATCTTAACATATTCAAATACTGAACAATAACTTCCATCATAATTAACCAGTATGCATAAGATGAGTGGACCTGAGCAGCTTTCTATGTTAATGATATTCCAAGTTGTTATGACATTACATTGAAGACTTGACTGTAGGTTGGCCTTTGCATGTCCCATATCAAAAATATCCATCATTCATACCAAATTAAGCACATGTTGTCTTAGGCTATGTGACTAACCCATTATTTTCTTACAGTGTTAAAGAAATCTCATTCTTTAGTGCACACAAAAACTACATAGGAAGCATAGTGTACTTATATGCTTCACAATGGGTAAAAGTGCAATGCAAGTGGATCTGACCACATTTGATAACAAAACAGGACATCAATACTTTAAAAAATGTATACAAATGGCACCTCTCTGTGTTCATGCATTGTCCACAGTGAAGACAGCAACACTGAGGTAATTGTAGAGGCCTTAAAGCCAAATCAAAATTGACCTTTGTTTTAACCTTCTTAGTTCATGTCTCTGGTCATTTTAAGCACAACTCATCACATCATTTCAAACACAAATGCTTTTCATACTCTTTCATTAAAACGTAATGACTTTTACTCCCCCTTACATGTATCATCGTGGGAAAACACTGAACTAGCCCGAGACCCACCCTGATAACGTATTTCACGCGGAAAGAGAAGGAAAATACATGGTCATTTCCAATTCATGTTGACATTGAATATCACTTTTTTTTCTCCCCACAAAACCACAGAGTAAAACCAACATGTAGAATATAACATTTGCACAGACTGAATGATGACTGACTAGACAACTTCATATCCCAAAATGAGCATGAAACACACAAACAACTGATTCATGCCCTGAAAGGTAGAAGATGATGGCAGCGAGCTACAGACATGAGCTCAAGTTATGCCCTATAAAGGGATGAAGTAGCAAAGAATTGATAATACTGTCATAATCTGATACTGCATATGTTCAGTCCACTTATCTTTTTTTTAAACAACTGAAATGACAAAGTGCCAGTGTTTCTCCGTAGAGAACCTCACTCAAAAAAGAACATAAAAGCAGACTGAAATCGTGACTGTGCTGAGAGATGACACTGCTTTGGAAACCAATTTTAGAAAATATACCTTGACGGCACATGGTCAACTGCGATTTTGTATTTCGAAGTCTTCTCTGTGTAGCTGGTAGGTAACAGTAAATGACCACTGTCTATAGCTGGCAACGTCCTCCTCCTTGTGCACTTAATTTGTGCCTTTTATTACTGCTTCCTTCAAAAAATAGCTCAGGACTGAAAGGAACATGTACTGTGACTACCTAAAAGACCCTGCCCAGTGTTCAGCACTGCCTCATGAAGCTTGTTACTGAAGAGAATATAACGATTTGAACTTATTGCTGGTAAATTAGTTATGACAGTAAATAATCATATAATACATATGTAAATATTACTTTTCAAGGAAGCTAACCTTGAATGGCTAGCTTTAAAATAAATTTAAACTATATTAAGTTAAACAGATATTGTCCATTTCAGGAGTAAATATCAGGGACTAATTAGTATAAGAAAACTCTTTCGTTGCTCCAGATGAGTTTAACTGCAGGGAGGATGCAGGGTTGTGCAGGCAGTTGAGCAGACAGGCTGAAGCAGATCCGGTAGAGAACTCTGGTCAGAGAAACTGAGCAGAGAGGAAGAAACCATTCCAATCCACACCTGTTCAACACTTAAACACATGCTTGCCAGATAGCATATACTGGTTATTAGCAATGCATATTCCATGTGAAGTGAGTAACTAAAACAACTGAATATTGGCAGTTCAAAACATCCCCTTTGCCACACGCCTAAAGCCAGCTGAATGTGGGTTGATGTGATACACGCACATTCCTGTTGGCTAAAGTCTCTTGCCTCCACAGCTCCTGCCTCACTAAGGCACCAAGCCTCATTTGACCTTGAGTGGCAGCTCTCTCTCTAGCCAGCGAACACGCACTTTCTGTTTGTAGTGATACTCCTTGAGGAAGTCCTGCATGGCTGGTGGCAATGGCAGGGCACCAATGCCATCGTAGGTGGTATGACTGCAGATGGCAGCACGTGCCAGGTGCTGCAGACTGAAAGGGAAGGTTCTATGCAGGGGAGCTGTGAGAAGCGGCTCAAAGAACATACAGGCGCTCGGGTCTTTGTAGTGCTCCAGCAAACCTGTGACTGTAGAGGAGTGGAAGACACAAGGATCATGTGCATCAAAGCTGAAGTTGTGGTTCCACTGTTCAATGCGTGCATGCAACGAGCGGTTGTAACGGCGGAAACTAACAGAAAATAAGTAGTCCTCCTGGGCAGAGTCACGCAGTAGAAAGGTGCCCTCTGGCCGGCCATCCAACAGTGCCTCTGCCTGGTAGCGGTCCATCACCCCCCAGTAGCAGGGAAGTGCTGTGATGGCCAGAAGGTCAGGCACCAAGCAATGGATAAAGTCAATCTGTGTGTGAACCTTCCAGGGTCCCGACTGTCTGGAGGAGTGCCCATCACCAGATGCGTGCCTCTGCTTAGTTCTCCGTGCCTGTAAGCACAGAGTAGTCGAGTCCTCCTCAGAGTCACAGTCAGCAGCCTGAGATGGCATTGCCATACTAGCCCCAACCTGTGCCACTATCCCAGAAAATCCCCCTGAAAAAGACGTCCCAGCACCCAAGCTCCTGACCTCCCCAGCTCCTTCACCAGAACAAGGAGCCATCTTTGGTCCCAGCTTGTACAGGGCAGATCTCTGTGCAGTGGCTTCCAGTGTGTGGATCTGCGCATTTGGAGGTGGATCAACACCTTCCTCTATACTGAGTCTACGCCGCTCGCGGAGCCTCTCCTCTTCGTCCTCTGGAGAGGCACGCGCTGGGTCAAAAGCATCCAGCAGTGCTGTGGAGGAATGCGGGCTGACTGGTGCTGTATGCTGCTTGATGAGATGCCACTTGTTGGCCAGATCGGAGCCTGGTGGGAATGGGCACGTTTCCAACATCAGTTCTGTTAGGTGGATCTTACGCTTGGAAGCAACCTGGCTTTTAGCCGACCGGGTGCGGCGGGGTGTCGGCAGAGGCAGGCATAAGCCTACAGTTTCTTTCAGTCGCTGCCGCACTGAGCGCACACTTAAGCTCCGTCCAGCAGCCCCTCCTCCAGAATCACTCAACTCCTGAATGGAACTGGTCCCATAGCAACGCTCTCGCCTGCTTGCGCCTCCTCTTGAACGCCCTGTCCGCCTGTCAGCCTCCAGGGAGCTCTGTGTTTTAGTGGAGCAGGAGTGCTTCTTCTTCCCTCCCCAGGGAGCATGTCGGGAGTAGGAATCCCTCCTCATTAGTGGGACCCTCCGTACATCCTCATTCTCTTTGTCAACGGTGATCTCCACAATCTGGGGAATATCTGCCACACAGTTGTGGCCTCTGCGGCCCCCATGTACCTGGGGAACCTGCGAAGGAGCAGAGCCCCGAGCCGCCTGGGACTCACCTGTGTGTGGTCCTTGGCTCCCGTCCACCACACAGTGGAAATGATCCATGTCTAGGCTGCATACGTTGGCCTCTGTCTCACTGGTGTGTAGGAGGGTAAGACATTTGTTCCTGAGGTTGCTCCACATCTTCCCCACTCTCTCCATAGAGTGGAGAGTAGGACCTGTTGGATAAACAGAAACACAGACTTAGAAACTGCAAAGAAAGCCTGTTAACAAAACCAGGGATGCCAAAATGCCTGTACAGTTACATTTGTACATCTGGTAAAGCATAAAGTCGTATGTAGCTTGGTGTCCTGTGTTAAACTGTGTCAGTATCATTGTGAGGGCACTTAACTGTGAACAGAATGTGTCATGGTGGTATTTCTGGCTGTAAATTGTGCATGCAGTATGGAGCTGGTATGGGAACAAGGTGGGTGTGGGAAGCATGTTAGGCATGAGTACCCACAGTGAGGGTTAGTAGAGCAGTACAGTGTGTGTGCAGTATGAGGTGTGCACGTGTGTGTAATAAAGTGTGTGTCAGTGGCTGCTAGAGCCACAGACTGAGCATGGAGTTGCCAGGCAGATATGCAGGGGTACAAGGCCACAGCTATAAATGAAGCTGAGGATCTACTCCCAGCTGATCTGCTGGTATGTAATGTATTACTGAGCCAGTCTGGACCTGACTAAGAACTTTCCCTGTCACGGCAGCAGACAGACACACACAGCCTAGGGAGATATAATGAGTAGGGGGAGTGGGCACAGACAGAGAGAAGACGGACATGCAGACAGGCAAGAAAAAGACTGATCTTTTTTCTTGTCTGTTCAAATTTCTTGCCAGACAATGAAAAGTGTCCCCCCCCCCCCAAGAGGTAGATCTGACCTTATTTGAACCACTGTGTTCATGCTGCACAACTTATGCAAATCTTGACTTGATCCATGCGTTTCATGCCATTTTAAGGAGACTAACTCAAAACTCAAGGCATGTATATACACAGCAAACCACGAATGGCAAAGGTAATGAACATGAACTAAACCGAAACAGTTCACCATTTTTAGCTGCCTTTTCTTTTGCCATTTCAACAGGTCTGGTTAGACTGCACTAGCTTGAAGGATAGTGCCTTAAAAATTCAAACACATTTTCATAATATGTTTCATAATCGTTCATCCCCGGGGGGCACATTATGAAGGCCGGAAGTTTATGCACATTTTAATACTGAGATACAAAGTGATACTGTTGCCTGCTCCAGTGGCACTTTCTCTCTCTCTTTATTTACTTATTTATTTTGCATTTTAATAATAAAAGGTACTCTCAAATCTTAGATATTACTTTCTAAGCTTCAGTGTTTGGTGGCGAAATCACAGCTAGCAGACAATGACGATGTAGGTTTTTTTTTCCCCCCAAGAAGCATGTTGGGCTAAGTGTTCTACACTTGTATTCATGTTCAAACCTATGCCACTCACACTGAAGACTTCACACCGAGTTCTTCCTGTTTAGCCAACAAACCATACAGCTGTAGGTTTACAGTAGATGATAATCATACTAATATTAAGAGAACAATGTCAAACTTTAGAACACATTACTGTGGAACAGACTGACCTACTTTGTGTCCTCAGGCAACATCAAGTGATACCTGACTTGACTTCTGACTGCGTCTTGTGGGAATACGTTTGATTGCAATAGCTGGGATAAAATAACACTATGCAACTGTGACAAAATAATCAGCTGCCACAGCCGTCTTGCAAGCCCAATTATTCTCTTGCTGTGTGATAGATAAGAGATAAACTCCTTGGAACATTATCATACAATTAATTCTAAGGTTATTTCTTTGCATTTTGTAATTTTTTCAGATTTGTTTGTTTTCACAATTCTTTGCCCAGATGTGATATTTATTGATCTATTGGTCATGCAGTGATAGAGAGGTCGTTTTTGTGTCATCTCACCCAACAAATATTCCATGTATAGTTGTGCCTTAAGTGCAGAACTCATTGTTCAAACAGAATCTTCATAATGTGCATGTTGCTAAGATGTGCCCTCTTTAGGTCTGCTAAAACTGTTACTTTCTATCTGTACATAAAAACTGTTTAAAAATCTCTTCCCTGTGCTAAAAGTCAAAGTAATTATAAAACTACAGTGATGCTGTTGTTTTCCCCAAATAAATGCATGTTACATAATCACTGCAGAGTCAGATATTTCCAAGTTAAAACTCAGCAATTCATACAAATTATGGACCCACTAATTTTTTTCATTTACAGTACAATACCTGGTCCTCAAGTATCTGCGGATACCAAGTACTGATACTCATACACAGTAGGTATGTATAAATTCTGGCATTTATTGGTTAGATAATTTAACATTTGAAAAGTTTCAGATTATCAAAGTGACTGTGCTCTTTGGCACATTTTGTCTTTAAATTAAATTTGATTTACTGAAATCATTGCAAACCCTCAGCATTATTAATAATATAGAGTTTGCGATGTGCATCTTAACTACCCAAGAATTAACTAATTCTACCCTGTCAACATGGTACTTGCTTCATTAAACTCCATGTACTGACATCCATGGAAGCATCTTTCAGTAGCGTGCCATACGTCAGAAATTACTTCTGTATCTGTGTTGCCTATATTGAGACTGCATGTAATCATCAGTATTGGGCTCCAAAACCAAAATGGTTCTGATGCTACACTAATAAAACATCAATATAATATTCATAGGTAATATTAACAGATCAAGACACATTATTTACGGTGTTTTCACATATAGTCCTCTTTAAAGGAACTGAACTCAGTCCTCTAGAAGTGGTCTAAAAAGTGAACCAACAGAAAGGGAACTCAGTTCTTTTTTTGTTCACAGTGTGAGTTCATTTGAAAGGGGACTCGGTTCTCTTTCTGCAACACTTCAGCTCAGATGGGGTCTCAGTTCTTTTTCTGTTCACACTTAAGTTCCTTATCCAACCTGCCGCCGCTGCTCCTTCACATTCACCATTCTGAGCTTGGTAGAGAAACTTGATCTTGATAAGAATCTCTAATTCCCTAAATGTATGTATTTATTAGACTCAAAGCGAACCGAGATCGAGTTGTTTCAAAGCGGTCTGAGTTCATTTGGCGTGTTCACATATATGCAAAAAATGCTGACTAATCAATCTGAGTTCGCTGAAACGGACCAAGTGTGAGGTGTGAAAACACCCTTAGTGTACCCATTTAGCCTCTTCTACTTGGACAAAAGGAAGGAGGTCTTCTCCCCAGGGATGAATTCCAAAAAAGAAACAATAGTGCAATAGTGAAACTTATATGAAAAAGTTGATATTTGGCAATGCTTATTGTGTACATCACACACCACCAATTTCAAATGCACAGAATGAAGCTTTCGTCTAATGCTTCACACAATCTAATGCTACACACAGGAAAGGACACATTCTGTTTGTCCTTCTCATTTATGTGACACCCCCTCCCCACCCTCTGTTGTTCTTCCCTCAAGATGCATCCCTAATGTGCCAGAATATCAGATGGATCTTAGGAGGCAGTGCTTTTTCCATGTGAGTTAGCATATTTTTTTTCCTTGACTTTGCTAATCATGGTCACAAAAACAAACAAAGCGCAGCTCTGGTTTTCCAGAAGGGAGGGACTGAGTGAGTGTTCTTTCCATGCTCTCAAACTCATGCTGTAAAGACTATGAAGAAGCCTACAAATCAATCCCTTCCACTTACACAGTCAAAGTTTTCTTAAACATAAAAAAAGCATACATGATTTCCTCATGTACGCCAAATATGTCACCACACAGCCCTTCCAAAGAAAGGCAATGCTGACCAAGTTTATTTCCCCCCAGTTTTCTGGAAAGAAACAAGGAACCTTAAAGTGTGATTTGAGTTGTGACACGACCAGAATCATTTGTAAAAACTGCTGAAAGTACAGTGTGTTGTGCTCCTGTCACCATCAACGGTTCTTATTCAGACACTTTAGAGGCAAAAATGTGAACCAGGCGATGGGATCAGTGGTTTTGAGCACAGGACTGGGGAACACAGGCTAGGCCGTGGCTCCAACACATTTAACTGCTCTTCTACGGCAGTTGTGCTCTGCTTCACACGCAAAACAATCTTGTTCTGTGGAAGACTGAATGGGTCAGTGAATGGCTGAGATACGCTCAGAGCAATGTTACCAATGTGAGTATTATCCGCAATAAAATGCCTTGGTTGAGCAGCGACTGTGGACCTAGAAAGCTCTGTATGTTATTTGGTATATGTCCAAAAGTAACTGGACACATGACCATCACATCTTTATACGTTTGTTGGACATTCCATTCCAAACCCACTGCTATTATGGTAGCTAGAGTTGCCCCTATATCCCCATTTGTGGTTATAAGAGCCTCCAATGACTGGGAAGGCTTTCCACAAGATTTTGTAGTGTGTCTGTGGGAATTTGTGCTCATTCAGTCAAAAGAGCATTAGTGAGATCAGGCACTGTTGGAAGAGGAGGCCTGGCAGGCAATCAACATTTGAATTCGTCCCCGAGGTGTTCAGTTGGGCTGAGGTCAGGGTTCTGCACAGGCCACTGGAGTTCCTCTTCACCAAACACATCCTTTATGGAGTTTGATTTGCGCACAGGGGCACAGTTATGTTGAAACAAGAGAAAGGCCTTCCCTAAACTGTCAAAAAATTGGAAGCGTTTAACTGTGCAAAATGTCACATACTGTATGATGTAGCATCAACATTACCCTTCAGTGGAATTAAAGAGTCTAGCCCAAACCCTTTTTCAGTAGGCAAGTCTAGTTCCTAGTTCCTGGTCTCTGGTACTATTTTTCGTGGCTACTCTGCCGTGGCTCAAAGTGAGCCGAGTAAATATCAAACGTGACATAAAAACAATGCTGCCTCCTGACTGGTCAGAAAGAGTTGTCACACAACACAGGACATCCTTCAGTATTCTCCAGTGCTACTGTGTTAAAGATGACTTCATGAAGATGTGTTTCTAACAGCATCACCAGCTACACTGAGGGGGTACTAACCCCAGCAGAAAACGAACGAGGTACCAGGCACCAAAAAGCGAGTAGACTCGAGATGAGTTAAGCTGGGTGCAGCCATGGAAACTCATTTAATGAAGCTGTGTGAGTTTGCATGGTCTACTGTTTCATGGCTGAGCTGTCGTTGCTTCTCGGCGCTTCCATTACACAATAACAGCACTTTCATTTGACTGAGGAAGACCTAGACAGGCAGATACTTCACAAACTGATTTGTGACAAGATGGCATTCTATGACAGTATAACATTCGGTACAACTCATTCCGCTGCCAGTGTTGCCAGGATGCTGCATGGCTCTGTGCTTGATTTTATACTGAAACACTTGAACTTAATGATTAGGAGGGGTGTGCAGTTTTGGCCATATAATGTGCGTTCCCCATTAGCACGTCTGATTTCAAACCAGTGAAGTAAATAAGGGCAAGCAGTGTGTAAAAAGTAGTAGTGGTAAAGAAAGAGAGTATGCGTGTGTTTGTGTGTGAGAGATGTAAGGCCTTTGGTATTGGTACGTATTAAGAAAAGAAGGGCATAAAAGGGCACACAGAACAAAGGAAAATGAGAACGGGATTCAAAGGAAGAGCTGCTACGGTCATTTCTCATCCAGAAACACTGTTAACAGGAACTAGTGAGTGTTCTCTCTTAGTAAACAGTGCTGTAAACCTACACAGTAATCAAAGGCTCTAGGCTGTCTCATAAAACATTTGACAAATATTCAGCAGTGAAAAAACTGCAATAACTAGCAGAGCCTATTGGAGCCATTACTGTTCATGGCAAGCCACTCCATAAACTACAACAATGGAATAGTCACAAACAAAAAGGGGAGAAAGATGAGTCATTTCCGCAGGATGAACAATTACATCAAAAGCCCACATATGGACCTCACCAAGGCTGTAGCTGTGGTGATTCACCTCCGCAAGACCAAATGGAGGAGCACAGGAAGATTGCTGCAATGCTACCCAATATTAAACCCAAAAATGATCCTCTGCTGTTTCTCTCAGCTCGGCACGCCTACTCTCTTGGGGTCCTGATGAGTGGCCTGGCTTTTGGACAACATTAAGGGCGTAATCACTTTTTTTTTCCCCCCAAAGAGAATAAATGAGATGCTTGCGGTAACCTCGCTCACTTTCTGAGAGCTGCTGCAGGATGGGTTCAGGCTGTTCTGGTGGTACTACAAGCAACAGTGTTTTGTTGAGGTTTTTGCAAGCCAGACTTTATCCTGCCTCTTGTAACAGAACTTGAAATAATACAGCTATTTTATCAGAAGGCAATGCTGATGCAGAACGTACAATCAAAGAAATGTATTTGCCACACAAATCTGGGTTAATTTTTGAGATAAAACCTTCTACTGGACCAAAGTCTGTGGCATCAAGCCAAAGGATCGCACTTCTGACTTCCTCAACACTTAACTTAAGAAATACTTGATATATGAATGTATTTTTGAGTCAATTCTATTACAATTCACTTTTATTTACAAGTAAAAACTCCTTTTAGGGTTTGACGTAGGCTACTTTCCCCCAGCGGCAAAGATTGTTTAGACCTGAATCTATTCCGCATCACTTCTTTCCCAAGCCGACTTCTACGTAATAAGTATTGTTATACTTCGTGCCAGCTATTGTGGTAGATGTGTGCTACACACCACTGACCAGCTGGCCTTAGGATCACACAACTGCAAAAATCTATATAATATCTACTTACGGCACATTTATAACATATTAATATGAGTGAAAGTAATTACAAAAGCCATGTCTTTATTATAAAGGTCCTAGAACAAGGACACAAGCAGTGAATAATAAAAAAAAAAAACAATAAAAGAACGGGATCAGACCTAGTACTCCTGGAATTAACAGACTTGAATTATGATATTAGATCATGATCATATCCTTCATGGGATTAGAAGATGAAAAATAGGCAAATACAATGCTCGGAGTGCTCTTTAACAGAATCCTGACCTAGTGTTCAAAGACAAAGCCCTGCGTGGCAGGACCGCCGACCCATGACATAAAGGCTCAGACTTAATATTATGTTATTTGTCCAAAAAAAAGAAAGAACAAAAACCAAAAAACCAATCCTCCACAATTTTGACTCAGATGAACAGAGATCTTCTTTCGAGAATCACAGCTATTATTGAAAATGAACACTTCCCAATAGTGAAGCTATTTTTAAATTACTTAAATATTATTTTGTGGCCAGTTTACAGAAATTTTACCCATCACTATGAAAGAGCCAAACTGATCTCACCTAAACAGCTAAAACCAGGCTTTGATTCAAAATGTATCATTTTGATAAACTTGGCCCAGGCCAAGCAGCACAAGTAGGTGGTCTAGTTTACCAAAGCCTGTACAGCACTGAAACAGGGAGAAGGTGGTCCATGCTCTAAACTAAACATAAAATAAGATAATATAAGATAAGAAAGCCCTTTATTAGTTCCACAAGTGGGAAATTTGCATTGTTTCAGCAGTACAAAAGTAAGAGCAGCATAAACAATAGAATAACAGCTATACAGAACAGTATAATAAATACAGTAGACTATACAAACAATAGAAATATGTATGTACACAAAGGTATTTTACATTTTGGTATTTTTTGTGTACATACATATATGTGTGTGTAACTACATACATATACGTATAAAGGTTTGCATGTAACGTTATATATATAAACCTATATACGCAT
Organism: Brachyalestes nurse; assembly: GCA_037974405.1. NCBI lineage: Eukaryota > Metazoa > Chordata > Actinopteri > Characiformes > Alestidae > Brachyalestes > Brachyalestes nurse. The sequence continues at coordinate 6,607,287 of JBBPCY010000150.1, read as the reverse complement.
ATGTACGTACGTACACACTGGACATATGTATGTATATTTGAACAAAAGCCTGGTTAGGAGGTAATAGAACTCCCCGGCCGAGAGGAGAGACTCCTGCCGGGCCGAGAGGAGCCTCCTCCGGGCGTAGTGGAGGCGCAGCCCGCCGAAGAGCCGCTGGAGGTCCGGGGATACCTCGCTGGCGTTCCGTTACACTCAGCCCGGAGAGCACGCTAACAGGCTAACGGTAACACGGCCACTAAAACAGCCTCGTACCGAAGATAAACCGAAAAGAACAAACTGTTCACAGCAGGATGGAGTGCTCTTACCTCCGTTTTGCGGGTCTACCACTCCGCAGCCTTCTTTTGTCTGTTAAAAAAAAGATGGCTATCAAAAGATGTCAGACTCGAAGCTATCCCACACAAGCTTTTCTCCCGAGGTGAGCGCCTCCCGCGAGGTCTGCACTGTTCATTCCGCTTTTCACACACGCACATAAAGGGAAACTTGGATTTCGATATAATTCCGCTGCTCTGGAATGCCCATTTGATCCGGGGCCAGCTCTTCAGAGAGCCTCCTCTTCTCCTCTCTCTCCCTCTCTCCAGTGTCTTCCTTCTTCTTGACAGCCAATATGACGGTCGCTAGTGGAGATGAACGACTCGTCAAATATTTCAACAATATAAATGTGTGAAAATTCTGCAATAATTTGAGTCTTATTTTTTGGAGTATCTAAAGCACCACAGATCATTAAAGTGGTATATTTAAACTGATAAGAGTGTGTATTGTAATCTGTAATCCTGACTCTCCAGGTGTGCTGAGGTTGAATAAGACACTGCTGGCACAGAACTCCGAAAAGCAAAGTTATTGCTTCCTGCTGCCTAAGCAGACCTACCTGAATGTGGACGAAGATGCAGCTCGCACACTGGAGAGGAAACGAAACTACATGTATTGCCTCATTGTGCAGATCATGAAGAAGGAAAAAGAGATGCATATTGACAACCTGGTGTTCAAGGTAAAGTCTGATTGACCAGACCTATTGTTTATGTTTTAGTGGAAACAAAGTTAACAAAGTCGTTGTAATATTATATCTTTTGTATTTGAACGAAGAAGAATTAAGAAACATGACTGTGATTGGAGCAGTGGAAATGTCCCCCTAACTCCTGCTTATGAAGGTTGTGAAAATCCAGCCTCATTCTCTGTCTCTCTATGCTATAGGTGTTGGACATGTGTCAAAAACAGGAGGCTGGTCGCTCTCCCAGCTCGGTCCGATTCAGCTGCAGCACCACCGACGTGCTCTCCTGCATCATGCATGTCATCAACAAGGGTTACATCCGTCGCAATGAGGAGAACCCCCACATCGTGGAGTATCTGGTGGAGGACCCCTCAACACCCCAGAAAGGCCAGGCACATTTCTTCAGCAAGCTGGACCTGAAGAAGGGCTCCAGCAGCAGCAAGGCTGACACCAGGTGTGCTGATGACGTTTAACCCATGACCCCTTGAGCAGGAGGAAGGAGAAGACAGTGGCAAAACTTGTGGCGGGAGACATGCTGTGCCCTTTTTTTGTTTTTTGTTTCTTGTTTTTTTTTTTTTTCCTCAGGGCTGTTTTTATTTCTCAGTGTAAAGAGAGGAAGGATTCTTCTATATAGGACGTCCTTTCAGAGCAGCCAGGCCTTATCTCATGCTTGCCTAATGCTATGAGCTGGAACTGACTGCTCTCATTTTCTCTGTGTGTGAGTCTGGGACAGGAAGAAGGCATTTGTTTTTTGAGTTTTTTTTTTCTGTTTACTTCTCCAAGCAATATAATTGGCTTGCTGCTTTTTTTGCTTTAGTCAACCTTTAAAATGCACTTTACCTGATTAAAATTAATTACATTTAGTAACACAGTTGGCCAAAGTTGTTTAGCCCTGGTGCTGGTATGTCAGTGCTACTGAAACAGTGCCAATCCCTTTAATAGAGAGATTGAAAAATGGTGGAAATGCTTTGTTGATGTGACCAAACATGGGTAATATCTTACGAATTTGCAAACCTAAGCACTCTTTCTTTTTGCTAAAATAAAGCCAACTGTGCCTCTGATTTTGCTGGCATCTGTTATTGGGGAGAGACAAATATTTGTTGGTGCTGAACACAGACGTATTGTCAGTCAAGCATTGTGGTTTGCTTGTGCATGAGTGTGGAACTCAAAACTTAAATTTAGTCTACGACGAATGTCCTTAAACTTTGAACCCCAAATAGTTGGAGCTAAGAATGGCTGATATAATGTCCTTTCTCTTGATATTACAGTGTACACACATTTTTTCCTATAAGGTTATTTCTTTATTAGAAAAATATTAACCATGAAGATAACAATCCTCTTGTTAAGCTGAGGAACTGTTTGGTTCATATCTATGGGCAGTCAGGAGCCACTCCCTGATGGGTCATTGCAGGTAGAAACTGTAGTTCGTTGTAAAGAAATCAACACGTTCAGAGAAAATGTTTCGCTCTAATGCTTAATGGGTCACAGATTTTAAACATAGTTATGCCAGCTGTTTAGACCTGGGTCTACTTACCCAAATGTTTCACTAATTTTAAAAAAATAAAGTTAAGTCTTCAATTTTCATGTTGTTTGTTATTTATTCTCTTTACCAAAAACTTAATAGAGTACTGTAATTCAGAAAATTCTGTTAAAGCAAGGAATAACAAGGATTTGAGTCAAATATTTACCTCACATATCTAAAAAGCTGAATAAATAAACTTGACATGACTATGAGAAAATCTTTTGTAACGAATAATGCAGTCAGATCATATGAACAAGAATTTGGATTGTTTAGATAAAATTGGCACAGTATGCAGCTCCCATCTGAGAAGTAATATGCCTTAAAAATGAACAAAACCCTTGTTAAAAAGGTGCTTAAGCTAGTTCATTAGATCTTCCTTAATGCGCATTGTGACTTGCTGTGTGTATGTCTCCCCCTGCAGCCTGGGAGGCCTCATTATGGCCCCTCAGCATGCGGAGGACGGGGTATTGGAGGCAGTGCTCTTCTCCATGGGCCGTACCATGACCCAGGAGGAGGTGAAGCACCTAATGCAGCGCACTGTCCAGCAGGTGGCCAGCACACTCAGCCTGGATCTGGACCGTGCCGAGCACCTGTTGGTGCACTGCAAGTGGAATGTAGACTTGTTGATCCAGCGCTACACAGATGATCCAGACACCCTGGTGCTGGCCGCTGGCCTCAAGATCCGTAACCCTCAGCCGCCTCCCAGCCCTATGACCGTCTGCCCCGTGTGTCTCATCTCACGTTCAGGGGACAGTGAGTCTGCACCCACGCTCTGTTGTATGCACTACTGCTGCAAGGTGAGTCGCAAGCTTACTAGATTCAGAGCTTGGTTAGTGTTGTTTACTCAGGACAACTGCTCTTTTCCAATTCTTCAACTCTTGATGCCTTCCATTTGGCAGAACAAGGTGCTTTAAAGCTCTTAATTTAAGACGGATCAATAGATACATCAACTAGACCAGTGTTTATCTGTCACACAGCTATCTTAACACAGTTATGGCTTGTTAATTGACTGGTGAGTTGAAAGTAGTGTGCTGACCGTAACTCTTATGTTCAGAAAAAGACTTTTTAGTCGAAAGAGGATAGTTCAGTACTGCAGTGCTGGCAGGTTATGGCCATTATTTGCACTGGCCAGTCACATCTGCAGATATGCTTTCCATCAATCTACAAGTTGTCTGAAAAGTTCTTGAGGAAACCTTCGCAGTAAGAAACCTTTTTTCAGAAGTGTTTCAACCGGCTTTAAACTGACTTTTGAAGCCTCAATTAATTGAGCAAATTGCTAAAAATTGAAGTTCACTACTTATCTTGTATGTTCAGTGTCAACATTATATTTTTACACATGCAGGTATTTAAGACAGAACAACAGTAGTTTATAAACAAACTGCATGAGTAAGTTTTTCAGATTTCTCTTTCCTTAAGACTACTGCTTGTTGTAAATTAATCTTAAGTCTTGTTGTAGATTAATCTATGTATGTGATCAGTATCCAAAAATAATGTTCAATATGCCTTCTTGTCAACAATCAGGCATATTATGTAAAGGTTTGAGAGAGTCTGTATATTACAGGATGAGCAAAAGCCTGTATCTCCATATTTTGTACATAACTTACGAAGACCGGATATTCTTTGCATTGTGTACTAATGGTGAATGGCCCGATAATAGTTTTCCTGTAACTTCCTTTATAAGTTATCATAAGTGTCCCTATAAACTCACTATTTTGAAGATAAAGGATTTTGTTCTGACACTCACAATAATGCATGTTACTTTTGCTGATGTTATGTAATATACTGCTGTGTGTTTAGCTGATCTCAGAAGAAAGGAATTTGTAGTGTTACTACTTTGTAATGGCTTTCCTTTTTCTTCTCAGTCTTGCTGGCAGGAGTATCTGACTGCTCGGATTGAACAAAATCTGGTGATGAACTGCAACTGTCCCATCACAGACTGTCGTGCTCAGCCCACGTCTCGGTTCTTCTACAGCATCCTCACTGATAAGGATACCATCGCAAAGGTCTGACTGTCACTATTGAGCAGTTGGTTGTACACTCAGTCTGTTTACTGTCAGTTAAAACATACTAGATTGTCAACTGAACAACTTCTCTTGTTTTGTTTAGTTTTTTTAATATGCAGTAAGCTTATCGCGGGGGTTACGTTCCAAGAGCACCCGCGTATAGCGAAAAACAGCGATGTTGTGAAGTAGTAAAAAAAAAATTGCCTAAAAATGCCTATTTTTATAGTGTAAACCCTAAATATACCCCCAGATATGCTCCCAAGACACTTTAATTTCATTTTAAACTCAGCTTAATACATTACCATTAAAGAAAACGTAAAGGTAAACTGTGCTGTACAGTTTACACTAAACTCCCTCAGTGCTAGAATGTAAAATACCGATGTTACCCCTGTATAGACTGCACTATAATTAATGCACGGGCTTTTTCTTTGTTATACACTGTCGTTTTCTTTGATATAAGCAGGTAAATACAGTAATTAATTCATTTAATTTACAGTAATTAAAAATACAGAGCTTTAAGAAGAACAAAACAAAAAACCCGAGAACACTCGAGACGCTCTACAGGGGAAAGTCTGGACTGCAGCTGCATCAAAGGGCAGCAGCCAATCAGCAGCAGGGAGAAATAAATAACGTTCTCAGATTTGCTACTTTCAAACCTCCCGCCTCTGAGTGCAGCGGTTTTTCATTATCCTAAGATGAGCTTTCTTTGTGTTCTCTCCACAGTACCAAAACATTTATAGTTATTTTTTATACAGAAATGTTAATGAATTTACGTTAATGTTACAAATTAGTTATTCTCAATAATTTAGCACTAAAATGCATGAAAAATTATATATTGCCATGAAAAAAGCTGTGAGGTTCGGGCCTTGTCTGCCACGCCTCATCGTCCTCGAGGAAGCTAAAGAGAAGATATATGCAGCTTCTGCGTTAGTGTGGGAGTTTCAGCGAACCATTTTTAGCTCAGTTCTCAGAAAAAATCTGTGTTGGACTGAAACCACGACTGCTGATCCGCATTAAACTGGGGGGTTACTGTACACTTTGTCCAAACGTATCCATTGTTGATCCAATTAGTGAATTCGGCTACTTTAAAATGCACTTATTACTGACCCATATGTTCAGTTGTAATGTCAGTGGGATGGGGTGCGCTGGAGATTTGTACATGAGCCTAAGGTTGCAATGCCTAATGCCAAGTGGCTTCTGATGGAGTCTGAAGCTCCCAGCTTTCTGCTGTGGGGCACTGGAACCGCATTCTCATTCTCTGCGATGCTTTTAAGATGTTTGATGATGTCACATCATCAAACATCACCAGCAAAGCAAACAGAATTCCCACATATACCACTAACTTCAGAAGAAACACTGGATGAGCAGGTGTCTAAAAACATTAGGACATAAAGAGTGTGTCCAAAATCGCGCACTTGCACAGTTTTACTGCACGATGTTATTGCATAATGCATTCACACTGACAACTAAGCTCAAATTCAGTGCACTGAAAGTACCTGGATGGTACACTGAAAACAACCAGAAAATGCAGTGCAGAACGATGGACACTACTCAAACTAAACAGATGCCATTTTGGCTACATAGCGGAAAGGGAGGGACTTTTGACAAGTTTTCAGAGTTGAACAAAGGCGGCCAACAGTGAAAATGCAAGCACAAGCGGAGGCACCTGCTTCGTATAGATATAAGTGAAGATACTGCGGTGTGTAGCCTGTCACACTCTGACGACAGTTATGGATCATTTGTTTGAGTTTGCGATTATGCCGACTTAGAAGGGTTAGCGCACGTAAATGTTAGCAGTTTTTTCAGCTGGTTAGGCGGTCGTAGATAGGTTATACATGTTATAAATGTTCTATGTTGTAGTTTGCATGTTTACTTACTCGTTGTTGAATCGCGATCAAATGTTAGTCCGTCACTTCCGCTAAGTGCAAAACGTTAGTGTGTCATTTAGGACAGCACTTACCCACGGCAGTGTGCACTACAGAAGGAAGTGCGCAGTGTGCACTACGCACCCCATTTTAGTGCACTCACGTAAGTGCGCGATTTCGGACACACTGAAAGTGTATGTCAGTTCCATTGAATGGTTGAGGAAGAACCTTGAATAATCACTGTTGCACCTTCTTCTTTCAGTATGAGAACGCTCTCCTGAGGGGCTATGTGGAGTGCTGTTCCAACCTGACCTGGTGCACCAACCCTCAGGGCTGCGATCAGATTCTCTGCAAAGAGAATATCGGAAGCATGGGCACCTGTTCCAAATGCTGTTGGTCCTCCTGCTTCAGCTGCAACTTCCCTGAGGTAAGAATGTATCGGCTCATACAAACACTAGCGGACACTGAGCAGCGACACTTATGTATGTACTTTCCTGTTTAAAATGTTTCTTATTGTATTTGCACTGTTTTCTGCTAGTAGTAAGTAAGACTGAAACACTTTTTTCTCTTCTCCAAGGCTCATTATCCAGCCAGCTGCAGTCACATGTCCCAGTGGATGGATGATGGTGGGTACTATGAGGGAATGAGTATGGAGGCTCAAAGTAAACATTTGGCCAAACTCATCTCCAAGCGCTGCCCCAGCTGCCAGGCGCAGATTGAGAAAAACGAGGGCTGCCTACAGTGAGTGTATAGATACAAACACATACAAAAACATACAGGGTGAGAGCAATCACCAGTACTCAGTTATTCCATATCCCAAATATCTCAAATATACCCCTTTTAAGATACTTTGCCAATGTCATGGAAAACCTAATTATGCTCACTTTTTTAAATAAGTTAATGTTCCATTCTCGTTTTTTTAAGAATATACCGAATCATTGATTTGGGCACTCCAAATAGGAAACTAAACCAATTGGTTTATTTTTTCAGATTTCAAATTCATTGTGGGAGAAAAATAAAGAAATTGCACCAATGCCCAAATACTGGTGGACCTAGCAACCTAACTTGGACGCTTGCTCTGCTTTTAATGTTGAATGCCACCAGTAGCTTTTTACATTTGTAGTTTTTCCCACTGACAATGCAGTATGGCACTGAATTTTACTCATCTAAATACAAAACAATACATGTCAATGGTCAGTCCTATTTCTGCTCTAGTGATCTGTGTTTGCTTTGCTTGGTGCCTTGGAAAGACAGGTAACAAATTCTGCATGGATAATGAGAGGCTTTAGAGGCCATTTGGCAGCAGAAGTATTTGTAAATATTTGGTACCATAGTGCACTGTCAGAAGGAAATGCACCTATGTATGTTTACAGTTCATGTGTTACATGAAAGTGTTAGCCTTAGTGTGTGAGTGACCTGTGTTTGATCTTGTAGTATGACCTGTGCCAAATGTAATCATGGATTTTGCTGGAGGTGTCTTAAGCCATGGAAACCAACTCATAAAGATTACTACAACTGTTCAGCCATGGTGAGTAATTCGTTTAGAAAATTGTAGTTGGCATGCTTTTCCATCTTGTGCTAAAGATCTTTGGCACACATGTAACTGATTGATTCGTCGTTATAGCTTACTTGTTGTAATAATGCATCTGTTATCACAGGTAAGCAAAGCTGCAAGACAAGAGAAGAAATTCCAGGACTATAATGAGAGGTGTACTTTCCACAATCAGGCCAAGGTATAAATAATAATAATAATGTATACTAATGTATAATAATGAAGCTCTGTAATATCATTTTACAGTATTATTTTATTTCTCATCTTGTGCAGGATTTTGCCATCACTCTGGAAAATAAGGTGTCCTCTATTAATGAAGCTTTGCAGATGAAGTCTTTGACATTTGTTATTGATGCCTGCAAGATTCTTGCCCAAGCTCGCAAGGTGAGATTTTTTTTTTTTACACTGTTCTCTTCCAGTTTTTGTTTTTTTTGTCAGTTCCCACTGCACAGTTGTATCCAACTCTATTCTGTTCTGTTAAACAAATCCGGATGTGCTAACTGTTTTTCATCAGTATGTTAATTTCAGTAATTGTGGATTAAAATGTATAAAAGTGTTTTCTTTGTAGTCTGTCTTCACTCAAAAATCAGACCATTTTGCCCTTAATTTGGACTAAATTTTCTTAGCGAGTAGTGCATACTGCACATTTTACCGTTTATTTTTGATACTATTATGTTTTATTTGTTTTAAGAGTGATCACTTAAAGCAGTTTGTGTTTTTTGCTACCCAGGTGTTGGCCTACTCGTGTGTATACAGCTATTACAACCAGGACACAGAGAAGATGGATATCATGGAACAACAGACTGAAGCTCTGGACCTTCACACCAATGCCCTTCAGATCTTGCTTGGTTAGTGTTAAAGAAGCAGACATTTCAGAAACATCAAAATCTTGATAAGTACGTTTCTAAAAATTGGACCCTGTATGCAGTCTTAAGCTCATGCATGTTTTGGGGGTGCACACTGGCTGTTGGAATGTGAACCATTAAACTTCCGTTGATGTTTGGGTTATGTAGAGGAGACCCTGTTGCAGTGCACAGATCTAGCGTCCTGTGTCCGCCTGTTGAAACCAGAGCACCTCAACACTGGCTTAGAGCTAATTCGCCGCATCCAGGAGCGCCTGGTAGCCATCCTGCAACACTCTACTCAGGTATGTTCACTTTTTTTTTTTTTTTTTTTTTAATTCATTAGACAGATAAACAAAAAGACCCCATAAACTCTAGGTTATGCTTGTTTTCGTTATCAACATCGGTTGACGAACCTCATAATTGAGTCTATAATGGCGAGTGAGCTCAGAGATACTAGACTTTAGTCAATCTTTTTCATAGTTTTTGTATCTTTCTGTTCTTTCTTTGTGGATATCCCTGTTTTAGGTACATCTTTGCAGTCATTCTATACAGGCTTAGCTGTAGAGGGTCAATTTAATTTATTTATTATTTTATTATTATTACATATATATTTTTTTTATTGGTAGGACTTCCGTGTAGGATATCAGTCCAAGACTGGGCCAGATCAGGAGGCAGCACAAGCCTCAAACCTTGCTAACAACACAGACATGAACAAAGAGTGAGTTAATTGCACATTTAACAAGACTGATATCAGCTCTCACAAACATGGCAGTCTTACATTGTATTCAAAGCATCTTGATGAAAGAAGAGTGCTTTCTTAACCTGTGCAGAATCTGAATCTTTCTGTCATACCAGATGTGTATTTATATAATGGTATTTGGCTGCCAAATGATTCAGCTCGAAGAGTAAAGCTGTACTTCTTTTCAGGTCGAAGTCAGATAGAGGTTCTGAGACCGGAGAGTCTGACAACAACAACTACACGGGTGAAGATGTGGGTGATGAAGCAGAGGAGGATGACGAGTATGATGATGAGTACGTCCCGGAATGGCACGAGGACTACGATGAGGAGGACATTGATGAGGATGACTTCTTCTCTGATGATGACGAATCTGAGAACCTAGAGAGGGACTTCAGCCCTTTTGACTAAAGAAAGTTTGATGACCGGTGTCAAGAAAGAAAATGTCTACACCAGTGTTTCTCGGTTGTGCTCCTGGAAGCCCACCCACAACCAAACTTTCCCAAAAAAAATAATTTTTAAGCTTTCCAGCTGTTGATTTGGATGTGTAAGAGTAAGGAAACCATCAAACCATACAAAAGAAACACTGGTTTAGAATAAAGCAAGGAAACACTATCAACACCACATGTGTTTGAAGACAAAAAAAAGCACTTAAGAAAAAAAAAAAAAGAATTCACTTTTTCCCTCCATTCGAATCTGTTTTTCTGCTTGGCCTCCTAGCTAGTACTGTTAGCCCCTATATCCAATAATTTGGTTGCTGCACTTTTGTTTGCTCTTTATTATGTGGGAAATGTTACTTCACTTAAGTTCATGCTAGTTATTTTCTTTTCCTCACACTTTCATAGCCGATGAGGTGACCAAGTCCAAGGAAGGATGTTTTTTTTCGAAGATATTTAGAAGCATAGGCAATTCTCTCTATTTTTTTGAAATGTAATCCTCTTTTGTTAATAACCTGTGCTGCTTTTTTATTTACTTGCAATGATAAAAAAGGGATGTGTAATCAAACATCAGAAAGCCTGTTCCTTTTTTCCTTCTTTTTTAAAAAGCAGTGTCAGCTCCTCATCTTTAAATACAAAAGATTTGCCTTGATTTATTTTGTAAATTTCTTTGGATGCCTTCATATGCTTTATTTCTAAATTGGGTCACCATTAGAATGATTGAATAATGTAGAAAATATTTGCATAAGCAAACCTTTTAGGAATGTTTCCTTCATGAGCATCTGTGTTTCAAGGGCTACATGGAAAACAAAGTGATTTTGAGAACATGGTTCAGATTGCTATGGTTAAAACTGTCTGGAAAGTGAGTCAGAAAAAAAGTGGCACACTACTCCATGAACATGTTATGGCAATAAACATTTGAAAGTATTGCACATAAATCACATTAGTTGCTGAGCAAAACATTGTTTTACTGTTAACTGTTTTTTGTTTTTTTTTCCTCAAAAGAAAAGAGAATTCAGTTGTTTTGTGACATGTTTATGTTAACTTGTAAAAAAAAAAAAAAAACAACATGGAGATATCAGATACCTTGCAGTGTCCCACTTTGAATCTGCTGTAGGCTGAGATGTCCTTCTATATTAGTATATTGTTCTGCTCATATATAGTTCTCTCTCTTCAGCGTGAAGTTATTGCAACTTCATACAAATGCTAACGAAATAAAATGCTTTTCTTCAGTTGAATTGTCTATTCATTATTAAAATAATTTTACTGGGCTAATCTGATGTCTGGGTAAAATTTTTGAGTGTATTTCTGCCCAGCTGTGCCCTGTAGCTGGTGATCTAGTGGTTTGGGAGTTAGCCCTGTGATCAGAAGGTTGTGGGTTTGAATCCAATGACTGCTAGTGGCACCACTGAGGTACTTTTGCGCAAGGAACCGTTCCCACACACTGCTCCCCGGGTGCTATGTTGCTGGTTGTCCACTGCTTCGCCTGGTGAATGGGTTAAATACAGAGAAAGAATTGCACACTGTGTGCTGTGGTGTGTACACGTGACAATTGGCCACTTTACAATACAAAAATACAGTGGCTACAAATCAGCTTTGTGCTCTTATTTTGGAAAGAAGAGTGACGTCCTCCTGTTCTTCCGGTCTCCCTGGCGCAGAACAGCTTTGTTGACTCGGTAATGAGGCTTGTGGCTGTTTTGTGGACATTTTTCTCAACAATACCTGCAATATGAACACAGTGTGAGCCGGAGAGACAATGAGCAGTTTAAAATATGTAAAAGTGGTTTGTTTGTAGCAAGACAGAGAAGAAAACCCGCCTTTTGTCTGCCGAGCAAGCAGATTTTAGCTAGCTCTTCTCCCGACTTCAGGTCAAAACAACGTGCTATCAGGGTGGTCTGCACCGAAACAGCCAGAAGAAGTTAGAGGGATGACTAAACGTCGAAAACGGGGCAATGCCCAGGCTCGGGGGAAAGGACCTAGACAGGGGGTCCCCCCACCCCCTGACGAGTTTTGGGGAAGGCCTCCCCATCCAAGTGGGTTCCCTGGACATCCACCCCATGTTGGAGGTCCGAGGCTACAAGGGGAGCCGTTTCCTGAGGGCCCACCCGGCTATGGACCACCCCCCCACTCGAGGGGTCCATTTATGCACCCTCCAGAGTTTGAGGGTGCACCAGGATTCCACCCTCCAGAGTTTGGGTGTGCACCAGGATTCCATCCACCAGAGTTTGGGGGTGCACCAGGATTCCACCCACCAGAGTTTGAGGGTGCACCAGGATTCCACCCACCAGAGTTTGAGGGTACACCAGGATTCCACCCAATAGAGTTTGAAGGTCCTAGACGCTTTCCCCCAGAGTTTGAAGATAGACCGAGAAGTTTTTACCCACCAGAGTTGGAAGATGGTCCTCCTTTCCCACACTCAGATTTTGAGGGTAGACCACCAGACCGCCGCCCTCTAGAGTTCGAATATGGACCTGAGCCTGGGTTTTACCCACGATCTTATGAACATGGACCTAGTTTTCACCCTGCAGATCTCGAAGAGAGACTGCCTGGTTTTGGCCCACCGGGCCACCGCCCCCCAGGATATGAGGGAAGACCAGGATACCCAGTGATGGACCGTGGTTGTGACCCACTGGACAGTTACAGTGCAGTGGATCCAGATTATATGCCACCAGTGGAAGTCCGGGTAAGTTATCTTTTAACTGTCAGTTCAAATGTATTTATATAGCGCATTGTCATACACGAAGGGTTATTTAATGTGCTTTACAGAAATAGAATACAAAATAGAATAAACTAACTAATTAAAATAGAAAAGACTACATCAAAAATCAACAAAAAAGTAGAAAGAATATAAAGTACAGTAGAAGTAAAGCTGTCAGGTTTTCTATAAATAATGATTTATGCTACTCAAAATAGCTCAGTCGGTAGAGCATCAGACTTTTAAACTGAGGGTCCAGGATTCAAGTACCTGTTCAGGCTGTTAAGGAGTTGCCTCTGTGATCAGCAAGGTGAGGTCGAATCCCAGGGCTGGCAGTGACACCACTGAGGTAATCTTGAGCAAGTTACTGTCCCCACACACTGGTCCCCGGGGTGACTGCTTCATTTGGTGAATTTGTTTAAATACAGAGAGAGAATTTTACACTGTTCACATGGTGTGCTGTTGACTAACTGTATCAGAGCCATGCTCTAACTGGGTAAGTTCATGGCACAGATGACACATGTAGTATTCATTTGTGATTGATATTCAGTTCCAAACAGTCCAGTATTGTGTAGGTTTAGATGTAGACACTGGGTGAAATATGCAAAAATGATCAAGCTGATTGCTCTCCAAGTTGTTTTTTGCTCCTAGGACAGTTGTAAATAGGACCATTGTTAATTAAAATTGCTTTCTTTTTCCTACTTTTTTCCTTTCCAAACTTTTCCAAACCTGATTTTGCTTACTTTGCTTACTTCCTTACTTGTACTCCTCGAGAACCATTTGTAGTAATCACACACATCATATGTAGTACTTGACATGACTGTGTATACGCTAAATATAGAATGGTTTCCTGTGTTTTTGTTTCTCCTTAACTTTTAAGGTATTGCTTTACATAGACATGGCCTGTAAGATGAGTGCTGAAGACAGGTGTTGCCTTGACACGCATTGTTGATCCCTATGTTACCATGTCCTTTCATGTATTTGTTTATAGTCTATTGGAAGTAGGAGACTGTAAATGTAGTCTTACTTGTGGATTGGATGACTAGTCTTATGACTGTAGTAGCGTGAACCCAGGAGGTGTATAAAGGCCCCAGCGAGACCAAGAGAGTGGTTCCACAGACTGCCTGGGTGTCATTTTACTACCTTTTTTGTCAAAATAAAGGAAATCGCCTATATCATTTTCTGTTATATAGTTTTGTCTTTATTGTATTTTCCTAGTAGCTTAAGTAGCTTCTCCACAACAATAGCTAAGGCTGATTACACTTTTTTCCTGGATTTTGCCCAAAAATTGGTTTAGTTCCCATCCTCTGTCTGAATCAGACATATAATACTACCCAAACCTTAGTGGAGAGTGAAGGCAAGCAACCAGACAAGAGACATGATGCTGTCTTTTGTAGAACAGCTCAACATGCTCAAACTGAAAAGATCCCTAAAGAGTTCAAGATCACACCATAAACTAAAGTTTTCATGTATGTGAACTGACACATCCAAATGATTGACCAGCATAGTTATTGATTTAAATGTGAATATGTATGTACGTGTACTTGTCTCCTTTCAGTACAGACATCCTATCCTATGTATGACCTCTGAGTTTAAGTGTGTAGTCAGCTTCGGTTAAATTGCGGAAAACAATTTTTACATGCCCCCGCAGAAACCTAGAGTTCCAGTGGTTATCACGTCCCTGACGCACCCTCTCTATCAGGAAGTGAAACTGCTACTCCTCTGCTCTTTTATAAAGTTCGCTGCTTGTTCTGATACATACCATTGGGTCCTGCGTCTTACTCTCTGGGGCCTTGTCATATCTGAAAGCACACGGGTTAAAGGGGACATATTATGCAAAACTCACATTAGTTATAATAGGTCTATGGGCTGTACAAAACATGATCATGAAATTCTTTGCACAAAATCACTCACATAAAGAGATATCACCAGGTTTATTCTTCACAATTTCACGCCCTTTCAAAATGAGCTGTTTGGATGGAGGGCCCATTGTGACGCCACACTGGGGCAATTTGCATAGAACTGCCCCTCATCTGCCCCTCATCTGTCTCAAGACCCCGCCCACTAGACTAGCCATTTTGTCTGCTAGTTTTTCCGAGCGCTGCGGCTACAGACAGAGGTAGGTCACTCATTAAGTGTTGTGGTGTTGCTGCAAAGAACAGCACAAATCCCTCCTCTTTCTCCCAGACAAAGGAAACAGAAGAACAATCGCTTTTGTTCCACCTTAAGTTCGACCTTAAGTATTTAGTGTGGAACGGAAAATTCGAATAAGGAGCTGTGAATAAGGAGCTAACTTCAGCGTTGTGGGGGGATCTGTGTCTACTGTCTGTGGCAAGTCAGCAGATGAAGGAGATGCAAGTACATTCAAATAATGACTTTTGTGTTTCTATCGCAGTTTAGTATGACCTTGCTCATTTCGTTTCGTAAGCATGGGATGGGTGGGGGGCGTGGCCAGCAACAGCTTATTTGCATGAAAGGGATAGAACCCTGAAACGACTCGTTTTGAAAGGGACCGAAACTATCAATAATAAGCCTGGTAATATCTCTTTATGTGAGAGTGATTTTGTGCAAAGAACTTCATGAACATGTTTTGTATAGCCCATAGACCTATTATAACTTGTTTTTTTTTCAAGTGAGTTTTGCATAATATGTCCCCTTTAAGGTGTGACGGGTAGGGATGGCACGATTATCATCTGGGAAATAATCACAGTCACGATTATCACAAATTATTTTGCATGTACTAATTTCACAATGTAATCACATTCTTTAGAGTTTTTTTACCTTTTATTTACTGCTGTCTTTTAACAAAAAAACATAACCATAAACAAATAATATAGTGCACGAATGGAATATAAACAAAAATAGTCTATTTTTTTAGAATTAGCCTAAATGTAAGCTTTGTGGTGGAAAATCGGCAAACGGACAAAAATTCTTCGCTCAGAACACAGACTTTATTTTCTTCTGCAGAGGGAGATATACAACCATTCATTCCGGGGCAGTCCCAGTCTGAAGGATTCTTTCAGAAACTTGTCCTTCGCCGAGAACTCATCCCTTCTAAAGATCATTCACCTTATCTAATGGGCAGAGTCCATGAGGCCCCCCTTGCTTCAAGAAGCTCTATGAACCCCCTTATCATCTTCTGGCCCACTGACGAAGCGCCAGTCTGTCTGAACAAACTACCTTATCTAAGAACATTTAGCTCCAAAACAGGGTTTGCACAAAATAAAAACCTTGATTAAATCCCTTTTGCCCTAACGACTCAGACCTGGTTACAAAACCTTAATCATTAGTCAGCAGAATCACATTAACAAAGCGTATTCAGTTTATTCCTGTCACTGTTTAATGCGTTCAAGTGAGCCGTCATTCACTGATTGTACTGTCTGTGTGTTTCTAGCACAAGTGCACCGCTGGTGAAACGTTTTCGTTCTGGCCGCGTCCCGCCAGTCTGTAGATAGCACTGTCATAATCTAGGTTTAAGAGCACCAACAGAAACACAGTGTTGAGGAGCCTTTACGAGTAATTAACCGTGTCGTTCTAAATCACGATTAATCGTGAAACTGGTGGATTGTGACATCCCTATGCTTCAAGCATTTATCTTATTAGTACATGTTTTCTTCTTGACGTGATTGGTTGGCTGAGGGAAAAAAACGTTTCAAATGTCTCATCCTGACTAAAAAGCAAAGAGCAGGGAGCTCTGTGAACCCACCCTGTTTAAAGCAGCTGTGTTTTTCACCAACCCAGCAAACTTAAGTGGGAGGTTTTTAGATTTTGTGTTCCCTGGCAGTGATTAAAACTCTCTGTCGTCTCCATGGCGGGATCTCGTCTGAAGGTATGGTTTGGCAGCTGCGGTAATCTTTCTCTGACAAGTCATATTAAAAATCTGATACTTTCTGACCCATTATGTATTTCTCTTAAACGGTCTGTATCCTGACCAGCTCCAGCGTGTCAGAAGTTTGCATAGACAGCAGTTTTGTCAAATAAATCAGACTCAGATTGTTGTTGGGTGAAGTTCAGAGTTGTTAACAGTATGTGCATGTGTTTGCTAATAGAAACTAGTTGATGCTCCATATGATGATTTTTCCAACTTTCAAGCACTTCTGGAGAGGAAGCCATTCCATGTGACTTTGAAGCTGTTTGACCATGAAAAGCCTGTGTTGATTCAGTCCATCTCATTCTTTGTTTTTGAAAACTGACAGAAATGCTGCTGTTTAAATAGTTTTCACTTGTGTGTGTGTTGGTGGTAAAAGATGTTGTTTTAGAGAGACTAGTTTGCTGTCAAGAATACACACATGCTTGTTAGGCTTGTTTATACTAACTGGTGAAAAGGTCAGTGGAATATGTAGGAGGGTTTACACTGTGTACTCTTTCCTATGGTGTCGCTCTTGCATGCAAGCTGTTTTGCAAACAAAAGCGACACCATACCTTGTGAACTACATTATAACTAGATGGGAGAAATAGTGAGGGTCCATGTCTTGATGTCCAGCAGATAGAATCTTACGTGCACAGTCAAAGAGTTTAATACTAAACAGCCAATGACAGACTCAAGAAAACATTTTAAATGTCTCTGTCTCCCTGAGTTCAATATTCTATTTAAATGAAGAGTCAAAATGTGTCTGTGCCAGAGGAGAATTTTTTATTTCACAAAGCCAGGGGGTCCCAGATCTATCTCACTTCAACATTGTTCTCCAAAGACACCCACAGCTGGGATATTCTGTAATGTATTTGTAAGGTCTGTGGTAGTAATTTTTCAGTGTTTTCAGTGTTTTGCACTGAAAGATTCCCTTACAGACCAAGGGCAGAAGGTTTTAAGTTTACTACCACATACGGGTGGATATTAATCTTTTTATGTGTCAAGCCATGCATTTTTTTAAATGCTGTGCTAATCTCAGAGGTGTTTTTTTCCCTCATCTAGCACTGACCTTGTCCAGTATATGAACTCAACACTCCCTTTGTGTGTTATCTGGACTTTCCGTTGAGATGTTCCCTCTAACAGACTGTTATTGTTCAGAGATTACACTAAAATATTAACTTATATAACATAATGATACATAGTAAATATGGTTAAACTTGAATGACAGAAGTGATCAAATGAAAATATAAGTGGTAAAACAAGAAAACCCTCCACATATTAAACACTAAGATTAGTGATGTGTGTCTGGTTAACTATCATTAATGTATATGTTTATACTTTATTATTTCGCTAACATGTGTTCATACGGGTCATGTTTCTTTTGGATTACATCAACATGTCTTCTTCTTACCCTTGTAGAGAAGTTTTGGGTCTTTAAGAAGTCTTTGGACCTAAGGCAAATTCTTTGTTTGGGTGAAAAAGTATTTTTATTTATGTGACTGCTGCAAAACATAAAATTCCAAAACCAATTCAATAAAAAAATAGCTACATAATGCTTATGATACACATACATGGAATCTCAAAATTAAAAATAAATAAATAAATAACGCTCTGGGGGCTAAACTTCTATTATTTATATAATTATAACTTCCATTAATTCATGACATGAACTGGGAGGTCCCATTATTTATCGTTTATTGTTTGGGTTGTAGAGAGACAGAAAGAGGTGAGAGACTTGACGTTGACCCTTAAGGGTATTTTCCAGGTTCCTGAATTATGCAAATTGTTTGTATCTTAGGGATAGCATACCTGATAGTGCCACACCAGGGCACGTAATGAGAGTATTCTCTACATTTTATTTCTTTTTTCCCTTTTGTGGGAAAAAAACTCTGTCTCAGCCCTCTGTATGCTCAATCTCGGATGAACTCGGGTCCCGAGGGGACTGAGGGGAGATGTCCACTGGGGGCTCATAGAGAGTTCAGCACTCTGCGCCGCTGTGTGCGTCCTTGAGGACCGGTTCATCTGACTGTACATGAACTGTCCACGTTTTTTTGGAAAACAGGGACATGGCCAGCTATGAAGTAATGGTGATGGAGATATTAATGATTAAAACACTAGATATAAGGGGTTCATTTTCTCTACCATTAGAATTATGCAAGATTGCTTAAAGCTTGCTTAAAGCTGTTTCTAGTGCATTGGAAATTTTGAACTGATAAAAGAGATTCTCAAAGGACTTTGCGCTTTGGTGTGTGATTCAACTGAGAATTCCCGTGACACTAGATATAGGGGAAGCCCACTACACAGAGTCAGCTGAGGACAGCTGAAGGGGTTCTTAGGTCAGATGATCATGCCGCATAGGCTGAGTAGGCAGCTAGATGGTAGTCAGTTTAGAGGGTGAGTTTTTAGAAAAGGAATTTTTAATTTGGAAGAAGTTTTTGACTTCAATTTCTGCATTTGAAAAATAGATTTATCAATGGTGGGCAGAGTCTGGGCTTTTAATTATTGGTGGAAACATGAAAAGGAGTGGAGATATGAATATTGACATGGTGGTGTAATTAAAACGTATTGGTGGAATACTGTTAGGTGGGAAGGATCAATGCTTTCTTATCCATTTAAATTCCCAGCTCAAATCCAGGTGGGAGGAGGGTCCTCCGCAGGACAGCGAGGCAGCTTCACTTTAATAAACCAGTGATGCTGCACCTCCCTGTCTGCCTTTGATTTTTTACTTTGAAGATGTTTCAGACTTGGGCTCTCACTTCAATTCTCCATGATAAACCTAAAGGCCTTGGCAGTGGTCCCCCTGCTAAGTTGTGTTTAACTAGAATTTAGCCACATAGTTTAAGTGGTAGAAAGACAAGCGTAAACCTAAATGTCATATATTTTATTAGCATTAATGGACTTGAGGGAGTTGCAGTGTGCTGGTTGAGTCTGATAGTTTGTTCATTTCTCTGTCTTAATCACTGGAAGTGTGTATTGAGCCCAGTTTCCAAACTCCAGGATATAGCTAGGAGTTCCTTTTTTTCCTTTTCATATAAGCTGATGTAATTGGCTCTATTTGTATTTCAAAAGATTAGATTACATTTACATTAGATTCTCAATTGCCATTCTCAATATGTAATAAATCCATGAGCAGCTTTATGGCCTCAACTAGTATGTGTTTAGTATGTCCTGCTGTCAGATGTTTGTTGTTTTTTCATTGGTTTATATACAATAACTGCTAGTAAAATGTGACGTGTATAATGATTTTAAGAATCCTAATATTGACCAGGTAATTAAATAATAATTTTTTTTTTCCTCCAAGGTTACAGCCCCCCCTCTTCCGACGACTCCAGGTCCACCACCCAGCACTCAGAACACAACCAGTCAGCAGGCATTTATTTCAAACAATAATGAAAATCCTAAGGCTACATCTTCAAAATCAGTAATATCTACTGTCAGGAATGCATCAAGATCTATCAAGTAATTTCCCTTTGCTTTATATGGTTTGGGTTAGTTACCAGGTCTGCCTTTTCTGACTTTGTGTATTTAATTCAGTGGATGTTTTTCAGACCTCCTCCAGGACGCTCCATGGGAGTCATTTCATTTATTGGGGTAAGTGGGATTACATATGTATTTTTCCAAAGCATGTTCATCATTAGAACAAATTATGTAAACTAGTAACTTTTGGATTAATCAAAATTGTTTATTTTCTGATAAAAGTACTGCTGTTATGTGATCATGATTTTTGTGCTTTTATATTAATAATTAATAATAATATATGCATTTTTCTGTTTGCCTATTTTAACTCAGAACAATTATGGGTTCATTGAACGTGAGGATCTGCGGAAATTTTCTTTTTCTTTTGATGCCTATTTTGGAAACCGGGCCCATTTGGTCCCTGGGGTTAAAGTACATTTCACAGCATTCAAAGATATGGTGAGTTGCTGGTTTAGCAGTGAATATCATATTTTAAAATACTTTTTAAATACCTTCTAACCCACCTTTTTATTGTGGTTGCAGGGTAAAGAATGTGCTACTGATGTGAAAGTGGCTCCAGGAGGGACAGAGGACATTGAAGAGACAGTATATGAAGGTGTGGTCATCAAGGTCCTTCCAGATGTAAGTGAAAGGGTTAAAAGAGACTTTATATATTTAAACATGCAGGAATGTGATGCATAATAGTAATAAGTAATAAGGTATTTAAAAATGATACGGGTACTTAAAAAAATGACAGGGTTTCAGAAATTAGACAGTGTCAGACATTATCTGTTTGGTAAGCAGAGGTTATCATGCTAGCTAAACAAATGCTAACTGTGACTGCATGATTTATTCACTTTTTGCTCAAGATTTGCAAGCTAAGTTCACACTATCGCAGTAAATGCACACTGTATGCTTCCCCGGACAGCAGCTGATTTGACTGCGTCAGTTTACAGGGCGTCAGTCCACCCATCAGAGGAGCACAGACACCCTGAACACAATATTTTATGAATATTCCAAGAAAACCTGAAACACACGATATGCTTTTGACATTCTGCCACAATTGGAAGCAATATATATAGTAATATTTGAAGTTCAAAAACTTTCATTGACATTTTAGTTTAGTCATGCTGCTTTAACCAACTACTGTGTTTTTTTTGTAACCAAAAATGTTTTTTAAATTACCATCTTTGGTTGGTAATTAGGATAAGGTACAATTGATTTGTTGGAAACAATACTTCATTGCATTATTAAAGTAGAATTATTAACCACCTCATAGTTTAAGTAAATTGCCGTGCTTTGGGTAAAGGATACATTTTGGGCATAAAAATGACGAGCACTATTGTCGAAATTTGTAAACCATGTGCTGTGCGATGTCTACCATTACCTCTACAAAGTGGGACCTTACATGTCAGTGTTACTGTGTAAACTTTTCAGATTCTCAGAGTGAACGTATTTTTTTTTTCCCTCCCTCTCAGACTTATGTAGTGGACCCTCACCCGGGCTGTATCAGAACAATTCTCTCAACTGACCCCATTAAACTGCCATTTGGAAAGGCAGACACAAGGGCCACCCTTCTCATGTATGACAGAGTGAAATTTCAGCTGCTCACAGATATTATTACCAAAGTTAATAGAGCAACAAACATCACGCCACAGATTCCAGAAACCTTTCAGCTCACCAAGGAAACCCGGGAAAAGGTAAGCTCCACAACAAAGTATACCAGTAGAGTTTGTTACATTTTTGAAAATAATGTAGTGACTTGTCAGGGAATTTTAACATTTTACATATATTCAGTTTGAATCAAGATAATGAATGTACTTAATTAATCTTAAGACAATCAGTATATTCATTTTATATTTGATTTATAGTTGATTTGTTCATTTGATTATTCTTTAGTTCGTTGTGCCTTATGTAAGCCTGGAGTGTGTAAGAGTGTGAATCTGCATGACATAAAGACACATATATTAAAACACATACATCTTATTGCATGCGAAGAGAGAAACTTAGATCATTAACGGTTGAAGTCATGCGAAGGGAGAAACTTAAATCATTACTGGTTGAAGCCAGTCTTGAAAGCCATTAGGGCACAAGACTTGATTTGTGAACTCGTTTTTCTGCACGTACCTATTCGTACCTAAAATGTTCTAAGAGTTATCTGTATCTGGGGCTAGTAGAAGGTCGATGCAATGGGTCAGTAAAGGCGCATATAATCTGTAGCCACAATAAAGCATCTTCGCTTTAGAAGTACTAGAATTTACAACTACTCACTGGTGCCTGAAGTGTCTCCATGATGTATGACCCTCATAGACTCAATGTCAGAAACTAGTATAAGTATCTGTGTTGTGAAGATAAGCGAGTATCAGACTTTCCTGAAACCCCAGCTAACTCTAGCAATGACATGTGCCATATTTGGAGTTGTTTTTCTCAGTTGTTTTGGTTACAGATACTTTTTATTTTAATTACACCTTTGTTAGTTTTGTGCTTGTGTACCGAGCTGCTTTGACCCTTATTTTCATATGAGGTCTGAATTTTGATCAATCCACAGGGTGTGATAATGAACCTTAAAGATGATACCTATTCTATCCTGTCAATGAAACATGACAGCCTCAGTGCTTCTGTCAGTGAGAACCTGTCAGATGTTGAACTGAATGTGATGGATGAGGTGGAGTTCACGCTTATGACTGTGAGTGAGCTTTGGCCCTCTACAAATTGTCTTTGCCTTTTGATTCTTCAGTTACGGTTGTTAAGGATACTGAATGCTGAAAGTAACATTTCATCTAGGTAAAAGACTCAGTGAAGGGTATCAGACTGAAGAAGCTTTCTGAGGGCTCAGTGGTCTTTAACTCACAAGATAAAGACAAAATTGCTGAGGCAAAAGAGCAAATCACCGGCCCATTTTTGGCCAAAGACAAGGCAAGTCTTGTTTCATATTTTTCTTGTCATGTTGTTCCAGACTGTATATACTTCTATGTAAAGAGCCTCAGCATGCTTGTGTTCAACTGTCCTAGTGTGTGTCTATAATGATACGTTACAATGTTCCTCATTTCTGTTTTTAAAATGATTCATTGTTGAGTGGAAGTGTCTTTACTACCTTTCTTTGTAGTGGAAACCGGTTACCTCAGAGATTGGAGTCTGTGATGAAGGAGTTATGGAAGAAATTAGCATGGAGAAGTATGAGGGAACCGTCTTTCGAGTCATCCCAAAAAAATCCACGAAGGAGAGAAAGGAGGTAAATTTTTTTGAACATGTAAACGTAAAAGTGAAAGACTGCTTGTTGTTAGTAATACACTACATGACCCAAAGTGTGTAAGACAAGAGACCAGTATCTCTCCTTCACCAAACAGCTGATACTGTGCTCTCTGGTAGGTATAGTTCTCTTGGTATCCATCAAAGTCCAGTGCCAGGGAATTCTAGCAGATCAGAAATTTGACTTTTTGGAAAGGTTACATCCTATGACAGTGCCAAGTGAAAGTCACTGAGAAATTTGTGACTAAATGGTTGGTTGTATGCACCTGTTAGTAATGGGTGTGAGTGAAATAACCTTAAGAATCCACATACTTTTGGTCATGTAGTAAATGGACAGGTAATGATATTGCTCATCCTGGAGGTGGTGATCTGTTAAAAATATACAGGATTTGACAAGACTTAGTTTAGTAAATTTATTTGATGAAGCATCTTTGATGCTTCGCTAAATTCAATTATGTTTTCGTTGGATTACTCTGACAGGAAACTGAAGTAACATGAACTGGTTGCAACACAGATAAGACTTGCATAGTATAGTTATTTTTACATTACATAGTTTTTGTGTAATAGTATCTACAATTACTAGCAATAGCTATGACTAGCTTTTATACTATAACATATATAAGAATAAGAATGTTCGATTAATTAGTGGGCAAATTTTTTAATCGTGATTAATTGCATGATTTTCTGTGATAAATCTCAATTCATCGCATTGTTATATGCAAAATTTTATAATGAATTCAAAAGTAGTCTATTGTGCACTTTTATAGTACTTTTTATACTACTTTTACAATATTTTAAGTACTGCTATGTGAACAAAAGTGCAAGAACATTTGGTTTGCAAACACTTTGAACAAATAAGGAGCTTTTTAACAGCTGTGTTCTCTAACACACACAGCTGCAGTTAAAATGTTTCTTGTAAATCTCAACTTCAAACATTAATGTAATCAAATTAAACATAAAACCAAAGCTATTGCATTTGTCAGCGTTAAATAATACGTTGACGTGATAATAATGTGTTAACGTGTCCAACCTTAGTAATTAATCAGTAATTCTCATGATTTCATTTATGGTTTGACAACAAGATGATCTAGAATTCCATTCATTTCTTTTACCAAGGCGTCATGCTCTAATGGTTTCTTGTTTTGAGCAGGGGGAGGAACAGGAGGGTCTTCTGGACTTCACAGTGGCAGATACCAAGAAACGTTTAAGCTTCAAGTCAGGTGATGTGATTACACAGGCTACTATGATGGTTGGTGACCAGGTTCATTTCAACATCTCCATCAACAGCAAAACGAAGGAAGAGCATGCTGTCAATATTGAGATCCAGACAGACAGCTTTCATGCAGATTCTATGGAGCAGCGCAAGATAGTGAGTTGTGTTTGTGGTATTGGTTACATGCTCTGAAAAAGTCAGAACAGAAAAATGCTGTTTAGTTTGATCAGCATGAAAGAATCTGAGGGTTAACTGCAATTAGCTCCCCATCTGTATATACAGCTCTGGGAAAAAAAAGAGACCACTGCAATTTATTTTTATGACAACCATTCCATGCCAGTGTCTGTTAAAATCCTACACAAACACAAGCACCTTATTCTACTTTATGAGGTACTGATTAGCTGATCAGCTGAATCAAATCTTATTTAATGAGGAAAAATATAAAAACCACTGCTGTAATCAGCACTCTCCTCCTGCAATTTGACCAGTTGAGTGGCAAAACACTACTAGAAGTACATTGAAGGTAATTATTGCCATTTTGTTTGAGTGAACAAGAGATTTTTTTTCTTTTCAAGTTCTGTAAACACTGCATAATTTCTCTTATTTTGATGTGTTTTCATTTCCTTTAACATTACGCTTTAAAGAGCGGTTCTCAAAAACTAAGGCAAAGCCGTTCAGTTCAATGCTTGCATCCGAGAAAGATAAAACCTGAGAAGCTGAACGTTTTTGCAGTGGTCTCTTATTTTTTTTCCTGAGCTGTATTTCAATCATACCAAATGTAATACAAAGGTTTTAATATGTTTTGAACATATATGTGCCATTGTGAATTATTCAGTTGTGTTTAGTTCACTAGTGCAAAAAAGTTAGTTATTGCATTTTAAAACAAAACTGTGGTACTTTATTCTCAATACCAACTATAGTCTTTATCACAGTGACCATTAACAGTCAAACTAACAGCATGTTGTTTGGTAGGTTAATCCAAGCCAGTATGTATAGACCCAATTTGTCTTCTTTAATTTTGTGCACATTTTATGTCAAGACCTGTCTTTTTCTGTCAGGGTGTTGTTGTACAACTGAGTGACAATTCTGGGTTTATCAAGACTCCCCTGGAGCCACAACTGTATTTTGACCTGAGCGAGGTCATGGAAGCTACCAATCTTACTTTGTCAGAAAAGGTTGAGTTTACATTAGTAGAGGTAAGCTTTTATCATGACTACAACCCAACTTCCTACCCTGTTTTTTGGTTTTTGTTTTGTATTTTTAGATTTCTTCCATATCTAACTCTTAATCATGAGCAAAAGCAGACTTTTCAGTGCTGAAAACTGGAGCATGATATCTTTTCCATTCCGATGTATATTTTGCAATTTCTGTTTTACTTCAAGAATGAAGGCGCTGCAGAGGGTAAACAAGCCGTTAGAATCAAGAGGCTGACTGAGAGTGTTTTCACAGCTGTACCCAAATTGGAAGCCCTTGGGGAGAAAGAGAAGGTGCCGAAATATTTTTAAGGACCGCAAAAAATGTGATGGCTAAATGCAACCAGCTCATGTTTCATTATGGTTATTTGCAGAAGAAAATGACCATCAAATTGATGAGAGATCCAAAAAAGCAAATCAAGAATGAGGTCAAAACTGACGTAAAAGGCTTAGTGGATGTTGGGTGAGTGAATTATATATAATGTAGTTATTAAATAACAGTTAGTGAATAGTTACTATATGTATAAGGCAATTGTTTAACATTTTATTTATACAGATGAATTTCAAATCCGGATGCTGAATAGTAAAGTTATCCACTACTAGTGTTCATGTCAGCAAGCTAGAGCCTGTTCACTTTTTCTCAGTGTAGTTGAAAGCTGTTGTAAGCTGGAGGACTTAGGTTTGCTTTGTTTTAGATCTGTTTAGGGGTGGGCGATATGAGATTGTGAAGATGATCTGTGTGCTGATGATCTGCCAAAGCAGAGAGATCGTAGTATCGTCTATATAGACTAGATTC
Source organism: Brachyalestes nurse (assembly GCA_037974405.1). Classification (NCBI taxonomy): domain Eukaryota; kingdom Metazoa; phylum Chordata; class Actinopteri; order Characiformes; family Alestidae; genus Brachyalestes; species Brachyalestes nurse. The sequence continues at coordinate 6,580,890 of JBBPCY010000150.1, read as the reverse complement.
TATCTATCTATTGCGGTTCTATGCTCTTCCTATTTTTTTCCTCAGCAAAATATTTGCTTGTCCACTTAAAACCTGCCTTATGGAAGCAGCACTCAACCAACAACAGCTTGTTTGTACTGTTCAGTAACTTGCAAAATAGTACAAAATTAATTAATATACAAAAATAGTACAAATTAATATAAATACCGTGATAAAATCAAAATTGTGATTTAACTGTATAAAAATTGTAATATGATGTTGTTTGAGTAAGAGATCAGTAAATAATGTAGTTGATGTAGGGCAGTATATCTGTTCATAATTTGCAGAGGACCGGGCACATTTTTTGGAAAAAGATGGGACCTATTCTTCTTTTATGTTTTGCAGAGTGAAATAACTTCAGCTGAACTGCATCATTATGGTCATTCTCTTTTTCCAATTTGTGAACCCTACCAAGTACAAAAATCTATAGTTACAAATTAATATAAATACAGTGATAAAATCAAAATCGTGATTTAACTGTATAAAAATTGTGATATGATGTTTTTGTCATATCGCCCACCCCTAGATCTGTGCCAGGCTAACATCTGGCAAACCTTTCTTAAACTTTAGGTTCAGTGTTCTGGACCAGGGCTTTTCTGTCCTGCTACACATTTTGGTGTCTTCCTGTTCTAAATTTATCAGTGAACCAGCCCCTTGAGAGTTAAAGCTGATGTCTTAGGCCAGTGGTTCTCAAACTGCGCTTCAGGAACCCCCTGATGCTTTATGCTTATGTGCAGTGACTTATGTTTGGGGAAAAAAAGTAGACAGAATATAATTGTTGCCATGTGGCAACAGCACGCAATGTTGAAACTGCAGTGCATAAAATAGGAGTAAATGAACAAAGTGAATTGATTATATTTCAAGTATGAATTTTATGAACATTTTGCTATTCTTAAAATGTTGGCATATTTAGAAGTAATGCATGTTATTTGTTGTTGTTACTATTATTGATATTAATTAATATATTGTTTAATTACTTAATTGATCAATTATGTAATTAATTTATTGCTTATTTGTGTCTGGATGGTGAATTATGCATTGTAGGTTACAGTTCGTTTGTCACATGCTGTTGACAACTCCACCAAAAGTACTAAACCCTATATATATATGTGTGTGTGTGTGTGTGTGTGTGAGAATATGTATATATAATATTAGGACTGGGCACGTTAACACGTTGTTATCGCGTTACAGTAATAATATCTGCGTTAACACATGATGAAATAATTGTCGGCGTGACACTGCCTTCAGATACACAGACTTTAATATGGAGTTGGTCCCTCTTTGCAGCTGCTATAATGGTTGTGCCCCCCATTCTCTAGACTTTGAGGGTAACTTGTTTTTCTATAACAAGGTATATAAAGCGTCAATGCCCTGCAGTGGCAAATAGCTTTGGTTTTACACTAATGTTAAGGTGAGATTTACAGAAATATTTGAGCTGCAGCTGTGTAACTGTGTTAAAGGGAACACTGCTGTTAAAAAACTCCTTATTTGTTTAAAGTGTTTGGAAACCAAATGTTCTTGCATTTTTGTTCATATAGCAGTGCTTTAAAAATAAAAGTGCGCAATACACTACTTTTGGATTCATTATTTAATTTTGTGTATAACAATGTGATTAATCGCAGAAAACCATGCGATTAATTGCAATTACAGAATTTTAATAGTTGCCCAGCATTAATATAAATATTAATGCTGACCAATGATTAAAATTTTAATCGCGATTAATCACATGATTGCTATGTGCAAAATTCAGTAATGAATTCAAAAGTAGTGTATTGTGCACCTTTATTTTAAAAGTACTGCTATGTGAGCAAAAGAACATTTGGTTTGCAAACACTTTAAACAAATAAGGAGCTTTTTTAACACATACAGCTGTGTTACAGTTCAAATATTTCTGTAAATCTCAGCTTAAACATTAGTGTAATCAAATCAAATACAAAAACAAAGCGATTTGCCCCTGCCAGGGCATTAACATTTTATGTAGCTTGTTATAGAAAAACAAGTTACCCCCAGAACCATTATAGCTTTAGAACTACTATAATCGTAGAGACTTAGAGCATACTATTTGTTTATTTCTTATTGTTATCAGTGTTATAAACTGACTATAAACTGAAAGGGAGCATTTTTCGGTGGGCCAGCATGAATGGATAGACTCTGCTGTCGATTTGCACTACAATAGCATTTTTTGACAAGGCAGCATAAATCGACAGAACACCGGCGCCCGCAGTCCAGAGCCACGATCAGAAGAGAATCAGGCACCTTCTGAGCAACAGCAAGTTAACATTTATAAATCTGTTTCCTTTTTTTCTGAACATGTACCAGCAGAAACCTTTTTCTTTTATCAGGGAGCAGCAGAGGCAATACGTTCAGTAGTGAGTGTCCCTGTTAAAGTGGGGTGAAGTGGTAGAGCACAGAAAAACGAACTTTCAAAATAAGAGTAATAAAAAAAACTGCCTTAATGTGTGATGATAATTGTCGTCTTTATTATTATGAATTAATATTTATATATACAGTATATATACATAAGCATGAGTTACCAAACAATACAATAGCCAGATGTATGCCCATTTTTCTTTTTTTCCTGCTTTAGGAAACCGGAGAAAGAAAAATCTGAGACCTCCACAGGTGTTAAACCACCAAAAGTACAAACACAAGATGTTAATAGTAAACAGGAGAATGGTAAAGTAGATGGAGAGCGTAACAGAAGTCGAGAACACAGCCGGCACAGAAGAAGCCGAAGCAGGAGCCACAGCAAAGATACGAGTGGGAGCTACCTCAGGAAGCACAGGAGCTCCAGCCGTGAGAGAAGTAACAGCAGATACAGACGGAGCCGCAGTCACAGTCGAGATCGGACACACTCATACAGGCATAGTTATAGCCACTATCATAACCGAAGCCGCAGTAGAAGCAGGGAAAGAAGCAGCCGAAGTGGCAGGAAGAGAAGCCACAGTCCAGAATACAGGCATGACTATCGCAAAGGACCAAGCAGCAGTAAGGAACGAAGCTGCAAAAGACATAGCAGAACCCCTGAAAAGAAAGCTGAGGGCTCACAATCAGAAGCTGGCTCCTCTGATGATAAGAACTTGTCTACTTCTAAAGCTGTAGATGATGAGTTATTAAGGAAAAGGAAAGAGTTACTGGACCTCAATGAGTTGATAGCACGTAAAAGGGCAATAATTGCTATGAAACAGAACACCAAATCATTTAAAGGTGTACTTGAAATGGACAGAGAGCATGGGTTTGCCACATTTGACTATCAGCACAAAACATGTCTGGAGAGCACATGGATACCTGACATGAAACCGGCAAAGTCCATTTTGAAGAAACACTCAGATCCTCTCAGCCAACATCAGGTCTGTTTTCTCTTAATTTGTTAAATGAAATTCTGTTCTACGGTCAGTTCTGTTCACTTCAGCAGCTTACTCTTTCTCCCTTTCTTTCTCTTTTTTTTTTTTTTTTTAAAGTCGAGTGAAAGAAGCTTGTGTCCAGAAGGTCCAGCGTACCCAACGAGCAGTACTACCAACTCAAAAGCTTCTTCAGCGTCTGCGTGGGTTAATCCGAGCTTTTTAGATGAGACAGAGGATGAAGAAATAGCAAGGAAGAAGAGAGAAATAGAGGAACTTAGCGAATCTATAGCACGCAAAAGAGCGATTGCGGCCATGGAACAAAAAGCTAAAGCCATTTCTGATGCACCAGACATCAAAAAGGAATACAATTTGTGCTCTGATGATTTGGAAATTTCAGCACCAACTAAGAACACCTGGCAACTTGATATAAAACCCGATATTCAGCCAAAGAAGTCAATTTTGAAGAAACGGTCTGAACCTCTTACTGACCAGCCACAGGTCTGTCTCGCTTAACTTGACTTGATACTATTCATGATGAGTGCTGGAAAAGAAAATTAGATTGTAGAATGTCCTTAAGGTGGTATTCAAAGCATAACTAATAGTACTGGGTGGAATTTAATCACATAACCATGGTAGCTGTTTCGAAAAACTCTTGGTGTTTTGTTAAATACAATGTGTTAGGAATGGTCTTACTCAGGGTAAGACTGGGGTGGGGCATAGTGTACAATATTCACCTATTTAAAAGCTTTTATAGTCTTCTAAGATATTTAAACCAAAAAATCATTTTGGTAATGTTGGCAATTGTTTGAGTAAGAGATCTGTAAATAATGTACTTGATGTAGGGCAGTATATCTTATAAAATTAGTTGCACAGAGGACCAGGCAAATGTTTTGGAAAAAAGATGGGACTTATGCTTCTTTTATGTTTTGCAGAGTGCAATGACTTCAGCTGAACTGCATCATTATGGTCATTCTCTTTTTCCAATTTGTGAACCCCACCAAGATGATTTCTCCAAACCCTCTGGGTCGTCACATACCATGGTTGAAAAATCCAATAATCCGCCAGATACTTTTGATATTTTCAAGAGACTCATTAAAGATGTTTCTACCAGTTCTCGTACAGGTCAATCAGGTCAATCCACTCCTTTTAACGATTCACCTGGCCAACGGTCATTTTCCCCAGGTTCAAATCCTAGGCTGTTTTTTGGACAAAGAAGTACAGAAGCGGCAAAAAGCAGTAGTTCATACGAAGACACAGGTTTGACATCATATTGCCAAAGCCAGCAGTCCTCTCACCAGGCTCCTGCTCAGTCCTCCAGTGACTGCCACTCAGCCCAGCCTTCAACTTCAGAGCAGAAGCGTAATGTTGCAACACAAATGCAACGTTTTCTCAGTGCTCTCAATAAGGCAGATTCAAATGTGCTATCCTCAATGTTGCTGGAAGCCAGGAAAGACTCTATGGTGCGTCAGAAGAGTCCACAAGTTCAGGTAGGTAGGAAAGTGCACTGCAAGGATGAATTGTATGACCCTTTCAAAGAAACAGAGGACAATGACAGTTTCTTAATGGAGAAAAACCGGAGTAGAAATCTTGCTTTGGGACACGTTGGAAACTGTTTAGAAGACCACGGTGGTGATGATCTCTTGCCACATGAAAGGGCTGTGCAGGATGGCAGTGGATTTTCTAAAATCGTTGGAATGAAATATGGGACAGAAGCTACTACAGCTGACAATCGGTTTCTCTATGAAGAGAAAAAGTCTGATAGCCAAAAAAGAATTTCTGAAGAGCAGAAACGGTTTTCAGATCATGAACCATATGAGCTTCATCAGGATCACTACAATGATTTTGAGCGCCAGAGTTCAGTGGAGGGCTATGAAAATCTGGACAGTGCAAAAGGTACAGATCGAAAGCTCACTAGTGAAGAAGTGGCCACGAAGATGGAGCACTATGAAAAAATTCAGAGTCTACTGCAAACAATTGGTCTTACACTAGACACAGCAGAAGTTAGCAAGTTGGCAGACAGGACAAGGGAGCGGTTATATGGAAAGAAGGTCAAACTTCAGAGTGCATCATCTCATTCGTCTGATCTAAAAGATGAGCCGTCAACAAGTAGATATGATGGAAGAAGGAGCAGGACAGATTCCTCAGACTCTGAGGGCGTCTGTTCTGTATCCCCTGTCAGATCCTCTAATCGTGAGGTTTACATGAGTTACTTGGACACCGTCAAGTATCGAGACCACCGTGATGAAGCAGCAGTTGAGAAGGAGAGGGTCCTACTCAACCTTAAAAGGACTATAAAGAACAATCCAGTAGCACAACAAGTATCGGCAGGTCCATACAAACGGTCAACAAAAGTCACACACGATTCTAATGACGGCAAAAAGGAACATACATCAACATTAGTTCAAACCATCAGTACCTTGTATAATCGGAGAGACACAGAATCCTCCTCGGCTACATCCTACCCTAAAAGTCAGCAGAATTCCTGGGAGTCTAGCTATCATTTAGAAAAAGACCAAAAGAATTCTCAGGATCCTGTCTCACCATACGGTTTAATTCCTCCAAGTCCTCTGCCATATCCTACTGGAATTCATATACCACCCCCACATGTACCACCAGGCTATGGTGCTTACCCAGCACCAATTTTCCCAGTACACCCTCCCTTTAATACACCAAATCTTTTTGCACCCCCTCCCACCCACATTTACCCACCCCCTGTAGGCCACTTTGCCATGTCCATGCAATCAGGAGGCTACGCCACAAGTCAGGCTAAAACCAAACCAGCTGCTCCAACTAGATGCCTCAAAACAATACAAACGGTAAAAACTCCGGAGCCTGTTATTGCGAAACCAGTACCGTCTAAAGTACAACGTGCACTTATTAGTATACAGACGGTAGAAGAAACTGAGCCTAAAGTCACTGAAGTAGAAGATGAATCAAAACAAGCTGCTTCCATAACAGAGGATGACATCAAAGCTAAACAAAAAAAGAGGGTATGTCGTCTTTCTTCTTGTGCCCAGTTATAAAACATGGTGATTACCTGACTGTGTGTTTGAATGGTTATACATTTGATTAGGGGAACCTTGGTCGGTGCCACTCAGCACTTTTTGTGCTGCATTCCGCCTGTATGCTTTAATACAGTGATTCTTTTATGTCCTTGAGATCCTTTGTTGTTGCGCTTTTCTTCTGAGCAGCTGGAGCAGTTCAACCAGAGGATGAGACTCAAGAAAGAACAGCAAATGGAAGCTCAGCGAACACATGGACAAATCCAGAAATCAGCACCAGGTATCAAACTAGTGTTTCTGAAGTTAAAATGGCTTTTTTCAGCGATAAGCATAATAAAGTATAATACCAGAAGGGCTAGACTAATATTATATGCATGTTGAACACGAGGTGGTTTCAGTCCCGCCTTCTTTTGTGAACCCTAATGAAGCCAGTTATGTAGTTATAAGTTTTACTTATTTTGGGGAACAGGTCATGAATGTAGTACTTGGGTCTTTTAGCTATTTGTTGTATAAATCGTCATTATGATGATTTGAATGTAAATAAGTCTCCCATAATAGGTATTTTAGTATTAATTCACGTGGCTGCTTCAGATATTTTAGTGAATCTTGAGGTAGGAGAGTTTCTTAAGTGGCAGCCTGTTTAAATAGAGAATGCACAGAACAGTTTAAGGGATAGTAGATAGTCCTGATAGATTTTCAGAGGATGCATTCCTGTCTGAACATGTCTTGACCCATGGTACTGGAATTAAGTCAGTGATTTTCTTAATCATAATCAGATTAATGATTATTAATTAACTTTACAGAGTTACATAGAGTTATTATAATATTAAGTTACTTTCATCCTCTTGCAAATGAGTTTCTTCAAATAGAGCAAAGGAATTGCACCAGCAACTAAGTGAATGGGGTTCCTTAGTCAGCTCATTTGGTGTATACGTCCTGTTGAGCTGTAATGGAAGGATATTCACAGGGGGAAACTATTCCAAAGTTTTGGGGGCGGTGACAAGGAATGAGCAGGGAAGGATGCTGGTCCACTGCCAGGTACACGGTGGTAAGACCATGCATTAAGCAACAAGTAAGCACAGGATTTACCTCATACCTGTTATGTTTCCTGAGGGTGGTAAGTTACATCACTGGTGTGTGATAAGGGAAAACTTGAAGCTGTGGTGGTCAGTGGGTCTCCATGATTGGAGCTGGAAACCCCTGCTGTGGACTGGATCTGTAAATATAACTTTTGTCTTGATTTGTTTTTCTACGTTTAAACATTATTTTTTTTAGATCATATACACACTTATATAAAGATTTACACCAATCAGCCATAACAATAAAACCACCAACCTAATATTGTGTAGGTTTCACTGGTGTCGCTAACACTGCTCTGACCCATCAAGGTTTTTACCCTAAAGCTGTCCTGTGGTATCTGGGACCAAGACATTAGTAGCAGATCCTTCAAGTCAGTGTTGGACAGGCCATTGGGCATACGGGGTCAATTTGGGCCGGTTAGGTAAATTTGGGCCTGTTAGGTAAATTTGGGCCGGCGTGGAGTCCCGTCAGTACCGGCCCCCAAAGTACGACAGTGAGAGGGTCCCCGGTGGGTGGGGGATTCTGTCAGCAAACCCCTCCCCCTTCCGAGGGACACCGGCGCGTATTCTTGTTTGTGCGGGCCCCCCGGGTGGGCCGGTCTCAAAATGCCTGGTAAGATTTGTTGTCCCAGTCCAGCCCTGCTTCAAGTCTTGTAAGTTGTGATGTGGGGGATCAGACTAGTTTGTCCACTACAACCCCCAGGTGCTTGGTTGGATTGTGATCAAGGGAATTTGGAGGCCAAGTCAACATCTTTAACTGTTCGTTGTGTTCTTCAAACTATTCCTGAACAGTGGCAAAGTACACTGTCCTGCTGAAAGGAGGCCACTGCCATTGGGGAATACCTCAGTCATGAAGGGGTGTCCTTGGTCTGCAGTAATGTTTAAGTCGCTGATTCCAGAACTCAAGGTTTCCCAGCAGTCTCCAGAGCATCACACTGCCTCTGCCAGCTTGCGTTCTTTCTATAGTGCTTCCTTGTACCATCTCTTCCCCGGGTAAGTGGTTCTCACATAAACGGCTCTTGCAAAAATCCACCGGACCTGCCATCACAATTTAGCCCTCGTCAGTGATGTTCCAATCTTTATGATTGTCCATTTTTCCTGCTTTCAATATATCGGCAAGAACTGACTGCTCACCTGCTGCCTAATGTATCTCACCCTTCGACAGGTGCCAGGAGATAATCAGCGCTATTGGTTTCACTAGTCAGTGGTTTTAATATTATGGTTGATCAGTGTAAACATGATCTAAAAATAATACAGAAGTTATTGTCTGGAAGACAATAAATCTGAATTTTTTAAGGGCAGATAACTGTAAATGCTTGAAAAAGGAAAATAAGGAAATTGCAGCGCTTTCCATTCTGAAGCATAGTATGTACATGTAAAAAAAGGAAAAAATCCAATAGAGACCACCATTTTAGACAGAGGGAAGGTTTCTTCCCATTTCACTTGCTGAGGTTAATGCTCCTTCTGTATTGTTACATCTTTCAGGAAAGGTTACTCGAAATGAGGTAAAGAACGTGTGGATATGTGGCCACTCATTGGTGTTCTGGGCTGAGAAGAGGACCACATCTCCTGAAATCGGTATGCAACTTGGCATGGACCCCAACAGTGTGCGAATATGGTGGAAGGGTGTGCAGGGCATGACTTGGCAACAGCTTCTGCCCCAGCTGCTCCAACTTAAAGACAACTGGCCCAGACCTGATGTGATCATCTTGCATCTGGGAGGAAACGACATAGGCAAGACAGCCACAGAGGCCTTCCTGGCTGCGGTGAAGGAAGACCTGATTTCAGTGAAGAGCATATTTCCCGAGTGCCTCCTGGTTTGGTCCGAAATCCTACCACGTAGATCCTGGAGGCACTCGAATGACAGCGGGGCAGTGGACATCATGCGCAAGGCCATCAACGAAAGCATATGCGGTATTATGACTGAGCTTGGTGGTTCTTCACTCTCTCATGAGAACATAAAGCCTGGATTGGACACTGGCCTCTACAGACCAGATGGGGTTCATCTCTCTGGAAAGGGAATTGACACTTTCAATTTGAACATGCAAGACTTCCTTGAGAAGTGGGAAGGTGAGCTAAATGAGACGGAGCCTTTTGAAACCTAGACTCCTTTTGAAGCGGAACATGTTTTAGCAATTCTCTCATGTATCTCTTTCTTACATTGTTAGGGTTGGTTTCCAACCTACGGCTATATGAATGTCACTGCATGTTTTATCTGACTGATTAAAATACTATAGAAAGATTTTTGGTAGAAATTGTCTTCTTTGTAAACATCTACTCAATACATTTTGTTCACGTTTTCCTTGGGGATGTTAAGTGAGATCAACTGTGTAACAAAGTATTAAAATAAAATAATATAGGTCTTTACTGTGTCTGTTTATTGAGTGTCTTTTTTAACTCCAAAACCTGAAATGTCAGCACCGAGTGGTCACAGTAATGTAGTTGATCGCAGACACTTTATTTTTTGTACTCCTGAACAAGCCTTTGATTGTGTAAAGTTCATGTGTCTTGATGAACACACTCTTTAACACACAAATGCAAGATACTAATAAAGAAATACTTCCTTCTCAAATACTTCGTAGTGATGTGTGTTTGAAATTTACCTTCTTATGTAGAGATTGTATTGATGTAATTCCCAGGGATGTCAGTGGGATTTCTGTTCTGCAGCTGGTAATGGGGCCCTTTAGCTTGCATTATCAGACATTTTGGTTGGTTTGGAGCATCTGAAAATGGAGCAAAGAAGTAGAAGTCTGAAGAAGAAGATGACAGCACCCAGGAGTTAATGTATTTTATATTGATCAAACTGATTTCGTATGTGAATAAAATGCCTGTTGTGTTTTGTAACATACTGTATATCCTGCATAGTTTCCCGCAACCTGTTGCATTATTTGTTTTTAACAAAATTGTACTGACAGCAGATGAGTTTTGTGTTTGCAATGCTATTTTTTAAATACTGGAATGTGTATGAATATCTTTTTAAAACAACAGTTCTGACATGAGTGCAATCCACATCACGTGGCACCTACAGGATCCAAATGCGTTATTTTTTGTGTAATTTATAGTACAATAGAACATGCAACTGTTATAAACCACTGAGAAAATAAAGTGTAATCTCTTAATAAATGTGGGTGTCTTGACTGCTTTGCTTGTCATCTCTAAGGTAAACTGAAATTCACATAAATTAGCTGTATTCATTTTGTATGATAGAAATGCCAATCAAATTTGTGACAGGATGCATTCACATTAATGCTATGACTCATTAATGCTAAGACATACATCAAAAAGAAATATATGTATGACACAGATTAAATATTGTGTGTATATGTAAATGTATATACACACACTTATACATCCGCATTTTGTGGCAGCTGGTGGCCTGGGGGTTAGGGCGTTGTCCCTGCAATCAGAAGGTGGTTGTTTCGAATCCCAGTACTGCGAATGCCAATCACTGATGTACTCTTGAGTAAGGGTTGATGGCCTCCCACTGCCTCACTTGATGAAGGGGTTAAATATACAGCAGATTATTTTTATCACATGTAAGTTTAGTTAGTTGACTGAGTCAGCTTGCACAATTAACAAATAAAAATATTAAATTAATAAAACCAATAACGTCTTTAAGAATGCTCTGTTTCTGATTGGCTCAGACAGAGAAATCGTCATTTCCTGTTTAGGTAGCTGAATGGCGGCGCAGAGAGAGAAGAGCTCGGTTTTTTGCGGGAGCGACAGTCTGGGGTGTTTTCACCGGGTTCGTTAGGGATGCAGTTGTTTTTCTTGCAAAAACCGAATCCCCCTCTGAGTTGTTCCTCGTAGAAGTCTGGAGCAGGTATCTCGGAGAGACGACGGGATGTTTCGAGGCGGAAGGCCTCCCCGAGGCTCGTACCCCTCGCCTGCCCGCGGCTTCGCCCCCCGCGGCCCTCCCCCCTTCACCCGACCACCCTTCCGCAACGGCTTCCCCCACGGGTACCGCGGACCCCCGGAGCAGCACCGGCGGTCTTCCCCCAGGAGCAAGTTCCCCTCTCCCGGAGGAAGGGGCCCGGGTGAAGAATTCCGCGGTGACGGCCCTCCCCCCCGAGACTACGGTCATGTATGCTGACATACCCCATTTACTGAATTTATATGTATCTCAGTTTTAATGCACTGTGCAATGTCCTTAAATTTGTAATGCTGTGTGTGTCTGTAATGCCTGAGTGATGTATAGTAATGTAAGCCACAGGCAACAAAGTTAGTCTAAGCAGCATTAGCTGTTGTTTGATACCCGCTGGTCCTGGAGATGGTGCTTTCCCTGCTCTGCCAAACCATGTTTAACTTAAAGGTTGTGTCAGTGAGTCCATTACTTGAATTAGGTAGGCTAGAGCAAGGAAAACACAAACACTGCATCTGTGTGTTTGTAATGCATCTGTGTAAGACAATAAAGTTAGCCTGACCAGCTTTTGATGTTGTTTTATACCTTCTCTTTCTAGAGATTCCTGCTAGTTCCTTTTCCTGCTCTAACAAATTCTTTTAAACGTAAAGGTTATGTCAGTAAAGTGATAGTAACACAGTACCTGTACCGAATAGTAAAGTTTCAATTACTTTTGTCAGGTGTGTAATAACAAGGAAAACACAAAAACGTGAAGGCATGGGAAAGCGAGGCGGCTCTGGTTTAAGTATTATGATGCTGCTCTGTACGTGTGTACGATGTTGATTTACATACTTTTTTTCCTCTTATCTACAGAGATATACTCCCTCACCCCCTCGTGGTGGGCTCCCTGTTGACCATAGTCTCGTCATAACTGTGGGCAACGAGCTGACACAGAGAGGGTCAGAAGTCCCCTATGCCAGGTAAAGACCATTTTAATTTAGTATCTTGTGACTGTGTGCCACTCTGGTAGTATTTGTGCAACTGCATTATTTGGCTCATCAAAAAAAAGGCCATGATCAGGAACCAGAAAGATAAGGGTGCTGTTGTGTGGCACAGTGGGAGCGGTTATAGGCTAAACCAGGTAGAGGTGGGTTTTGTAGCAATGGTCAGTACTTTGTAGACCAACGCATGGTGCTACACTGTACTGTAACTAAAGTCTAGTCTGTTCCTTTTAAAAGGGAGTTAACTGTTTAGCTTGTCATTCTCTCAAGTACTTGGTTAAGTAGTAAGTACAAAGGATTTGTAAGTGTGAAAAATAATAGTTAGGCAGCAAAAAAGCAAATTCTTGTCCCACTTGGAGTCATCAGCCAAGGCACATCACAGAATTGCATTTGTGCATTTCAATATATCTAAGAAAGACACACGGAAAGCCACTTGTAAAGCGTGGAATGCCGAAGTTTGTAGAGGGGGTGCATCCACAAAGACTTTCTCAACGTCAGGATTAATTCATCATATAAAATCAAAACATCCCGGTTGAGCACTGAAGAGGCAAGACCCTTCAAGCACACCTGTGTTTTTGAAAAGGCAAGGAAGCTTTCCAGTGATTACAGTTAATATATGGGCTATGCCAGTCTTTGTTTTGATACACAATTTTGTTATAGGCGACAGAGAATGTTGTTCATCAGTTCATCTTTCATCAGTTTTTAAAGCACTTGTTCTGAATGCACTTTGTTCATGCACTTCGTTCAGAATATTAAAATGCAATTGAAGTCACTATTTTTATGAGAGAAGATATTTAATTTTATAATATTTCAGCTGTCTTGCTTTTAGGCTATTCATGAGTGGGGCCAAGTAAAATATTTTATTTCAATTTTTATTTTTTATTGTGCATTGTTTGAATGCTAAACAAATATTTTCATAGTTTTGTAACAGATTTGTTCGTTTAACCATGAATATTAATTCATGCAGCTGCAATGCTTGACTTTACCAAAAATGTTTTATAATTTCTTTTGGTGTTTTATTTTTTGGTTTTGGCCAAAAAAAAAAATCATTTCGGTGCATCCCTAATAAAAATAGCAAAGAGTATGTTGCATAGCTAAAAGCAGAATTTGTTTATTCATACTTTGGTTCAAATATTTTCTTCTGTCACAGAGACTATTCTCCACGACAGAGCTATGATGGCCCCAATGGCAGCTCAAGAAGGCGTAGTTCCAGTCATGGCAGGAGCAGGCGCTGGAGCCGCAGTCCAGACAGGTTACGCAGCAGAAGTCGGCCAAGAAGCCGCAGCAGGAGCCGCAGTCCTGGTCGAGCCATGAGCCGCAGCAGGGCGCGGAGCAGAGGCCGCAGCAAGAGCAGAGCACGTAGCAAGAGCAGAGCACACAGCAGGAGTAGAAGCAGGAGCCGCAGCAGGGGCCGCAGTAGAGCGAGGAGCAAGAGCCGTCCACGCAGCAGGAGCCGCAGCCGGAGCAGAAGCCTCAGCAGAGGAAGGAGCCGAGCCAGGAGCAGAGCTAGAAGCCGAGGGAGAAGTCGCAGCTGCAGTGGCAGTAGCAGCAGCAGTAGTGGCAGCAGAAGAAAAAGAAGGGAAGACTTTAGTGAGCTTGAGATGGCCCGGCGTCGTAAGGAACTTGAGGACATGCTATCTATGCCCACTAAATCCATCCTGAAGAAGAGACTTGGCTCTTCTGAGACTGATTCTCCCATTTTAACGCAGGTAGGTGCTGCTCTGTAAATGTAACAAATGCATTGAATTTGACATGTTCTCAGCCCAAAATATATTTTTGTTAAACCAGTCATTTAAACTAGATTGACACTTCTAGTTGTTTCATGGGAAACCAGATTTTCCTTGCAGTTTGGAAACAAGAAAAGTCCGTTTTGAATTCACCATAGGTGAACCGATTGGACAATGAACAAGTGAACTTACGAGGAAAAACTTCCCAGAAAGATGTTGTATTTATTACCCTGTGATAAAAGGAAGGCAGGCCCATAATATGTCTTTGTGTAACTCCTGTTTATGTTATGCTAAATGTGTTTCAGAATATTGATTCTCCACAAAGAAACCCTGGCAGTGGGCTTTCACAGGAGGCAGAACAGTTACTTAGTGCAATGACCAAAAATACAGACCCAGATGTACTAGCATCAGTTCTTGCTCAAAGTTCCAATACCAGCGCCCTTGAAGAGCTCATCGGCAGGCTTCAGCCTGCCAAGGAGAGTGGACCTGACTTCTCTTTAACTAATGAGAGAGGCAGCCAAGCGAATGCAGACCTTAGCCAACTCCTCAGCTTGATGGCAGAAGCAGTGTCCCAACCTGTGGACAAGAAGAAAAGCTTTGTAGATATTGAAGATGAGGAGAAGTTCCTCTATGGGGATGAAGAGGAGGAGAGCAGTCCAGTGAAAGGGATGCCTAAAGCTGGACAGAGCAGCTTGTTAGATGTCTATGGGGAGACCAGAGCTGATGTGGCACTTTATCATGAAGCAAAAGTAGCAGCAATGCAGCCCCATGATCTACAGAAGAATGAATATGGTGCATCACCTTACATTCATGAGCTCCCTGAGGAAGCTCCCTCAAAAAGAGAAAGCAAGCATCAAGACAAGCACTGTTCTTCAGGCCAGCCTGAAAAGACTGCTAACGAGGAACCTGGTAACTTCCCTCCTGGTGTTGGACCCAATGATGTTAAGGTTAGGCAGGAAGTAGAAGAGTATGAGAAGATACAGGACCTGCTTAAGACTATTGGGCTTGACTTAGGTGTGGCTGAGATCAGTAAGATGGCTGCTAGGACACAAGAGCGCCTACACGGTAAGAACCCTGTTAAGAAGCCCCCTGCACGGCGGCAGTCTGACAGGAAGCACAAGAGTCGAAGCAGGAGTTACAGCAGCACTAGCAGCAGCAGCAGGAGCCGGAGTAGGAGCAGCAGCCGCAGCCGCAGCCACAGTTACAGCCGCAGCCGTAGCCGCAGCCGCAGTCACAGCGGTAGTCGAAGTAGCAACAGCCGGGAGCGCACCCAAAGGAAAAAGAAGATAGTTGCTCCTGAAACACGATTTTCAAGGTCAGTCAGTGATGTTCAGAGAGAGGGTCGATCTAGTATCAAAACTGAAGACAGCCCTTGGACCAATGCAGGTCCCCAGACTCCTGAAATTGTAGGGTCTGGGACAAGTTCTTTTCCAGCTCAGACTGGCCACTCAGCCCACCAGATGCCTCCCTATTCACACCAGCATCCACATGGAGTTATGCCACCCAACTACCATCCTCCTGGTTATGACCCGTATGGGAACTACATGCCATATATGCCCCAAGCATGGCCCATGTATCCACCGCCAGGCATGCCAGTTCCACCTCATAGTCCCATGGACGACTACAGCGCCCCTGCCACCGAGCGACCCTTCCTGAAAGTAATTGATACCGGATCAAATGAAAAACAAGAGTCCGATAAAAAAGGTGAAATAATGTTTACTCTTACCCTTTTTAAAGTTAACCTGTGTGATCTCTTTTGATTATGCTGTAACTCCTCCTCATGTTTTGTCTCATAGGATCTAAAATGGACTCATTGCAGAACATGAGAGTTTGCAGCAGTGGCAACCAGAGGCGGGTGATTGAAGAAAATAATACAGCCAGCCAAAAACAAAAGGTAGCTACCGGAAGCAGTTGTTTTTAAGTTGTGCCAGTTACTTATTTATTTTGAAAGTGTGTCGTATTTTTGTTCATTAGAAAGTATTGTTGGGTTGATTTTCCAGGCACAATTAAAAGGGAGTATTCAGTTTTCATGTCCGTGGCATTAACACTGAACAAGTCGGGGCTTTCTGTTGTTACACTCTCTGGGTTGACCAGAGGAGCATGGGTTCCCCTTTGTTCCCCCCTGAGCTTTCTTCCACCAACTTTAGGGAGTTTTTCCTCACCTCTGTTGCCCTTGGCTTGCTCACCAGGGTCTCAGAACTGGATTTTGTAAAGCTGCTGAGTGACAGCATTGGTTGTAAAAAGCGCTATATAACTAATATTGAATTGAATGAAAACTACTTGAACATAGTTCCGTTCCATATAATTTTGTAATGGCTAGGTGATTGAAGAGCTTGAAAAGCTAAAGAAGGACAGAGAAGCTCGACTGAAGAAGAAGGATAGTCTAATAAAGGAGCTGGAGACATTGCGAAAGCAGCAAGGTATGCACATGCTTTAATAATCTATATCCATTAAAATACTATAACCGTTGGGTGGGGTTAATTATGCTTGTGGGTCGTTTCATTGTTTGTTTTTAGGGGAACTCTTGAGAAAGAAGAGAAGGGAGAAGGGTGGACACAAGGACCCTGTCCTTGTGGAACTTAGTCAGCTTCAAGAGGATGTGATGGCCCAGATCTCCAAGTTGCGTGCTGAACATGAAGCAGCAGAGAAGAAGCATGAAGAGCTGGTCAAGGTCGCAGGTATCCTGGGTCTGGACCCTAGAAATTGTAGGCGCTCTGAGGACCATGGGCAGCCACCTTCTAGAAGCAAGTCAAAGGAGACAGCCAGAAGCCCAGAGAAATCTAAGTCTGCCTCAAACTCATCCACCACAAAGGTAGAATTCATTACGCTGATAAAAGAAAGGCCCCGAGAGAAAGGGACCTGTTACAAAACTATTTCATGTAGTTTATGTTTATCCTTCATTTAGTACATTTCTTCATTTAATAATGAACTAATCCTCTTGCAAAGTGTTGAAAAAAATCTCTGAAATGAGTCAGTAGTATAAATGTTAATATATATGTCATAATAACAAGTCTGGCATAGTTAAAGTGATTTGCCAGCATGTGAATGGTCTATAAAGTTGTTAGAACAGATTCATAGATTTTCCTCTGATTTTTGGAGCGGATATTTCCCTTTTTTAAAATCATGGCTAGGTGCACAATAACAAAGTTTTGTCTAAAAGCACTTTTTTGGGCAAATTGCACATCTCAACTGAAAATCAGTGCCCACAAATAGGCATGCATGACTTATTTCAGCATCAAAATCAAGAACTTACAAAGCTGTGCTTCAACCCAACGTTTGTCAGCATCTTGGCTGAAGTCCTTCAGAGAATCCGTCATTGTTTGGTGAACTGAATTTGATTGCATGTAGTCTTTGTTTATTTTGCAGTACCACATTTTGGAATCGCCTAAAACTACAAATACACACATTTTTATAGAGTAAATAGAGAATTCAGATGGGTATTGTGCTTCATTTTTACAATGGGTCATCATGCTAATAGAGGTCAGCTGCTGAGCCTTTGGAGTGCACCAGTTCCGAATCCTGGCTTTATAAGATGCTGTATTTTTAAGTTGCTCATGTTTTCTACTGAGCAGCCTGGACCTCTTACAGCTGCAACATCTTAGTCTCCTTTGTTAATAAATGATTTATGAAAATCCTACATAGTCCACTTTCGCAAATATTGTGAACCTTTTCTCCAATTAGTTTTACATGCTAAACTAATAATATTTAATGGTTTTCATAATGCAAACTTTAAATACTTTATGAATCAGTGTCCAAAGCTTATTTTGAATTGGAGACAAGCATTATTGTAATGGGCTGCTAATTTCTTTAATACAGAACAGTTGTAACATAGTCCTAACATTCAAGTAATGCACCTTGGATATCGTGTTTTTATGGTATATTGGTATGTGATTTAATGTATTATTAATTGACATTGCAGGTTGTGATACTTGCACCCTTACACTTTTGCTGTTCTTTTTTAAAACCATATACACCAGCCAGCCATTTGCTGTTATCTGCCACCAAGACATTAGCAGCAGACGGTTCTGTAAGTTGCAAGATCAGAATTCCATGAATCTAGTTTGTCCAGCATGTCCCATAGATGCTTAAACGGATTGAGATCAGGAAAATCTGGAGGCAAAATCAACTCCCTATCATGTCCCTCAATCTATTCCTTAGACATTTTTTACTAAAAAGGCCACTGCTGTTATGGAGTAGGTCATGAACTACAGCTGTGCTTAGGTGGATGGTGTTTGTCTGATATGCAAGGAACCAAAAAAATTGAGGTAGGACATTGCCCTCCTTCCTATAGCGCACCCTGGTAAACAAAGCTCAAACATCTGGCTGTTCACATAATGTAGAAGAAAATATGATTCATGAGACCAGTCCACCTTTTTCTGTTGCTCGGTGGTCCAGCTCTGATGCTCATGTGACCATTTATAAGCACTTTCAGTGGTGGGCAGTGTTATCTAAAGGGTCTGCAGCTAAGCAGTCGCAAGCTGCAATGCTCGGTGTGTCATGATACCTTTCTGTTAAATGTTGACCTTTTCAGCTGTTTGTGCTACTGTAACTTTTTTTTGTGGGATCAGACCAGATAGGCTAGCGTTTGCTTCCCATGCACATCAGTGGGCTTTGACCCTGTTGCTGGATCACTGGTTCACTGGTTGTCATTCCTAGGACCATTTTTGGTAGATACTAACTACTACATACCAGGACCACCCCACAAGACCTGTCGTTTTGGAGATGCTCTGACCGAGTTGTCCAGCCATCACAGTTTGGCCCTTCAAAGTCCCTAAGCTTGACTATTTTGTCTGCTTCCAACACATCAGACTGTTCACGTACTGCCTAATGTATCTCCCTTTTAACAAATGCCTGTCAGTGTTTTTAAAGTTGTAGCGGATTGGTGTGTAGCTCTGGCATTTCCTTTAAAATAAGACTCAATATGAGCTGTTTGTGTGTTGACATTCTTTGCGGCTCAGTCAAAAAAATAATACATTCTTTAATTTAATTCCTTATTGAGCATTTTAAATACTCCAAACCAATACTCAAAGTTTGGATAACCAAGACTATTTGCAGATTTGTAAATTATAGTTAATTAAAGATTTGTAGGGCTCTTATAAAAGTCAGACCTGGATATAATTGATTCTAATTCTTGATCTTATTTATCCATACTTAATGTTTTATTCAGTGACGCTGAATTTCCCATCGGGCATAGTTCTCTAAACTATGTAATGTTTTTCATTTTACTGTCTGTAAATGTCCATATAAGATGCACTTTTATTTATAATATAAAAATGTTCCGGTACCGAAAACAGATATTACTGGAAAGTAGTCACATCCTACCTAAAATTGTAACTGTAGATCTAGCCAAATTGTGAAAACTGCATATTAATACTCTTGATATCATAAACAACTTTGGATGAGCAAACCAGTTATTCATTGTCTTTTTTTTTTTTTAAGTAAGCCCAAGTTATTTATCAAAATACCCAGTTATTTATCAAAAGCAAGTAAAATTAGTTAATGGTTAGGTAACTCCATCTCAGCTGGAGCACAGATGGCCTAAATTGCAAAGGTAAGACCACTTTGTTGAACTTAATTGGAAATCAGGCTGTACTTTGTACATAATGTATTTAATTATCCCTCATTCAACTTTAGGTGTCTCCATATTGTTATTTTGCCTCTGCTTTTGGTTGATCTTGTCTCTGTTTGCTAATGTGTAATTTCTTTATCCTAAACTGAACCAGGTTACCAAGTCATCAGCCACAGCAGCCAGCACCCAACCTTCAGATACATCAGTTGAACAATTTGAGTACTATGATGCGGGAAATCACTGGTGCAGAAACTGCAACATTACTAGTGGTTCGATGTTTGATTTTTTCACACACTTGCACAGCAAAACACATAGGAAGGTATGTGTACCCCTCTCTGCAACATTGAACTTTGTACAGGTCCATATATCAGTTTCTAATCTTTTATCAAATGTATTTGTTCCATAGCTGTTTTATTTTAAGATACGTTGTAGAAACAGTCTTCCATTTTGTCTTTTCTTTTAAGACTCTAGATCCCTATGACAGACCTTGGGCACCAAAGTCTAAGAGTGAAAAGAAATGCCCTGCTGGGGAACTGATTTCCAAACCAGCAAAAGGTAGAACCTTTTTTTATTATTACTATATTATTACTTTTTTTATTATTACTATAGCTTCATGCTGAATCTATTATAAAGTAATTTATGGTATATGTAATTAGGTATTTTAAGTAATGTATGTGTAGCAAAGGATGACTAAGGCGTTGGAGTGAGCTTGAGTGACTTTAATAGTTTCGTCCGCAAGACAAGTGTAATAATTAATTGCAGTTTGTGACTATGAAGTCGGAACTGGGCTCCAGTGTTGTTGTTTTTTTTTCTTGCAGGGTCTGAGTTTATGCTTCCGGTGAGAGGATATTTCTGCCTGTTGTGTAAAGAGTTTTTTGGCGATCCAATTTGTGCTGAGGCCCATGTCACGTGCCATACGCACAACGAAAAGTACAAGGTAATTTAAAAAAAATGTGTCCTATACAGTGAGTGGTGCTTTAAATGTGTGTGTCTTATTTTTTCTGTGGCAGGTTGTAGTACTTGGTAAAACCTGATAGGAGTGGGGAAACTGGCATCATCACAGTAAGGCAACACAGCTAGCTCCTGTACTTGCATAGTAAAAAATAGAGGTTTTCTGTTTCCCTTTCTAAAAGGGTGAAATTAAATTGGATAAACACGTCTCTGGAGTGGGTTCATAAAAAATTGTTAGTGAGTCTCCATCCCAGTACAAATGACCTGTCTATTTAAAACACTATGACTTTATGAGCAGTTTAAGGAGCATTTGGCATTCTTATGTCATTGGTTAAGCCACTGCAACAAGCTAAAATATTAATATTTATGTTTAGACAACAAAAAAGGTGGTTTGCCTCAAAGCCTACTTTTGTGAGCAAGTTTGAGGATACTGTCCACTTACTGTGGAGCTAAATTCTGACCGTAAAATATTAAAAAATATGTTGACGAAAGTTTGGATGGCTTTGATTCTGTTTATTGACCAGAAAATATCCAAGTGAAAATTTACAGTTGTTTGTAGCGTATTGAGGATCTTTGCACAAACATTTCATACATTATGAATGTTGATTGAACAGAAAACCAATGATGCTCTTCTCAGATTCACTTCATTATTCGTCAGATGAATACTTTTTTATTTACTGAACACTGGGCACATTGCATTGAGTTGAAACACTGCCTATACTTTACTTTATTTTTTCTTGGGATCTAATTGTCTCACATCTATTATTTTCTCGATAGAAACAAATGTATGAAAACCCCCTCTACGAGCAAAGGAGGAACCTGGATCGCCAAGTTGGCATGGAGAGTGAAAGAAAGATTGCCGAACACAAACGGAAACGTGATGATGATGACGATGACGACATCAAAGATGACCAAAGGAAGTCCAAACTTGGCAAAGATGAGGGGAAAACGACCAAATACAAGGATGGAGAAGAGGATAAAACTAAATTCT
Organism: Brachyalestes nurse; assembly: GCA_037974405.1. Taxonomy (NCBI): domain Eukaryota; kingdom Metazoa; phylum Chordata; class Actinopteri; order Characiformes; family Alestidae; genus Brachyalestes; species Brachyalestes nurse. The sequence goes on along the minus strand of JBBPCY010000150.1, from coordinate 6,559,367 downwards.
TCAAGGAAGACGAACAAAAGGCAAAGTATATCAAAGAGGAAGAGAACAAACCTAAATATAGGAGGGAGGAGGAGGAGCTTGTGAAATTCAAGAAGGAAGACGAGAAACAAAAATTCAAGAAGGAGGAGGATGAGCGAATTAAGTATAAAAAAGAAGAGGAGGAGAAGGCCAGACGTGTAAGGGAAGGAGAAGAGAGGAATAAGTACAGAAGGGAGGAAGAAGACCGTTATCGACAGAGGGAAGAGGAAAGGAATAGATCTGAAGAAGAGCGAGCTAGGTACAGAGAAGAAAATCGGTACAGATACAGGGAAGATGATGCCATGTATCGATACAAGAAGGATGATGAAAGATCTAGGTACGGTAGAGAAGATGAAAAGAAATCCAGACATGGCGGTGAGATTGAGGAAGACAAGAGACCAAAACACCGGGGGAATGAGGGAGGAAGGTGGCCAAAATCTAAATGGGAGGAGGATAATGAAGAGAGGACCAAATATGAGAAAAAGGAAGATAAAGGTCAGCGGCAAAAAGACAAGGCTGGTCGGAGCAAAGACAGTTTCTCCAAGACCACCGCAAAAGATGCCAAGACTGAACCTGAGAAAACCAGTGAACCACCAAAAGTCATGTGTGGGCCAAGTCCGGCCATGCTTGCAAAACTGCGCAAAAAGAATGAGGAGGCAACTGGCCGTCCAGCCTTTGGAAAGTTCAGCTGGAAAAAGCCAGAAAAGACAGCACTGGAGAAGGAGGCAGAAAGAATTGCAGCACAGTTCATAAAGGAAGATGAAGAGAGTATTGCAGATGCAACCCCACAGGAGACCCACAAAGAATCTGAGGACCATGATGCATTTGCCAAATCAATGGCTGCTGCCAAGAGCATTGCCATTAAATTGTCTGGCAAGACAGTTCTCCCCCCTTCCCAGGAATGGGAAGCTTATAACCAAAATAAAAAAAGTGTACCCTCAACATCTACTTCTAATATTCTGAGGAAGTCTAGCAAACCAGCACCACTGAATGCATCCCCGTCAACTGCACCAACAGCTGACATAATCAGCAAATCTGCTTTGAAGAACCAGGCCCAGAAAGAAACTGTGCTCTTAGCTGATTTAATCTCCAAGGCATTTGAAGGTCAAGAAGTGCAACTGAAAATTCCAAAGGATAACATCTCGCATCCTCCACCCATTTCAAGCTCCTTAACAGCCACTACTGTGCCGCCTTCGACGACTCCTCCTATGCCACCTTCGACTCCTCCTGTGCCACCTCCGACTCCTCCTGTGCCACCTCCGACTCCTCCTGTGCCACCTCCAACATTATCACCTGTGCTGCCCCCAACAACTACTTTTATGCCGCCTCCTCCCACAGCTACTTTTATGCCTCCTCCTCCCACACCTTCTTTTATGCCTCCTCCTCCCACAGCTCCTTTTATGCCACCTCCTCCAAGTAGTTTTATGCCGCCTCCTCCAACAACTACTTTTATGCCACCTCCAGCATCCACAATGAATGAGGCTGAAGCTGTCCAGCTGAAGTCTCCTGGTGAATGTATAGTCAGTCTCGAGTCTGACGTAGCTGCTCCTGGAGTACCTGAGGATGAGCAGAACCTTACTGTAGTGGTCCGTCCTCCTCCTCAACTTCTGACTCACAGGGACTTCTCTGCAAAATCAGACAAGCGTAAAGCGAGCCTTGCCGCAGCAAAAGCAAAAGATTTATTTGACATCTTCTACAGGGGTAGCAGCACTATGGCTAGCTCCAATGTTGGCAGTAAACGTGGCGCTAAAGCCGGCCCTAAAGCTAACTCTGAACGTCAGATGACCACTCAAGGTAAAGAAGATAAAGGTTCAACAAAGGATGAGGGCCCAAAGCCTGGAGACTCAGCTGAGGTCACAGAATCAAACTTTGAAGAACCATCTGCAGAGCGAGAAACGAAGTTCACACCACCAACTGTGGACAAAGGCTCTTTGATCAAGGAAACGCAGGTTGATCAAGGCTCTCCAGGCAAGGAGACACAGGTAGATCAAGGCTCTCCAGGCAAGGAGACACAGGTAGATCAAGGGTCTCTAGGCAAGGAGACACGGGTAGAAGGTTCTCTAGATAAGGAGCCTCAGGTGGATAAAAGTTCTCTGAGTGAGGACACAGGACCACAGGTGTACAAAGACTCAAAGACTTTGGGTGACTCAGAAAATATAGAGAACGATGAGAGGGTGGAAACAGATGGTCACAAGAATGAAGCAAGCCCTCTGGATTGTGAGGCCAGCTCAGCAATCCTGGAGAACATGGAGATCATGGAAACAAACGATGACCATAATGAGGAAAACCCTTTGGAGGATGCTATAACTGTTTCATTCTCCCCCCCACCCGGGTCTTTCACAGAGCAACTGAATTTGGACACATTTGAGTTCAATTTTGATTCTTTGTAAGGGACCTTCCAACAGTAGGTTTAGGGATCTGCATGAAACCTATGACCGTTTCTGAAACTTTCATTTGAAAAACATTTTAATTTGTGTTGTTCAGTCAAGCTATTTCACATTTTTTCTTAACCTTTTGGCAGGTAATGCCAGTGAAATGATGGACTGACACTCATTCTGAAGTGGGTGTTGGGAAGGAGATTCCACTGAAAGAATGATCACTTTCTCCTCAAGTAATGAATCATTAATACATGTAAAATGTTCAGCAATATTCCTTAATGTACATAGTTTTGAACTACCTGCTTTTTCCTTGCTCTGTTTGCAGCTGAAACGGTTCCTTTAAAAAAAAAAAAAAAAAGGTAATGTAAAACATTTTCATGTGTTTGGGTTCAGTTTAAGTCTAAATCATTTTGCCTGTTTCTTTCATTCAAGTAAATGAAAGATATCTTAATACAGGAGCCAGAGAGATCCAAGCTCAGAAGACAAAAAATGGTATGGAGTTCATGCTGCGAGGACAATACATTCATTCTTACACATTCAGCATGAGTTTTTTTTTCTCTCTCTCTTTTTCTCTTGGTATTATCCTGAAAATGTTGTACCCTGTCAGTTACAATGTGGAAATATTATTCTGTAGTGGATGGTGTACAAGTTGTAGCTCAAATAAATTTCAGTGACCTACATTTGTGTATTTTAATCCTATGTAGATATTTGCTGCCCGGTTATGTGTAAAGGGATTGAACAGGACTGAGTCTGGAGTATGTGTGCATTACATTTTGTTTTCTTTGCTTCAAATGACGAAAACCTCGTAAATCATAAGTTTCTTGTGTTGGAGCGGAGGAAACGTCGAAGTGTACAGGGCAAGAACCATCAACGAAAAGAAAAAACGAATCCCTTAATTGCTGCTGCTAGTGGTGAAGCAGAAGTTGAGTCTTCTTCAATTACTGTACTTGTGTATTCTATTTATGTACTTGAGAGAAATTTTGATGATATTCGTTAACTGCTTCTAACTAAACTTTTCAATTATGTTCCTTTAGGTACCAACCGTGCATGGAAATGATTTTTCTTAATTGCCATGTATTATAAGTCTTATTTTGTAGTTTTTTGTTCTAGTTTTGTAATGTGTTGTACACTCATCAAAATGTTGTTCTTTGAGGGTTATTTTGTAGCTTCAGTGGCCTCTAAACTGTGCAACAATGACAAACCATTTGAATGTTTCAGTGGTTCCTAGCATAATTAAATGGTTCTCCATAATGGAAAAACATGTACATAGTTCTTTAAAGAACCTTTAAAAAGTATTTTAAATGGCACTAAACATAGTTACAAGTCCATTAACCTTTTTACTAAAAGTGTAGCTAAAATGTATGTACAGTTGTGTTCAAAAATAATAGCAGTCAGATCACTAACCTTATCAGTCACTGATTTTGGTAGAAATTATATTTCTACATGCCAAATAATTTACTAGTAGGTGTAGTAGAAAACCAACAGACCCAACAGTCATGACATGCATGCTGCTGATTCTGTATAATTGAATCATTAATTGACAGGGGCGTGTTCAAAATAATAGCAGTGTGCAGTTCAATTAGTGAAGTCATTCATTCTTTGAAAATACTGGTGTCAATTATTGCCCTTATTTAAGGAAGGAAGGCAGCAAATGTTGTACATGCTTCTTGTAATGTATTTCTTTCTGGAAATATGAGGAAAATGGGTTGTTCCAGACATTATTCAGAAGAACAGCGTACCTTGTAGTGTTGCGTGGGTCGGCTTTTTTTTTTAAACACCCTCCCCAACATGACCCAGCAGGAGATCCAAACCTCCCCACCCAACCCGCAAAAATACGTGTGGATAATGACCCGAACCGAGGGGGAAAAAAATCTCGAACACCATTTACAACAACATCTGATGATAATTAAATGCATTTTGTAACATTGTGACCCGCCCGCCCGCACCCACAATATTTTAAATGTGTCTGCCCTAAAACTGCCCGTGCCCACGGGTTACGGGTTGACCTGTGCATCACTAGTACCTTGACTAAAAAGCTGATTGGAGAGGGGAAATATAATGCTTTAAAATGGCAAACAAAACCTGAAAAAAATGAAAAACTACCATTCAAATGGATTGGAGAATAGCCAAAATGGCAAAGACTCCACCAATGATCAGCTCCAAGATGATCATAGAAGGTCTAAAGTTACCTGTGAGCACTATTACTATTAGAAGACGTCAATGTGAAGCCAAGCTATTGGCATGGAGCCCCCACAAAGTCCCACTGTTGGGGGGAAAAAAAAAGACGTGCTGAAGAGGCTGCAATTTGCCGAAGAGCACATTGACTGGCCTAAAGAGAAAAGGCCCAACATTTTGTGGACTGATGAAAGCAAGATTGTTCTTTTTGGGTCTAGTGGCCACAGACAGTTCGTCAGACGACACCTAAACACTGAATTCAAGCCACAGTGCACTGTGAAGCATGGTAGCTCAAGCATCATGATATGGGGATGTTTCTCATACTACAGTGTCAAGCCTATTTATCACATACCAGGGTTCATGGATCAGTTCGAATACCTCAGAATTCTTGAAGAAGTCATGTTGTCTTATGCCGAAGAGGAAATGTCCTTGGAAGGGGTGTTCCAACAAGACAACGACCCCAAAAACACCAGTAAACCAGCAACATCTTGGTTCCAAACCAACAAGATTGACGTTATGGAGTGGCCAGCCCAATCTTCGGACAGTAATCCAATAGAAAACTTGTGGGGTGAATGCAGACACTGCTTTTTTTTTTAACAGTCTTAAATTCATTTTTCACTTTCTGTAAAGGGCTAAGACAAATTTGATCATTTTTTCTTTTTCGTTTTGGTTTGGAATGTGTAGTGTTCCCAATGCATTTGTGTGCTTGGAAATGAAAGTTATTATAAGGATTTTGAGCTTTATTCACTTTTTTTAAACCCACTGCTATTATTCTGAACACAACTGTATACTGACAACTAATGTCAGATCTCAATAGACAGCGATTTCTGGAAGCAGAAGTCTCGGTTTACATGCTAGCCTTGCCTTCACTGTGAACTTTTATGAGGTGTTTCAACTTTTTGAAAGGGCCCATGTCATGCACATCTGAATTTCCCTAGCTTTTTAATGAGTGTAGCATGCAAACCCTGTTGAAGTTTACACACAGGAATCTGACAGTTCTCTCCCCAGTCTATAAAGTTCACATTGAAAAACGATTGTCAGAACATACTGTGTTGGATTTTCTGTTTCTGTGATGTCAAGAACACTGTCCTATTTATGTATCATCGCCTGTTTAGTCTATGGCAGTTTGGCCCTGCCCATTCATGCTGAAGGCATGACCAGTGTGATTTACATACATGTAAATGGCACAGCCATAAAACTGTTTAATTCTAAAGGATAAAAAGGTTGAAAAGTGGTCCCTTAAAAATAAAATGCTTTTTTTTTCTTTCCATAAAGCCACTTGGCGGGAGGGATTGGGCCTTTAAAAAATGTATGACAAGGGAATTCAACATAGTATTGTCTGATTCATGATACTCATTGATGTTTTATTATTTATAGGAATGCTTTTCATAAATAATATTTTAAGTTTCTTCGACAGTAAATATTCAGTGATAGTTTGATGATGAAGAAAAGCTTCGGCATGGCTGCATCTAAAAGGTAAGTGTTCATACATGATTTATTTGTGAAAAGAGATCATTTTAAGCATTCGGGTCTTGTGTAAACAAGATTACAATAAAGTATCATTTAAATTTAAAAACATGACGGTGCTTCCATTTTCTGGAAGAATAAAATCTGTTTTCCACCACGTTATATTGTCTTAGTTTTTGTCATGCTACGTAAGAATGACCTAAATGCACAATCTCAACAGACATGAAAGTAGAAATAACATGAAGAGTTGTCCTGCATTACACCTGTAGGTGGTGTGACCACATTTCTCTGGTTTGATGACTGTCCTTAAACGTCATTAGCAGTAGAGCATAAAGCTCTCAGACTCTGGGCACTTTTAACACAGTGACTGTAGTCTGCTGCATGCAAACCAGGATTTCCCTGCAGGCTAGTATTGCACTAAAAATTCAAACAAAAACAGCCTTGATACTCCATGTAACTGCCATATAAACCAAGGTACACTTTATGGATAGAAGTACGCCCTGGAATACACCTGTTTTTCATTGTTTAGGCTAGGCCACTTTCAGCATACCAAGGCATTTTGGACAACACCATGCTTCCAACTTTGTGGACACAGTTTGGAGAGGAACCTTTTCTATTCCAGCATGACTGCTCCATCTACAAAGCAAAGTCCATAAAGACATGGTTGTTTGAGTTTGGTGTGGAAGAACTTGACTGGTCCACACAGAGCCCTGACTTCATCCAGCACTCTTGAGATGAACTGAAAAAGAGATTGCGAGCCAGGCCTTCTCGTCCAGCATCACTGCCTGGCCTCATAAATGCTCTACAGAGTGAATGGCCACAGAAACACTCCAAAATCTTGTGGAAATCTTTCCAAGAGTGGATTGGCTTATAGCTGCAAAGTTGGGACCAACTTCACATTAAAGTCTATGTTTTTGAATGCAATGTCCCTGTTGGTGTAATGGTCAGGCATCCCAATACTTTTGTCCATAGGGTGTGTATCTCTAGTAAGTTTAAATGTATTACTGTCATTAAACAGCCCTGCCCTTTAGATAAGCTCATTTCTGAGTGTGCTTGTCTACGAGGCTTATTAAATGCTTTCTCTGATACAGCACATCTGACTCACAGCAAGAAAAGCTTTTATAATGACACGAGCTCAGTGCTGACTGTGTGAACACAAACGCTAATAAGAACTAAACAGTCAGAGAATGAGCCAATCCTAATGGCCTATAACAGCATTTACAGTCTTGATCAGACTATTGTTTGCGTAATGCATTCATCTTTCTTTAAAAAAAAAGTATAACAGCTTCCACTCTTCTTGGAAGTCTTTTCACAAGATTTTGGAGGTTCTGTGGGAATTTGTGCTCATTCAATCTGTAGAACATTTATGAGGTCAGGCACTGATGCTGAATGAGAAGGCCTGGCTTGCAGTCTATGTAGGGTTGCCAACCGTTCCGCATTGCCCGGGACATCCCAAAATATGGGTGATTTTGATTTGTCCCTTCCGGGGCAGCTCCAGTGCCGTATTCCAATCATAGCCCCATCGGCCTATAATAGACTACTGTAAGCATGGCAAAATGCATGCAAACGTTGCTGTGAGACAGTTATTGGTGTATGTGTGTGCACTGGACACTAGTGCTGAGCTCTGCGCACGCAGCTCCAAGAAAGCAGGGCTGACAACTCTCATGCAATGAGCGTGAGACACGCATCTCGCATATAGGCTGCCCATTGTGCACAGTCCTCAACAGTAGGTGGCACACCTAATGATGCAGCAGTCCTCGGCAAGTGAAGAAGCACCTCCCCCCCGCTCAACGCTCGGCCACACGAAGGTTTTTGGAAAAGTTGGCAGCCTTCTGAAAGTGTCCCGATTTTGGGGTTGAGAAAGTTGCCAACCCTAAGTCTACGTTCCAGTTCATGCCAAAGGTGTTGGAGGAAGTTGAGGTCAGTTCTCTGTTTGGGCCAGTCAAGTTCTTCCACACCGAACATCTCCAACCATGTATGTATGGAGCTTGCTTTGTGAGCTGTAAAAAAAAAAAGGCCCTTCCCCAAACATTGGAAGCGTAGCCCTGTCCAAAACGTATTAGTTTGCTGAAGCATTAAGATTGCCATCAACTGAAAGGGGCCTAGCCCAGGGGTTGGCACCCGCGGCTCTTTCATTCTTATGTTGCGGCTCCCTGTGGCTTTGGAAAATAAATAATAATTTAACACTAAAATGGCTGAAAACTGGCTATACCTATAATGGCTGCGTGCCCAGTTTCGCACAAGGTGCTTCCTGATGCGATGCTGCCGTAGTTTGTTCAGCATTTAGTCCTGCAGCCACCGGCAGACATCCATGCTGCAGCCAGCAGACACAGCAAGGGTCCAGCGGACTTTAGACCCAGAGCCCGTCATACAGCACTAGTCGCCATATCAAAATCAGAATCGCCAAGTATGTGAGTGACACATCCGTGGAATTTGATTCCAGTCGATGGTGTCTCTCAAGCACAACCGTATAAAACAACAATATGTAAAGATACACCACATCCATAGATCTCTTACAGAGCATGCTTGCTGCTCCAATGGGCCAATAGACACGATTCTGATGAAAGTACATCATTATGAAATTGCGTCAGTTGATGCTGTCAGACGGTGTATCTAGGCTTTATTTTTCATTGTTTTTTTTCTTTTTTTTTTTTACTGTACTTCGAAATTTGAAGATTGTTGTGATCTTGTAACATTAAAATACAATGTGTAATTTCTAAATGTTCAAAATGTTTTTTTTAAATAAATAAAATTTCACAAGCAACACACTAGCCTTGTTTTTATACATAGCATAAAAGTAAAAAATACATTTGTTCACATAGTGTACTACCAGGTGACAACAGTAATTCAACAGTAGTAGATTTTGACAGGACAAACGCGTTGTTTTAATAAACACTTGAGGACAACCCTGACTGTGGTACAGGAGATATTCCCCGAACCAGCATTTTTCCAACAAGACCCAATAGTCAAGTCCTGCTGCCTGTCTCCAGGACGTGTCGCCCCGGACCGACCAATGGAAATGTTCTCGCCCTGCAAAAGAGAGAGAGATAATTACACAGAGAGTGAGTGATTGAGTGAGAGAGAGAGAGAGAGAGAGACAGACAGTGTGTGAGAGAGAGAGGAGGGGGAGAGAAAGGGTGCGAGAGAAACACAGTGAGTGAGTGAGAGAGGGTAGAGAGAAAGAGAGGGAGAGAGAGAGGGGAAAGAGACAGAGTGAGTGAGAGAGGGCAGAGAAACGGAGGGAGGGAGAGAGACAGAGGGGAGGAGTGAGAGACGAGCGCGAAGTGCTTCACAGTCTGTCACGGAGAGCCGCCGTGTAAATATAGATTGAATAACGTCTGCAAAATGCCGAATAAAACGAAAAAAGAGAAGGTAAAGTATCCTCTAGGCTGGAGTAGCGGACCTTCCGCTTTAGTTTGGTGTAGTTTTTGTACCCGACGGGAGTTTGTGTTTGTCCATTAAATCCTACAAAAGGCCCGACTAGCTTCTCCTGCTAGCTAAGGCTAAAACAGCGTCCTGTTAGCCGGACAGCTAACAGCTAACCAGGGGAATTTCGTCTCTCTGGGAAAACAAACACGCATAGCAACCATTAGGTTATTTGAATTATAACTGGACACTTGTGAAAATGTTTCTGTTACGACTGTTATGACTGTCTCGGCTTAAATGTTAGCCGTCTTCTTCTTAACCTTTCGAGACGGCTAACTCAGTGTGGCTTCTTTCGTCTCAGGAGAGATTTTTAATCCGTGCTGACAGTGTTTATGCAAACACATCACTGTCAGCACGGTTAGCTATCCAAAACTCTTATTCGCCCCCAGTTTTATCTCCTTATTCAATTAAAACTGCATTAAGACAGGTTAGCTGGACACATTTGTCGCAGCAGTGACTGTCAGCTTCGAGCTGTTGACACGGACACCAGCGTGTTGGTTAACCTTGCTTTTTAAATTAAATACCCTGCTCTGGTAATGTATCTGCAGGGGTAAAATGTAAACAAAGAGGAAAAGCTTATTTTTCTGGTCATGAACCGTTTCGTGTTGAAGTTGACCTAACTAACATTAGCTGTCGGGCTGTAATGCAGATGACAGGGTGGATGACAGCAACAGACAGGCACGGTGTGCCAGTCCTGTCTGAATTAATCCTTATATTCTTAATCATAGTCTTAATTTTATTCTCAATTCAGTCTGTGGTCCTCTTCCTCCAACAGGGCCCAGTATGCTTGATGATCAGTCAGTCTGATCAGTGCTGCATGATGGTGATGTGTCATTTACAGCCAGGCTTCTTGCTCCAGTCCTGTCTGAATTAATCAAAATAATCTTAATCATAATCTCAATTCAGTCTGTGGTGCTTTTCCTCCAACAGGGCCCAGTATGGTGGATGGTCAGTCAGTCTGATCAGTGCTGCATGATGATGATGATGTGTCAATTTCAGGGCTTTGACATAGCAAGTCTTCTGGTTATGCATTTCTTTTCATTTTTGAAACTCTAATTTTGTTTTTGTGCTTCTAGGAGTCACCCAAATCTGCAAAAAGCAGCACCAAAAACAGTAATGTCAGCGCTGGGAAGGATTCTGGAACTGAAAATTCAGATGAGGTAAAAAGAAATGTGCCCTTTATGTCCTTATGGGTTTATACTAACCTGGAGTTTTCCCATAGTGTTCCCATGCTGCATTTGAAAGCATGGGTAACTGAATCTTGCGAAATTAAATTGGCTGGAAACTTATTGGTGTATTAAAATTAAAAGGAAAATTCTATAGCAATAGTTTCAGATTATATGTATTTTAAACATACTAGAGATCACGTGTAGTGTGTGGTCTTTGTTGGGTTTATTTTTTACTGAATCTTTGAACCCTCCAAAAAAGAGCTGACTGAAAATTACTGGTGTACTAAATTGGTTTCAGACACACTTTAAAACATACTAGCGATGTACTAGTGATCTGTAATGTGTGGTCTTCCTTTGTTGGATATTTTGTTTGTTCATTAGGGCTACGTTATAGCTTGAGAAGAACCTAATGTTAGTTTGTGCTGATGAAGCTGGGCTGTTGGCTAAATATGTATCTTCATACAGTGCACAGAGGACCATTAGAGCACTCAGGCTTGATCCAGACTACAGTGTGTTTAGTCAGGAAGGGAGCGGCTAACCGGAGCAGCTGACCTGTGTGAGAGCAGGCGCCTCGGCTGTGCTTTCTAGCTGAAAGCCTGTGGAGGAAGGCTGTGACTTGTGTTTCCTGCTAATGAAATGTATCCCTGCCAGCATAGAAGACAGAGTTCTTTTTAGAAATGTTTATAATGTTTATAACATATCATATAGCCCACCATAAATGTCCTGTCCTGTAGTCCGAGCGTGCTTTAGTTATACTGTATACACAATTGTGATTGTAACACTTTCAAGTGGTCAGATATTCATTATTCTACCACAGCAACAGAAGGGAAATGGAAACTGGACTTGAACATCTCTCTAATTGAACTATTGAACTATGATATAATAGCCTGCTTCAGTGGCTTCAAGATTCTCAAATGCCTTTTTAAGGAAAGAGTGTAGCTGGTATTAGTGACAGGAAACTGAGCAAAGCGGTTGATGTTGCACAGGGAGAAGTTTATCGATTAGGTCTATTTTCAGTCTGACTTAGTCATGCAAACGCCATCCACTGTGACCAGCAGTGTCATACCACAAGCAGGTCTTAACATGAGTGTGCAGACATAAGCCTTTTGTGTTTATACTGGAACGTTGTACACACATTTAAAATCAGTATATTTGTTCATCGCTTGTTCTTTAATTTAATCATTAGTTTTGGAAACTTGTTCACTATGCCACATTGAAGATGTTTGCCTGTCTGTGCTGATGGTACATTTTTTTTGGCTGGGAATGAGCAAAATGTTCTACTTAAATTAAGTTTCTTAATTATAAATGAATTCTTATTATTAATGAGCGTCATTACTCATGATGTTTTTGATCATTACTCACTAGTGTTTATAATGTTTTTGATCATTACTCACTAGTGTAAACTAAGTAATTTCTGCTGTTTTTTGCGGAATTTTTGGGCTGATAATTAACATGTTAGTAGATGCCAAAACTCTGAATCCAAAGCTACTTAACTGCTTTATTATTAGTTATTTAATACTTGCAGTTATAATTGTTATTAATAATATTGTTTGTGTTTTCCTAATTGTTTGATTAAAAAAGAATTGGCAAATATTTCACTGACCATCGATGCATAGTAAATCTGTTTTTATCTTAGTGTTTTAGGTTTTTTGCTTGTTGTACTACTGAGCCAAGATATGATTCAATAATAGTTTACAATTTACAATGGGAGCTGTCTTCAAGTCTCCCTACATGAAATATGTTTGTATACTATTAAAGTGCAGTTTAAAAGATAATAAGGATTATGCCTTTACAGTTTATTATCTGATGTTCAAATTCACATTTGTCAGAAATTGTCCCAGAATCGTTAATGTAAAACAGCCCCCTTTCGTGATGCTCTCACCTTCGTACTTTGCTGTGTGTTTGGTGTTTTTGGGATCATATGTGCGCTCCTTCTTTCTCTAAACTGAATTATTGTCAAAGAGTGTTGTGCTTTGTTTCCAGCATAAAAATACACATCATTATGTGTGTATGCGTGCGTGTGCGTGTGTGCGTGTGTGCGTGTGTGCGTGTGTGCGTGCGTGTGTGTGTGCGTGTGTGTGTGCGTGTGTGTGTGTGTGCGTGTGTGTGTGCGTGTGTGTGTGTGTGTGTGTGTGTGTATTTACACACACACACACTCCACACACTACAGGCCAGAAGCTAGGATCTAC
>JBBPCY010000150.1:6525813-6544248 GCA_037974405.1 Brachyalestes nurse | reverse complement strand
TGCGTGTGTGTGTGCGTGTGTGTGTGCGTGTGTGTGTGCGTGTGTGTGTGCGTGTGTGTGTGCGTGTGTGTGTGTGTATTTACACAAACACACACTCCACACACTACAGGCCAGAAGTTAGGGTCTACCTAAAAAAAGAAAGGATACACTGGTTTTTCTAAAATGTTATTTCAAGAAAACAATAAAGGCTTAAATGTAAGTGACTGGTTTTCTGGTTTTAGTAACACATTATTTAGTAACACATGATGTAGTCTGTAGTAACACCTTATTTATTAAGTAGTTAAGAATTCATGTGGATATTCATGTGGATCATTGATATGGAATCATATATGACCATTTTGAAAGGCTCAGATTGGTTTAGAAGGCAAATCAGGCCTGTCTTTAGTGTGTTGGCATTCACTTTGTGTTGAATCCTGAATACGTATCACTTAGATTCTTAACATCACAATTTCATCTGGTTTACATATAATTGGACAAAATTTAATTAAACAGGATAATGACCCCAAACATTCTTCAAAATGGATATCCAGTCCAAAGAAAGCAAACAGGTTTGACATTTATGTCTTGGCCTCCCCTGTCTCCAGATCTTTCTCCCATTGAGCTGCAGGGATGAGCTGTACCAACAAGTTTGAAATGAGTGTCCAGCAAATGAGACAGAATTGTTTGCATGCTTGAAAAGGTGCTTGGAGCATTTGGACACAAGTTATTTCCACAAATTGCTGGAAGGGACACTGTGAATCTGTGCTGATGTGTTAAAGGCAATGAGTGGTTATTTTGATTAAACTTGTGCATGAGCTTTCACATCCAGTTGAATTACTCTTACAGTGTGCAGTGTTACACTTCAAAACAAGTCAGTGACAATTGTTTTAAGGATTACATTTTTTGTATAGTTTTATGAAAAGCCTGTTGTGTGTGTGTGTGTTTGTGTACATTCTAAATAAATTACTGTTATTTTCACAGATTTTTGAAAAGCAGTTACAAGAGAAATGTTAAATTATATTTAGTATGTAAGTACTTTAGAATTCATCATTGATCAGGAATCATATTTGACCGTTTTGATATTTTTCTGTCCAAGAAATGGTAGCTCTTGTCATTCTACTTTTAATGTTATTGGACTGAAAGGGCTACTTTACACGTGACCAACATGAAAGTGTATTCATATTAGGCGATACAAAACAATGAATTATGAATGGCTCCCGCTCTGCTATCATCCCTTTTGTTTTTTGAGCACTTACGGCTGCACTGCAGCCTTTTAGCCACTGTGTCTTTGTAGCAGAACAATATATCTCATTATTGTCTGGAGTGCTTAGGAATACTAATGAACTGTGAAACTTAATATTATTGCAAATCCAAGCTTTACAAAGTGTTGTCATTCAAAGTGATTCAGGCCACGCACAACCTGCTAAGTGGTGCTTTCATTGGATCAATTCAGTGTCCACGTTTCCGCTCTTCCTCAATCAGTAACATTGCAAATGAGTTGGTGACTTAGACAGAAATTGTAAGATATGAGGGGGTTTTAGAGAAGAATGTGTGTAATGTGGTCTGACTTACCTTTGTGTGCATGTGTGTGTGCGTGTATGTGTGTGTGTGTGTGTTTGTGGTTTTCTTTAGGCACAGCAGCAACAGACAGCCAGCAAACGTCCTAGCAACAGCACTCCACCTCCGACTCAGCTCAACAAAATCAAGTACTCAGGCGGCCCACAGATTGTCAAAAAGGAGCGCCGGCAGAGCTCGTCGCGCTTTAACCTCAGCAAGAACCGGGAGCTGCAGAAGCTCCCCGCCCTCAAAGGTACAGTGATGCTTTGTGTTTGATTTGTGTTTGAAAGAAATTTGAGTATTTTTTGAATGTTGCGTATTTTAGAAACTTTAGTACAAATGTAACAAAAGGTCTTTACACCAAGCAAAATTATGTTACCGTTAGGGCTAGGCGAAATGGCATATAAATAATACCGCAATGTTTGTAGCCTGTAATCGTGACACACTATATATATACATATATACATTTAAAAATGTCCTCAAAAGCACTTTAAACATTGTCAGTTTGAAATGTTTTTGTTCAGTAGTGTTGTTCCAAATGTACATTGGAACACTAGTTTAACATTTAAGTATCATTTTTACACCACAACAAAAAATGTTCCAGCAGACCTGGAATTTTATTCCATCGCTACATGTTATCATTTTTGAGGTTTTGAGGCAGTAGGATGAATGCGTGTGTATTTAAATAAATATACATCTTTCATCTTCAATTAGTTTAAGATTTAATGTGCTGTTTCTGCACATTTCTCTAAATCACGTTCGGTGCACACATAGCTGGTTTACTGAAGGAAACTTCAAGATCCTTTGCTAAGTTAGCCCTCCTGGTTTATTGTCTTGTAGGATTTTCGATTCCATCTTCCTTTCAGAGTGTAACATTGCGTCAATGAAATGGAAAATAAGTGTAATGTGTCCAAAATAGTAATTCTGCTTAGTGTGAGGTTTCCAGAGGTTTCATGGATTAAGCCTGATTTTAAAAAGGTGTTTCATTCATTGTTTCTAAATGGTGCGTAACATTTGATGTTCGATAAACATTATATCGACAAAGTACACACAGCAAGGTCGTTTCTAAATTGTAGATATTTGTATTTTGTGTACTAATTTGTGTATTATTGGTGTGCGCTAACATTTCATTGCAGATTTCTCATTATCATTATCGTAATAATACACAGTAAATTCAAATGTCAGAAATCTGAAATTTTGAGAACACATTTGTTACATTTGACAAATGCAAGATCTTTGTCATTCTCGTTTTATCTTCATGTTGTGCTCTGATTCTCATTG
The DNA here is from genome assembly GCA_037974405.1 of Brachyalestes nurse. Taxonomy (NCBI): domain Eukaryota; kingdom Metazoa; phylum Chordata; class Actinopteri; order Characiformes; family Alestidae; genus Brachyalestes; species Brachyalestes nurse. Next base: position 6,541,431 of record JBBPCY010000150.1, on the reverse strand, counting down.
AGAATCCATATCCTGCCCAACCAGACAAAGGGCGAGAAAGTGATAGGGAGCACATGACGACTCGCTGGCAGTAATTGGATCACTAGTGCAAGTGTCTGCAATAAGTAGGACAGTGAAAGCTCGTCACAACACGCCATGTGGACAGTTTAGACTCCCTGCTGTGTGACCTACAGAAACAGTCACAGATGTAATGGACTCTGATGAAGTTCATTCGAGAGAATATTGAATCGATGTGTTTATAGTACCGTACAAACATTCCGACTTATACATTCCTAAAAGACCTGTGCTTTGTTCATATTTATTTTGATCAAGGTTGTGTAGACAATGACAGACGGATAATCATCGTAACACTTGAGCTGCTTAGCGGTACGCTCTGTACGCTGCTGGTATTACTTTTGTTTTCAGCACAATGGTGTGAGCAATTTTAGTTTGTTAGTTCCATTTATCAGTAGATGTATGTTCAGGCACATTTGACATTTATATTTTATCACATTCAAAACTGAAGAGTGTGGGCATGCCAGCAGATGACAATTTATTTTACTTAGACACAGCTACATAGCAAAGCTTAATGTGAATGGATATTAAGGTATTTGGATATTAATGTGTGCAGCAGATTCATATGTAACATCCTTTAGAGACATTACATGTCTGCTTCAGATGTTATAATTACAACGCCTGATGTGTGAAAACCTCAAATTTATGTGCCTTGGCCTATGCACTGCCAATCGGTGACTACTGCCCTAAAGCAGAAAATCATTTTCCATATTGTCCAGCAGCACATTAAGCTGGTGTATCAGAAACTCTTGTCTCAAGGAAAGTTGAGAATGCAGAATTCAATTTACCATCATGCCCTGAAATTTTTCTTACTTTAATAAATTAAAGAATCTGTACCACCCCAGACATCTGATTTATTTTTGAAAAACTGAAATGTAGTTTTCTTGCTGTACTGTTCATCGAGCTGGATGGTATTTGAAGGTTTTCAGAATTAACAGCTCAGTAAAAATGATGGATTTTAAATGCTTTCTCTTCGGGTTGGGTTTGTGATTGAAGAGGTTTAGTGTACTGAAAGCAGTAAATATTTTCAGTGTTGTCAGCGCAAATGTGCAATCCTCATTAGTTTGTTATCGTCTGCGCTTACAAAAATACGTAGAATTTTGAGTGCTAAAGGTTATGTCTGGGAAAGCATCATGAAAGTAATTAAGCAACTCATAGCATCCATCATTTTTACTGAGCTGTTTATATATATATATATATATATATAAATTTTTTTGTTTTGTTTTTTAATTCCTAGATTGCACATCCTTAATTGGTTAGCAGCGTCTTCAGATTGTTGCATGGCATGTTACTCTTCTTCATATAAACATTCTGAACTTTGATCTTCACTGTTGGACTTTACTTGGTTTCCATAAAGTTACTAAAATCCCCTGTTGCTTTGTTAGGGATGACATTGGTTAGCTGCCAGTTGAAATCAGACATTTTGTTATTTAGTGACAGTATCTAAATGAGCTGGTCTCAGATGCTGATTGGGCCTGCTGCTTAAATACATTCATCTTTTTTGAGTTTGTTTCATTAGGCTGCATTCTTCCAATTTAGCAGTTTGCTATATTACTGATTGTCAGATTGTCACGTAAATGCTGTTATATGCATATTTTTTTTGTTTTGTTTTGTTTTGTTTTATTAGATTTAATTATCATATGTTAAATGGTTGAGCATATTTGTTAGAGCATAAATGGCTGTTGGCTAATGCAAATTAGTTGAATGGAAGATGACGATAATTCAGGCAGGTAATGTAATATCTAGGGGAACACAGTCATCTGTGCCAAAGCTTGATTAGAAGTTGATGCTGTATTTAATGGATGCTCGTCTATCTGTGTACCTACATGTAACAGTTCACTGCTGTAGTCAAGTCTACTGTGGCACTTACAGTGAGCATGTTATCATCTACACATACAAGCAACACAAACAAGTACACAAACAGGTAAATAATCGTTTAACACACTGTGACAGTTTTTTAACAACGTTGTCTATCGCAGTGATGGATCATGGTGATTTACAGCACAACCCCTGTCTGGTTCACATACAGTTTACACCTGTTGTACATATAGTCACTGAGCGGAATTCTTTGCTGTCTAAAGAACTGTCAGATTTCTGCTTTCTCATTGTCTAATTTAATGATTGTCAAACTTCAAAACTTCCCTATAATTCAGTAGAGGATGCTGGAAAGTGTAGAGGATGCTGGTTGATCTAACTGTAATGTGTACACAGAAAATTGCAATGTTTGGTTGCGATAAGCATAAATCAAAGTAGAAACGTAGAGTTTTGGGGTGGTTGCTATGTAACATCTTATAATTTATTGAATGTGTTCAGTTCTCACACGTGCAACATCCAAAGAGTCATGCCTAACAGATGCGAGCTCTGCTGTAGTGACGTCTGTCTCTGTATTTGTTTATGCCACCATCAACGCATGAGTCTAACCCGTGCATGCTGTTAGCGATCTGGCACCAATTCTGGAAGTCCGCATGGCAAACAAACAGAGGAAGCCTTGAGGTCTCCCTTTCCTGCTTTTGTGCCGAGAAGCTCAGTACGGAATATACTTTGGGTGACCATTTTTCTATATGCAGTTTTTTTTTCTTCATTCATAGTGTCAATGTGGGCACATCATGGGAATGAAATAAAAAATGCAGTTGTTTTATAGTAGTGGTCCTTAAAACTGCTCCTTGGAGCCAAATATCTCAAAACATTCTTCCAACAAAAAAAAATTAAAAAATCAGATTTCCCCAAATTTAAAAATGCACTTTGTGCATTTTGTCGGTGTCTTAAAGGTTTTTAATACAAAGTAGAACTTAGCTGATACTCAGTTAGAAAGAACTAGCACACAATACAGTTAACTCAAGTCTTCCACAGTTTTCCAAAATGAACACAGGGAAGCAAAATCAATCACTTCAGACTCAAGATGAATAAATGAAACATCCTTGAATCCATTTTATTTCAACTGCTGATATTTACATGATTTATTGTGTCTACACAGTTACATACATCAAATGTCAAGCCTTTTTGAGACTATACAGTAGACTATCTGTTCTATAAAAGGGCTATAAATGGAATTTATATTGGGGTGTTTACAGCACAGTAGTGGTTTTGTTTCCCCCTGCTCTGCTTGACCAGGACTCACCCTGAGTGTGCTGTAAATAAGAAATAGCAGTGAGAATGTGATTTATTTCATTAAGTTCCTTGTTAAGCATATAATATGTATCTTATATGCCCATAGTTAACAGTACATGTAATATGTACTGTGTTGTATGGTAAGAAAATACTGTAAATGTTTGAAATTAAATGACTATTACATGTTCCTTTGTATTGCCGTGACAGGTTTTGAATTGATCTCTGTGACCTGTGACTTGTAGTGTGTGCATGTGTACCATCTGTGTTTGATTTGGGTGGCAGATAACATGTAGGTATTTGATTTTGTTTGAAATTTGGTCAGCTCAGATTTGTTTCAGTTTCGTGTTTACAGCTTTGGAAAAGATTTCAGACTGTGTCTTAGCAACTTAGAAACACTGTAAAGGTTTTGGCATGATGTTGTTCCATGTAATCAGACACTGCTTTATGTTATGTTGTGCATTACCGTCATCTTGCTCCATCCTGAAGTTACATGGAGTCTGCTGAGCTGAGCCTGTTCCTTTTTTTGGTGGAGTGGGTGGGGGTGTACTGATGAGTTGATTTAGCCCTGGAGGTGAAGGCTTGGTCTCATGACTCCCTGACTGTACTGTTCAGCAATGACCTTGTGCTGCTGTGGGGCTGGGTATGGCCAGCTATCTCATCTTGTGTCATATTGTAACCAACTTGCCGGTAGATACTGAATGCAGATCATTTTGGGGAACATTTTGAAAACATTCAACATCATGACTTGGAGAATAGTTTGGCATGAAAAGGATATAGCTGATCTGTTCTCAACTATAGACATTGTTATTTAGATATATGTTTTTATATAGCATGAGTCACTAAAAGAAGTCTGAATTGTGAAGTATACTAAATGATATAGTAATTAAGGCTCAATTTAGTGTCTCTTCCACCATTTTGTTGTATTCTCATTGGACAAACTGTTGTTACTCCCCCATTTTGTCATAACCTCCTTCAGGACCCTGAGGAGAATTCTGTCGTTTCTCAAAAGCAGGACTTTTGTGTTTGACCACTAGACGATGGTTGCATTATGTAATCAGTTCAGCTAATGCAGCCCTCCATAGGACTGTAGAGATTCAGGATTGCCAGCTGGATAGTGCTGGCTATATTGATATAGTGCTATGTTATATAAGTTACAGTGTAGTGTTACATCACACGTATTATCACAGAGCTTTTCTTCAGAACTCAGTATGTCACGGATGATTCGGTGCAGCACAGTGTGTAAAATGCTGTATAAGATTCTTTTGTATCAACATGCAGAAAAATATCAACGTAGTATATTGTGAAATTATATTTTTACCACAATAAATTAAACATGCGAAAACTTCAAACTATCATTTTTTGTTGATTTCCTTTGAGGCTGCAGGTGCCATTATACATTTGTTAGTAATTTCTCTTTCAAGCCAACAGACTCAGAAATGATAACCCCACCCTATAAATACAAGAGCTGAAGGAAATAGTGTGCCCGAACAGTGTGTATTACTTCGCCAGTGCACCTTTCTTATGTATCCCACACAATGGGAGATTATAAGGATTATAACATTTCAGCAATAAATGTAAATACCGTAAAGCCTGCAGCCAGTATCGGTCTAGATAGAAGAGTCAATGGTGTTTAACTCTTTGGTGGCATCATCTGACACACACACATTTCAGCTTCATATTTTGCCAACATTAGGTTCCAGCTGTGTGACAAGTTGTGTGAGAATCGCCAGTGCAAACCAAAAGCCAAGTTTGTTAATATTTGGGGTCGCTGTTGCTGGTTTTCAGTACATAAAGAGTGTAGCTATCAGGGGCATCACTTGCTCTAAAAAAAAAAAAGGGACCAAATCATCTTTTAAGTGCTTCCCATCACTTAGATCTGAGTTACCTAGCTGGGCTCCTTCGTGCATACACTCTATAATGTACCTTAGACTCAGTGTATTCAATAAAGAGAGTAAAAGTGGAACACTGTGGAAATAACTGTCTGTGTCTAACTGTCATGTTCTTTGTTATAAGACATGCTTCCTACTGTTTTATTATTTTATGATTGTAATGTGTTCTTAAGCATGGACACTATAAATACTGGTATGTGACTGACTTTCAGTATGTTGAACAGTATTTGATCAATTGGCAGCTTAGAGTACTTCAGAGTATAGTTGTGTGTATATAAGCTAACAAACCATGTTTTTGGCAGTAAGCAACACATTTGTGTGATGCAATGAAAAGAAAACAGTATTTTTATGCAGTTTTATGTGCACACTCGGTTGTACTGATGAAATGCTCAGTGAAATACATAATTCATAATTCGCAATTGCTGGGGAACTGCCACAGACAGTGGTGACTGCTGTTTCTATCTGTGTTATTTATTTATTTATTTATTTATTTATTTATTTATTTATTTATTTATTTATTTATTTATTTATTTATTTATTTATTTGATGGAAGATGAGGGCACATAAGTAGTTTGTCCCATATCTACTGTGATCATTCAGCCTGCACTCACACTACCACTTAGTCTTCTACTAACAGCCTCTGATTGCTGAGAGCAGATCTGAAGTGGAAACCTGAGCAGCTGAGTCTGAACACAGTTATACATCATTTCTTAATCAGTGTAGCACTGTAACACCAATCCATTAATTCACACTTTAAGTAATGATTGCCTTTGTATTCCCCGTCCATTTTAACTGCTGTGTTGCATTTTTGCAAGTAATTTTACTGTATTGCAGAATTGTATGAAACCAAATCTGTTTTGTGTTAAATGCGTCCCTCGTAACTGGGAAGAACCTTCAGCATCTTCAAATAAATAAAAACGTAGTGCTGTCCGATTTATAAATTGGTATAACATGAGATGATGTATGATGTAATGGTTAATACAATGTGGATAAGCAGGTTTTCCTGTTACCTAGCCATTTGTTTTTATTTTCTTTACATTGTCTCTACGACCTGACCTTTAACCGCTTTCATTTGCAGTTTATAATCTCTTAGTTCTGATTAAATAATACGTTTCCTTTTTGGGTATGTGTTTTCTGTATGGATAGCGTTTTATAATGCTTTGTAAAATTTCTTTTACTGCACTTTAAAGAGAAGAAAATGGAACGATGGTCTGATCTAAGCCCTTCATTTTATGTTTAATAAAGTTAATATCTGCTGAAAGTGTGATATAGTTAGGAATTATCCCAATATTGAATTTTGTCAGTATCATCCAGGCAAAATATAAAAAAAAAATAATGCCAGTGAAATACCAACTAGGGCATTATAATCATTTTAGTGTGTGTAAGAGAGTCTGTTCCCAGTTATGAAATTAAGTGGGTTCTGTCACGTACCTGTTTGATATTTAGGGAGTATGGCAGCTTTGAGATAATCAAGTCGGCCTTCAGTTAGACATTTGAAGTGCTGGTGTAAAGTCAGGGATGCACTATATGGTTTTTTCCACATGAAACGGATGAAGCTTGAAAAAATAAGTACAAAGTACATAATGTAAGCCTACATGAGAAAAGTATTGATCTTGGAGTCAAACTAAAATCAAAGTGAACTTTTGTAGCTTGTTAGTTCATGCCCTTGATTATATGAAGCATGATTTATCATATTTAAAAGGCAGCATTCTTTTTTTTTTCTTGTGTTCATTCATTGAAGTGTTTTTATCAGCCTCTGAATTTTAATAATGTTCCATCAATAACCTGAAACAAAAATCATGTTTCATTTCTGTTCTTATCGCTCACACTCTGTTCTAATCTCTTCTAGTTCAGAGACCATCTCTTGACTTTGTTTGAATATGATTTCCAAATCAAAGAAAGTTAAAGATCCTTGTCCTGTAAGACCACAATAGTTAGTGATAAGCTGATTACTTTGTTGTCGTTGTTGTCATATTCGGCCCCCTTAATTTAATAAACATAACCTTTTTATATCAGCTGAAGTAAGCTTTCAGAAAGTTACGTCACTGTAGTCCAGGTCCAAGATGGGTAATTGCCCAGCTCCTTGCACCCAATAATTGTGCAGAAAGATTTGTTCTGCATGTTCCTGGTTGCAGAGAGAAAGCTAAAGCAATGACAATTAAAATTGTTGCCTTTTTATTTATTTATTTATTTTATTTTAAACACTGCTTTTACTCGAACCATTATTTAATTGAAGTAAGAATACCGGTTGTGGATTAGGGCTAATCTACCCAGCTCTTCCTAGGCCACCTGTGGTTTTGGTATAATCTGTCCTGGAGGATATGTGGCTTCTCTAACCTGTCTTTTTCTGAAACTTTTACTTTCGCATGCTGTATATTTTTTTTGTGTTCCTATTTGTTGTTGAAGCAGTTTAAAATACTGCCTTTTTAGCACTCCCTGACATACTGGAAACATTCCTGACTAAAAAGAATATAACACACAATACTATATTTATATAGATCTGTTATATATGTGCGTGTATATGTATATTTGTGTGTGTGTGTGTGTGTGTGTGTATATATGTATATATATAAAATAAATATTGCTTCTCAATCCTCCCCCACTGGTCATGCTCAGAGTGACTCTCTGCTGCTGTTGCATAAGGGTTCCTGTCTCACACTAATAACTCAACCTGTGAGGCGCTGAAGAATGAGGTGGATGTAGAAGATATTTAGGGAGGGACTGTTTTAGAATTTAACTCTCTGTTTGCCAGGGAAAGTGGATTATTCCGATGGTACTGGTTGTCACTGTGCAGCAATGAAAATTTGTCTCACTTGGTTCCGTTTGAGAAGGGTCTCTTTTTTAACTCTAAGCTGTCAGGAGAATGTCTAATTAGCAATCTAACCATATCTAAAGTTAGTTTGTGTCTTTCTAAATGCCATAGCCTGAAAAGAAAACCAGTTATAATATTTAGCCTTCACAACCTTACCGCATGTTGTGCAATGGTCCAGTTATGTGCACTTTCGAGTGTTGTAGTTACCAACGCAGCATAGTTGCCATTTTCCTCCATAGAATTTGAAGCTCCTACCGAAGTCAGAGAACAATTACAGAGTAAACAGAAGGTCCATGCTTGTAAAATATCGTCTGCGTCGGCGTCTTCTAACATAATACTAGAGAATGTCTCTCTCTCTCTCTCTCTCTGTGTCTCTGTCTTGCTCTATTTCACTGCAGAGCATGTGCAATTGTCTGTAGACTGAGAGGACAGCTGAGGACATTGTCCACTTGTTAATCGATGGTGTCGTTCACTTGGACGGATAAAAAATAGCAATGCTAAAATGGTTGCTAAAGCATAATTTGGTGCCCATTAATGTGCCGGGGCAGCCGGCCCAGTTAGTTTGTGTGGGAAACGCTGTCATAGTTCCTGAAAGGTTGTCACCTAGGTTGCAGGAAGCAAGTACCAAACTCAGAGAGAAGACAAGTATAATTTCTGTTATTACAGTCCACCGTGTCTGTGTAAGGGTCAACAAAATGCCGCAGTTATAGATGTTATATACCTAGTCATAGCTGTTTGGATTTTTTTAATTTATAATTATTACCTCTTTTTATGTAACATTTACTTGCAGTACAAGCTTATGTTCATTTTTTTGTTTGTGAAACATAATCGGTGAATGTTTGCTTTAGGGACCATTTCAGTGTGGTTCTCCGTGGATTCCCTTTAATAAAGCTTCAGTCGAGCTGATGCCTGTGCCCCAGATTTTAGTCACTCGCTCTGTTCTGAGCTCTGGTCAAAAATGGATCAATTCTTCTGTCCTCTTCTTATTATCATTGACTGCTCTATCTCTGGTGAAAATGTCTCTTCAGCAAAAGCCACTTGATTCAGTTCATGCACCTTGATTGGATGTTTCATTTCAAATTCAGCCCAGTTGTAGAGGACTGTATAGTTTGTTTGTGTTTTAATCACACACTTTGTGCTCGCCCTAAAGAACCCCGCTGACTGGCATTTTGTTTTAAGGCTTATTTATACCAAGTATGTAATTTTTTGTTAACAGTAAAATAGCTGGGATTCTTTACATAGTCGAATCTTCACATCAAATTCAGTGTATATCTTGGCAGGACTGTCACCATTTGTGGGCACATGATTTCTGAGTTTTAGTAAATCAGCAAAGGAAAACTAGTGCTACCTATAGATAAGAGAAACAGTATACCATCTACCTCATATTATGTTTCTGTCTGAATTATGAGTCCCTTCACGCTAGCTTGTTGTCTGGGGGGTGTTGTCAATAATTCATGGCCACAGACGTGTTGCCCAGGAGGCATCTGACGTAGTGAGGATGTTTGTTTATCGAAGCTAAATGTAATAAGTGAAATTAAGTACAAAAAGAAACTATTTTTTCCTTATTGTAATTTTTTTTAAAAATCATCTTAAAATGTTATCGGAGGAAAAAAATGAGGTACAATAGCTCATTGTGTAAGGGTGCTAGCTGACAGGGTGGGTTAAAGATTTCTCTTGGCTTTTTCATAACCAAACCAACAAATGTGTGTTCTTTCAGAACTATAAATCATCAGGTGAAGCACATAACAAGTAATTACACTGGTCTACAAATTTTTGGAAGTTATTTGCTTCGGGAATAAAATCTGCCAATACTGATCCCTTTTGGTGTGCTGATTTCAAATATGACCGTAAAACAGGCTGATTGGCTACTGTTCAAAAGATCTTTTCAGTTATGCAATCATACACATTAATATACTATACGTCTATCGTATAGTGGCTTATATTCATTTAACACAGACCCTTTAACTTTTTTTCACAACAATTATGATTAGCATCTGTTATGATTCAAAAAGCAAACTGATCGGCATTGTTCATGCATAAACGAGGCATCTTTGCTCACACAGTTTAGCTTAAAAACAAAACACATATATTTCAACAGTAAAACAGGACTTAATAAATGTAATACTTGTGACACTTCTATTAGTCATTTATCTGAAAAGTGATGGACCCTGCTTCCGTACAGCACTTGGTCACTCTGAAACATCGACCCGTATATGTAACGAGACTTACTGGTCCAGTGCTGTGTCTTACAAATTATAGCCAATCAACATTATTCGGTATCATTTTCGTTATTAGCAACCCAGTTAGTACAATCTGGGTAAATTTATTTAGGAATCATTTTGATTGTAGACCAGTGTAATCAGTTTGAAGTGGGACGATGTTTTTCTTCACTAAATTTATGTATTCATGTTTTTGTAAAGGCAGTTTGTTTTAAATAGATTTTGAAATAAAGATACATGTCAAGTAAAATGTAACTTTAACCTTATAGCACCAGTGCTGGCCCTTATATGCATATATTTTCCGTAACCTCTACATTTATATAGTGTAGAAGTTTTTGTGCTCTGCCGCACTGATCTCCCACCGTTTGTTTAAACTGGAACAATGACAGAGTTTTTGTGCTCTGAGTGGTCGTTTTTCAAGCAATGCTGTCTGTGATATAAAAATGTGCAGTGTCACAGTCTGTCAGTACAGTGAGGATGACCATGGTGATAATGGCACAGAGAAATCTGCTTAAAAAAGCATTTTAGGCGGTTTATTCATTTCTCTTTAGCAGCCTATAACTCCCTTCTTGTTAAAATAGTATTGCCTACAACTTATTGTGTTCAGTAAGCACATAGGCTCCTGTTGTTAAAGCTTATGGTTATGAGGAGAGTTGAATGTTGAATTGTCTTTTTTTTTGTCATTAGTAGCTACACAGCGAAGCACACATTCTTGTTCTGTGGATGGGAGGACTATAGCATGGCTCATCTGTTTAATAAGCCTGACCTCAGTAAAATAAATAAATAAATACAATACAATATTGCAATCGATTGGTATAGTGTTTTGCAAGCTGACAGCATATCACAGCTGATGCAGGACATTGACTAAAAACTCTATTTGGAAAGGAGAATTTAGGTAAACATTGATTTTTCTGTAGCTTATTATAAAAACTACGGAGGTATTTTTAAAATACTCTACAGATTAACTGATTACAAAATAACCATGAATAGTGCAAGTAGAACACAGTCAGCTGATTCCAGACACCAGACACAGTGTTGTATCAAGGGGGGTTGGAGACATGATGTGCGGTATGCGTGCCTGACAGAGCAGTGTTATTTTCCACACGCCCTTGCAGGCACAGAGGGCCACAGACCTGTGTCCATGGTCGTAATGTTCAAGGTGAGAAGGGAGTGCCGGTAACAAGTTTTATGGTGTAAAGGGATGGATATATGAAAGCCGTTCAAATTGGCTTCACAAGGCGTGTCCAGAGAGTTAGATGGAGTTTTCCCTTGCTGTTTTTGTACCTTTCTTTTGGGCTTTTTCTAACACTCTGATCTTTGTTTGTGTGTTTATCTCTGCAATTTTCAGATGCTCCACCCATCGACAGAGAGGAATTGTTTGTTCAAAAACTGCGCCAGTGCTGTGTACTCTTCGACTTTGTGACGGATCCCCTTAGTGATCTCAAATACAAGGAGGTGAAGCGTGCTGGCCTCAATGAGATGGTGGAGTACATCACACACAACCGAGATGTAGTTACTGAGTCCATCTACCCTGAGGCTGTCATTATGGTGAGAGAGCACATGCACCCGCATGCTTCTTCTCACATGTTGCAGGACACTGCAAAGCACACACTCAAAACACTAGCTCTCACAAGTGTTCATAATCTTCACCTCTCACCACACCCTTCTTCAAGAAGCCTTCATTATCCTCAGTTAACTGTTGTCTGATATTGCACAATGATTAATTTACATTTATTAAAATAAGTATTACTTTGCAGTAGAAACCAGGAAACTATTATGCTTTGTATTAGTCAGCCTTTTTGTCACAAGCACTGCTGAAGTAATAATTTGCGAACTAGGTTAATGGTGCAGCGCATTTTGATATTTGAAATTGTCATGACTAGAAGTAATCTCGTTTTTATTTTTGTTTTGAACTGTAGCTTTTGATATGAGAGCAACAGAGAGTGAGATATGCATGAAAAGCATAATACATGAGTCCTGTGGTGGCTGTAGTTTATCTATAGGGTTGTAAATGAAATGGAATGAGTGAAGTGCAGACATTTAAGCACAATAGTCTAGTGTTGAGTAGACATTCTATTCTTACAGAGTGCAAGAAATGCACCACTAAATTTCAGTCAGATAAATACCTATGATGCAATTCAGTGCAATGCAGTTCTATTCACTGCGGATTTTTTTAAAACAATTTTTGTAAATTCTGAAATGATTCCATTATCATACATCCATAAATCAATACACTGTTCAAGATTAACAAATATAGTATGGTTGTTTTTTTATTATTATTATTCCTGGTGGGGTTCATCATTCATAATGTACAGCTGTGGCTTTTTAAAACTTATTTTAGCTTCTTAATCCTTTTTACAAAATGTTCAAACATTGCGGGTTTTCACATTTGTAACTAATTGCTCTGGTGATTTTGGGCTTTCATGTTTATTTGACATGGAATGACCCTTTCGCAACAGAACCAGATTAGATAAAAGGTCTCCCCCGTCTCCATGGATACATCAATTCTTTTTCCATGCCCTGGTCATTCAGAGGTGCTATAAAACACTGAATTATTGGCTGTTCCACAGTTAATGTGAACATATATGTATTATATTACAGATTATCCCAGAGCGATCAATATTTAATTCGTATTTAGTTTTCACTGTGTTTTTACACTCCTAAATACTGTATGTGACTCTGCACAGTGACAGTAATGTTTTTTGTTCATAAATACCTGTGAGCTTCAGAGCATTCCACATTCTGTCAGTAGATGGTAATGACTTGCCTGCCTGGGTTTGGAGGTGCAAATGGAAGCTATTTATTTCTATGCAAGCTAGGAGATTTTTCTACATCCTAAAACTTATTTTTGGTGCAAAAAACCAATGCCATTCTTCAGGCCAGACATATCACCCTTCTTGAGGAGGTGTCCAACTTCATTGACAAATTGAACCTTCTCTCTTTGCTTACACATGATCGCTAGGGAGTTTGGCTAATTATCCATCACAAATCTAATCTCAGACACCATCACTTCTTTTTAGCTTTTGTAATTCACAGCACTGTTTTTACACAAGAATAAACACACATACAGAAGTACTAAGCATTTACATGCACATACTGAAGAGCACATGTGCACATTTTTCTGCAATATAAATAGCAGCAATAGTTCACTTCTCCACTCCTGCACCTCCCCAGACAATTCTAGTCAGGCAGTACCAGTTGATACATCTTCCTATGGTCATCTTTTGCTGTCTGGAAGAGGTAGCAGAAGTGGCAGTAGGGATTGTCTACCTCCTCCGCTCCTGCCAGCTTATTTCAGAGTCACACATTAGTCAGAAACGGGAGAGCCACACCAATCATTCCTATTGATTCTCCATCAAAGTGATTTCATTTTTTCCTCACTACTGTCAGTTGCAACAGCACTTAACAGTAAAGATACTCTGTTCATACATAAATGCAATTTGTTGTACACGTGATAATCATACACACTATGTTTTGTCTTGTAGTTTTCGGTGAATCTCTTCAGGACTCTGCCTCCTTCTTCCAATCCTACGGGGGCAGAGTTTGATCCTGAGGAAGATGAGCCTACATTGGAAGCTGCTTGGCCCCACCTGCAGGTCAGTGCGACCCTTACTAGTGCACGGCATTCATTCAGATTTATTGTTGAAGGAACTGTTGTATCTGTAATTAACTTCTAAAATCAACAAGCTTCTGTGATGCTAATGAAGGAGATAAAGAGAAAGGCAGGCTGAGAAAAGGCTGGCGAGACAAAAAGTCATTTGGCCACTTTGTGTCTAGTTCAGGGGTCGGCAACCCGCGGCTCTGGAGCCGCATGTGGCTCTTTCATCCTTATTTTGTGGCTCCCTGTGGCTTTGGAAAATAAATAATAATTTTACACTAGAATGACTGGCTATACCTATGACACAAGATGCTTCCTGGTGTGACGCTGCTGCAGTTTGTTCAACGTTTAGTCCTGCAGCCGCCGGCAGACATCCACGCTGCAGCCGGCAGACACAGCAAGGGTCCAGTGGACTTTAGACCCAGAGCCCGTCATACAGCGCTAGTCGCCATATCAGAATCAGAATCAGCAAGTACATGAGTGACACATCCTAGGAATTTGATTCCGGTTGATGGTGTCTCTCAAGCACAACAGTATAAAACAACAACAATATGTAAAGATACACCACACCCATACAGTTGTGTTCAAAATAATAGCAGCCAGACATCACTAACCTGATTAATCACTGATCACTAAATTTTGGAAGAAATTATATTTCTACATGCCAAATAATTTACTAGTAGGTGTAGTAGAGTACTAGAAAACCAACAGACCCAACAGTCATGACATGCATGCTGCTGATTCTGTGTAATTGAATCATTAATTGACAGGGGCATGTTCAAAATAATAGCAGTGTGGAGTTCAATTAGTGAAGTTATTCATTCTTTGAAAAATACTGGTGCCAAGTATTGCCCTTATTTAAGGAAGGAAGGAAGGCAGCAAATGTTGTATATGCTGGTTATAGTGCATTTCTTTCTGAAATTCTGAGGAAAATGGGTTGTTCCATTGTTCAGAAGAACAGCATACCTTGACTAAAAAGTTAATTCGAGAGGGGAAAACATATTAAAAAAATGTAAAAATAAGGATAGGCTGCTCAGTTATGATGATTGCAAATGCTTTAAAATGGCAAACAAAACCTGAAAGACATGGAAGAAAACACAAAACTACCATTCGAATGGATTGGAGAATAGCCAAAATGGCAGACTCCACCAATGATCAGCTCCAGGAAGATCTAAAGTTACCTGTGAGTACTGTTACGATTAGAAGACGCCTATGTGAATCGTGCTGAAGAGGTTACAATTTGCCAAAGAGCACATTGACTGGCCTAAAGAGAAAAGGTGCAACATTTTGTTGACTGATAGAAGCAAGATTGTTTTTTTTGGGTCTAGTGGCCACAGACGGTTTGTCAGACGACCCCAAACACTGAATTCAAAAATACAGATGTGCAGTTCTCAGAAACAGTGGTTATACAACTAAACATGATTCAGTGATTCAAAAGAAAGCAAAATCTTAAAAAATGTTCAGTTTATACAGTGAGTTTTTGAGTTTGTAAAGAAGAATGCAGACACTGCTATTTTTTTTTTAACAGTCAAATTCACTTTTCTTCACTTTCTGTAAAGGAATAAGACAAATCTGATCAATTTTTCATCATGTTTTGGTTTGGAATAGAATGTGTAGTGTTCCCAATGCGTTTCTGGGTATGGAAATAAAAGCTATTATAAGAATTTTGAGCTTTATTCACTTTTTTAAACACACTGCTATTATTCTGAATGCAACTGTATGTCTCTTACAGAGCATGCTTGCTGCTCCAATAGGCCAATAGACGCGATTCTGATACTGAAATTACGTCATAATGAGATTGCGTCAATTGATTCTGTCAGCCGTTCTAGGTGTTAAGTGTATTTTATTTTTATTTATTGTGGTTTTTTTTTTATTGTACTTCGAAATTTGAAGATTATTGTGATCTTGTAACATTAAAATACAATGTGTTTAATTTTT
>JBBPCY010000150.1:6508072-6525713 GCA_037974405.1 Brachyalestes nurse | reverse complement strand
TGAAATTACGTCAATTAACGCTGTCAGCCATTCTAGGTGTTAAGTGTATTTTATCATTTTTTTCATTTTTTTTTTTTTATTGTACTTCGAAATTTGAAGATTATTGTGATCTTGTAACATTAAAATACAATGTGTTTAATTTTTGGTTTGAGAGTTCTAAATGTTCAAAATGTTTTCTTTGAAAAAATAAAATTTCACAAGCAACACACTAGCCTAGTTTTAATACATAGCATAAAATTAAAAACAATGTATGCAGTGTTATCTTCATTTTAGATGCCAAAAAAGATTTGCGGCTCCCAGTGTTTTCTCTTTTGTGGAAACCGGGTCCAAATGGCTCTTTGAGTGTTAAAGGTTGCCAACCCCTGGTCTAGATATTTATGACAAAACCTGCCACGGGATAAGCATAGCTAAGCTCAACTGTGTTCACTTCAGCACCCAGTATTCTGTGCAGAGATCTCTGATGCCATATCATTTTAACAACCATGAGGCCATGGCTCCACTGCACCTTCAGCACTTGAAAGGCAAACAAATGCATTGCTTATGGATTACTTGTAGGACAAATTTACATAGAACCTCTTCTACCCAGTAAGGACGCCTCTGTTTTAACAGTGAAGTGTGTCTATTCTTGCCCTTTAAGCAAACAAAAATTGATCAGTGTAAGAAATGTTATCATGTCAACCAATGAATGAAACCACTTATATACACTGATTTATATCAAAAGATAGGACCTTAGAAAGCACT
Source organism: Brachyalestes nurse (assembly GCA_037974405.1). NCBI lineage: Eukaryota > Metazoa > Chordata > Actinopteri > Characiformes > Alestidae > Brachyalestes > Brachyalestes nurse. Next base: position 6,524,972 of record JBBPCY010000150.1, on the reverse strand, counting down.
GCTGGCTTGGATCATATGGTGGTACCATAACCACCAAACTGTACTACAAGCACAATGGATTCAGTGTGACTTCATGATTATTTAAATATTTATTCAAATTTGCATCTAATTTAATTGGGCTGTGACTGATTTTTGTTCTCTGCTCTCTCTCTCTCTCTCTCCTTTTTATAGCTTGTGTATGAATTTTTCTTACGGTTCTTAGAGTCACCTGACTTCCAGCCTAATATTGCCAAAAAATACATCGACCAAAAGTTTGTATTGTCTGTAAGTACACGCAGCCCACACCCTAACTGTTCTTACTAAATAGACATTGATAAAAGTGTAATGACGATTAAATATCTGAGACTGCTGGAGCTCCATCTTTAATATTTTTCACACATTTACTTTTAGCAATATGTAATAAATGACCCTGGGATGATTGGATGGATTACATTGTGTAAAACTGATTTGGACTGATAACCTTATTTCCCCAACAAAAGAGTATTTTAGATTCCTTACTTTTCTATTTAAGATTTAGCAAATATATCCTAATGTATTCTTTTGATATATCCTAATAAAAACATGTTCAGTGCTCAGTTTGACTGGTACTGAGAGAGAGTGCTGTTTCACTTCAAATTACTTATTTCCAGTGAAGGGATAAGACATTTTATAGTATTTATACATTTTTATGCTGTATAGAATTTAGACTGTGATATAGTTTAAAGTGACTTTTGCTTTTGAAGCTACTGGAGCTGTTTGACAGTGAAGACCCCAGAGAGCGAGACTTCTTGAAGACCATCCTACACAGGATTTATGGCAAGTTCCTGGGACTTAGAGCCTACATCCGTCGACAGATAAACAACATATTCTATAGGTGCGACATCTGTATATCTTCCTCTTTATGGATGTTATATCATTTTGGGAGTTTTTGTACAGAAATCGTTTTAGTATCTTTGATCACTTCAATGATATGTCTAAGATACCAGACTAAGTTAGTCTTAAATGCAACTATAAAATGTCTTCTTTCTTCTTTTTTTTTTTTTTTTTACAATATTGATAGTGTTTTAAAGTAACCACATTTTCATTATTCCAGTGATTAGCTCTGGTCTCTTTTTGCAGGTTTATATATGAAACTGAGCATCACAATGGCATTGCAGAGCTCTTAGAAATCTTAGGAAGGTGAGTGCACCTGCTGACACTGTTGCCATGACAAACCTGACTAAAGAGAAGACCTCTTTCTTATCTGTATCGGATTGAATGGACCTCGAATGTCACATGACCAGATCTGTGTATCCTGTTCGTTTCACAGTATAATTAATGGCTTTGCCCTGCCGCTGAAAGAGGAGCACAAAATGTTCCTGATCCGGGTGCTGCTGCCACTGCACAAAGTCAAGTCTCTCAGTGTCTATCACCCTCAGGTATTGCTTCCACAAACGCTCCCCTTATAAGCCTATATTCGATAGAAATCAGATGTAAATCCTCTCCTGTTCTACTGCTAAATTACTGGACATTACATAATGCTTTTGATCTTAATCCTAATAATAGAGATGAGATGATGTACACTATGTATTTTTTCTTGCTGTAAAATATCTAACTCAGTTCATACTTACTTGATTATTTACCTCATGAGTTCAGTCACAGGTGTACATGGGTTCCTCAGAACTGTTCCAACAGTCCATTCATACAGTTTAACTAACAGTAATGACAGTATATTACATGACGTTCTTGAATTCTACTTCTCTGAAATACTGTTTTTCCTACAGCTGGCATACTGCGTTGTGCAGTTTTTGGAAAAAGACAGCAGCCTAACTGAGCCTGTAAGTGTAAAAGCTCTCATGGTTTTTGTTTGTTTTTTATGTCTCTCGGTCAGCATTTCATTTCATTTTCTTTTGCTTTTGATCTATTGACAACGCAAATTGTTACACATACACCCCCCCCCCCCCCTTGTCTCTCTCCATTCTAACGCTTTCTTGCCTCGTTCTGTCTGCTCCAGGTTATAATGGGTCTCTTGAAGTTCTGGCCCAAGACCCACAGTCCTAAGGAGGTGATGTTCTTGAATGAGTTGGAGGAGATCCTAGATGTCATTGAGCCTTCGGAATTTGTCAAAGTTATGGAGCCGTTGTTTAGACAGCTGGCCAAGTGTGTATCGAGTCCACACTTTCAGGTAGAATACCACACTACCGCCATTGTTCTCCCCTGATTCTGCGATTGCCGATAGTGAACTGTTTTACCTTAATTACCTTTTCTGTAGCAGAAACACAGGTCACAAGATTAACCACTGAATACCTTTTGTACTCCAGGTTGCTGAGAGGGCGCTGTATTACTGGAACAATGAGTACATCATGAGTCTAATAAGTGACAATGCTGCCAAGATCCTGCCCATCATGTTCCCTGCTCTTTATAAGAACTCCAAGAGCCACTGGAACAAGTAAGCCACCCACAACTGCAGCGTTATCAGTTTCACTCATGAATACAGAAGTAATCATCATAACTTCATGTGCACAAGCTAAATACAAACAAAACTTTTAAGTGAAGACTTCTGTGAATGGGTTTTCAGATGTTGCAAGAGCTGTTATCTTACGGTGGTTCTTTCATTCCTTTAGGACAATCCATGGACTTATTTACAATGCTCTGAAGCTCTTTATGGAGATGAACCAGAAGCTGTTTGATGATTGCACTCAGCAGTACAAAGCTGAGAAGCAAAAGTAAGTCAGTAAAAAAGAAGTGAGAGGGAAACAAATGAGACAGAATGAGAGCACACAGATACTGTAAATGAAAATACCTTTAAAAAATGTTGTTGATGTAGCATTTGACATTGGTCCCTGAGAGTTTTAGCAGTACATAAAGAACCCCTTTAAAAGTTCTATGCCGTTTTACTACTATTCCCCACTTCTGACACCGTATAAACTGTTCTGTTTTCTCTCCCCCAGAGAAAAGTACAAACTGAAGGAGCGAGAAGAGATCTGGCACAAAATTGAAGAGCTTGCGAAACAGAACCCTCAGGTTTACTTTGAGCTTCACACTTGCATTCAGACAGTACTTGAGAGGCCATTTAGAAAGGATGGGGGAGGGGAGTACTGTTTACAGTTGTTACTGAACCAGTGAAGTCCGTTCTATACTGAAGCATTTGCTTTATTTTGTGCATTTATCATGAAATTTAAATTCAGAATGTTGATACTGTCTTGCCTCAAGGGTCTTTCATTAGAAACTTGCAAAGTGGACCTAAGCTTTGGGTATATTTTTAAGCTTGTACTTTAATTAATGCTCAAGACTTACTGTTTTCTAATTATAGCAGGGCTTCTCTCAAGAGTTCTGGTTTACTCTAAGGGCACACATTAAAAGACTGAAGATTTTAATCATGGTGTTATTATCTCAGTGTGTATTTCCATGGAAGTGTTTTAACTAATTGAAAACGACATTTAATGAAAACGTTTATTTATTTATTTATTTTTTTTAGAGTGTAAAGGTCCATCCTAATCTCCGACCAGGGCTGCCTCAAGATGAGGTCAGTTACTCTCATAAAATTTATTGCAATGAGTGAATGGTCTGTACTTGAGGGAAGCTGTGAGTGGTGTATGTGAAAATTAAATGTGTATGTGTATGCGTGTGTGTACAAACAGTATATGATGTATAATGAGAGCCCAGGGGTGCCCCACTACTCTATGGAGACAGAGACCCCCACGGCTGAGGACATCCAGCTGCTGAAGAAGACTGTGGAGTCTGAGGCCTCACAGGTATCAGACCTAAAATTTTGTTTTGAAACCAAATGTAGTCCAACCCTGCCAAACTCAGATCCCAAGTTTTGAACCTGGCTGTATCCCACCAAAAATCTGTCCAAACCTCTTCTCTACCAACTGCACACTACAAAACACTACGAAAGATTCCTCTAGATTCCTAGTCATAGCTTTTGTTAAGTTACTATGTAAGCAAGTAAAAGTAACCATAGGTTATGTAGCATATCTTGTGACATACAGTGAGAGGAAACATGCCCTTTTGTTTTTGACATTTAAAATAGTTCCAAAGTATATATCCACTTCAGATGACAAAACAAAGATGTCTGAATATGTTACCTTTACTATATAGACCTCTGTAATATTGTAATCATCTTTTAATATTGGGTCCTGCTTTGGTTCTTACCAATGTTGTAGTTCATAGTGGCACTGGGTGAAAGTCTCGCCATCATTTGCAGGGCAAAAATGACCTACTTCATATAATTTGTGCATAAATTGTGTATAACTAACAACAAAGCCATTGAACTATATTATTACTTCTAGCTGCGAGTGGCTGCCTAATAAAACGTCTGTCACATCAGAGTCAATGATGTTGCAGTTGTGTAGAGTGAATATTTTGGTATCTTTTGTTAATATAAAACTGTCTTAATACAAATAGGCTATGTTGCTGAAGAGCTGGGTTCTGTAATTGGTGAAGTGGATCTAAAGGTATGCTTGATGCATTTCAGGGGATGAAGGAGATTAAGAAGGATAAGGTGCTGATGCGACGGAAGTCAGAGCTGCCGCAGGATGTGTACACTATAAAGGCCCTGGAAGCCCACAAGCGGGCGGAGGAGTACCTGACGTCTAATCAGGAAGCTCTCTGACCAGAGAACACCACCACCCTTCACCGGCACCACACCTAATCTGTCCCTCTTGTCTTTGTCCAGAAATGTCGCCTGCTGTAAACTCCTCTCTTTGCCTCTGCCACTTTCCTCACCTCTGGAGAGCCCTTTCTACAGAATCCTGGCCAACACAGATAACGACGGAGAGCTCCTGTGCTCGTGTGCACATGCAGTCACAGAAAAGCACTTATTCTAGTATGCACCTAAAGACACAAGTAGTGATCACACACAATGGTATTTGAGTTATCCTAACAAATTTTAATGTTTCCACTTAATCATAGCATGTTTTTCTTTTTTTAAATATATATATTTTTTTCATTTCTCTGTTCATTTTCCTAGTCTGGATTTGATCATTAGCCCACACCTTCTCTGTTCTTTTTTTTTTTTTCTTTTTCTTCCAAGCTTTGTTTTTCAGGATTGCCTTTTTCCTGCATTGCCTCTGTTGAACGGTGTTCACTCAGTCACATCTGGTTTGAAGGGTCCATACTTAGCACACATACTTTGGATTGCATTATCCAAAAGATAACAAGGAACTCAGTGGCAGTGTTGACCGTGCGTTCGTTTTTCTGCATGAGCCAGGTTTAGGGACTTAAGGGTGTGTGCAGATGTGTTACTATTTTCTTCTTTTTAATGGATCATGTTGCCTTGCTCTTGTGGGACTATGTGGAGCATATGAATGTAAGGAATCTTCCAAAATGTGCCACACGCTTTACATGGATGTCTCTGTGATCTGTGTACAAGTCACAAGAGCCTTCGGTTTCCTGCAGAACCAAGGAACCAGGCTCATCGTATAACTTGGTGTCATAACAGGAACATTCAACATGGTTGCTTAAAACTTGCATCAAAAGTTCCTCAAGACAAAGCATCATGCTTCCCTCTTGCACGTCAGAAGCAATTTCAGAGCCTTCTTGTCAGATCGAGGGCAGAAAACCTAGAATTAGCCAGGTATGAGCTGAGCTAGTACAGTTTGATTTCTATAAGCCTTGCTGTCTAAGTGGTTTAAGCTTCAGAGCTTTGTGTCCTCTTAATGGGAGGCTGCTATGATTTTGTTAAACTCATGGTCACATTCAGACAGTAAATGTCATTGCAGGATGTGAGGTTTAATCCGTTCCCTGCCTTAGTGGTGATCTGTTTACAAGCTGAGATCACAGCACTGTATGTTGCTTTATCCAAGTGAAGACCTCTTAAACCAACACCAGCAGACCATTCCATTTTTCATGATCATTCTGCTAAAAGACAATGTTGTTTCTCAGTGTGCTGTCCCTGAAGAACCATGCCCTTAAGCTACCAGCTTCTACCCTTCATGTTTGTAATCCGTTAAAAAAAAATTAGAACTGCTTCCCAAGACATTATTAGATCCCCTTTAAACAACTCTACTGATTGTGTAATCGGACCTTTATAAATGTCTTATTTTGTCCCATGTTTTGTATTGTTTGACAAAAAAATAAATAAGTCTAACATTTAAGTCGCTAATGTGGAATGGGAAGGGTTAGTGTAGTGCAAGTAGGGAATCTCTTACTCACCACTACCCTTTCATCCATGTACCTCGCTTGCCATTACTTTAATAGATTATGCATTTCTTAAAGCGCCTAAGCAATATTTTTAGAAAGATGACAAAGAGGAAAAATAAATTAAATGTGCACTTGATATGTGTATGGATGAGCGCTATACAATCCTCTTACTAGGACTATTAAAACAATGCTTGCATAACTTTCCAGGCTGAGTATATGGGGGGAAGAGACAGCCTACAGTTACTGTTTGAAAATATTTGTGTATTGTATATTGCTTAGGGTTGCACCCTTGTTTGTCATATTCTTTATGATTTTCCCTCTACCCATCCACCGGTCACTGTTTTATTTTTTAGCTTCTGTTGCTTGCACCAAATGTGAAATGACCCCCTCTGAATTGTAGAGTGAGTCATCACTCACTGATCATTCCAAGATTATTTTTACTCAAGTAGGTGACCAGACAACGCCACACTTGCATCATCCACATGTAGCTACAAGGTCAATTGTAGTGGTGCAGGCTTTTGTCAGTGTTTACACAGTTTGGAAAAGCTGTGCATGTAATTGGGATCAGATAACACAGGTTAAGTCACAGGGGGTGGTGGAAAGTTAACATCATTTCTGGGTCCAAAGTGGTGTTGCTTACTTTGTGGATTGGACATGTGTTTGTTGTCTGGCACCTACACACACACACACTCTGTAGAGGGAAATAATAAAATGATGGGTCTCTCCACCCCTCCGCCCCCCCACTTTACCAGCCCCTTTCCCTGAGTCCGACACTAATCTTAAGCTGCTTTCCAGGTCATATGTACATATGTTGTACTTTAATTAGGTAGAGCATTACATAGTATGAAAGTCATATTTTGTACAGATATTCATGTATGTACAGAACAAAAATAAAGCCCAACAAAACTTGTTTTTGAAGGTGTGGGATGCTGCACAAAGATCTACATATCTATGCACTGCAAACAGGGTACAAAGCTGCAACACATTTCAAGTTACTTAATCACAGGAAGGAGAGCTAGTATGTGTCATGTAAGATACTCAAACTGAATGATTTGTTAATGATTTTGGGTGAAAATCAATAAGTAATGTCAATACAAAAAGCCAGCCTTGCTGAAATACGTGACTAGATGGTATGGAATGTATTAAGTCAAGCAATACAACTTGCTGCAAGTTAAGTGGAGAGAACTTGCAAATCTCTAGTGATTTTTCACCTTGTGTAATCCTGAAAGACCTCAGGGATATTCATGCAGGCAGATGTTAGATTATAATGCCTGTAGGACATATTTATCTTGTAATATCAACAAATTTCCATATGTTCTTTGTCACAACCTTTTTTAAAGTTTCAAATGTAAGCTACAGGGTGGAGGAGACAAGGAAGGCCTTGGGTGTTTTCACTTGCGTTGCAGTATGAGGCTTGCAGAGCTCTGCCGGGACTCAAGAGTCTTTTGGACCATGTCCTTCCACTGATCGTCAGAGATTTCCTGCGCCCAGGCAGGAATCCCCAGTGTCGGCAAGTTCACTGTTGCCATGGTCCTCTTTACAAGCTCAACGTGGTCTGTGAACCGTTGCAAGACAAATAACAACACAATCAAAGACAGCAACAAGCGAGTCATCCAGTGGAATTGTGAGACCAAGTCCTTCTTACCTGGATCCATAGGAATTGAAGCATCACTCCGTCGTGCAGCAGCTCCTTCAGGATCTTCCTCTTCATCACTGTCTGGAGGGGGCGGCTGAGGCAGGAACAAACCCATGGCCTGCAGGACAGACACTGAATGTCAACCATTTCCAAGTACTGATCCTTATGGCTGTTACATACCAAGTAAAGTAAAGTGGCCACACATGAACACATTACAGCACATCACACACAAATTCTTTCTCTGCATTTAACCCACTCACCAAGTGAAGCAGTGGGCTGTCACCAACAGGTGGCGCCTGGGGAGAGGTGTGTGGGAACAGTACCTTACTCAAGGGTACCTCAGTGGTACCCCTAGAAGTACTGGGATTTGAACCCACCACCTTCTGATCACAGTAGCAACTCCCTAATCACTATGCCACCATCAGGTAATCAGTTCCAGTTTTGCAGGACCATAGTACAACAAAGTGATTTCGCTACCATTCAAGTCGTCAGCTGATGGTCAGTTTAAGATGATCAGTTCAAGCTGGACTGTGCCAAGCTCAGAATTAAGGACTGAAGTTAAATGTTACCAATCGTGAAAAATAATTCTACCTCTATTCTATCCTGGACATCCTGCAGCTGCTCGGCATGTGTTCCCTCGTCAGCTTGCTCCACATGAGAGTTGTTCAGGGGGTCAGGATCCTGGTTCAGTGGCTGGTAATAATATCCCCCACTGTCTTCATCGTCGTCCCCGGCTCCACCGTCCTCCTCCTCCATGTCCTCGCCACTCCATTCCTCTGCCACGGCCGTGTCTGAGGTGCGGTCCTGCACCAGATCCTCCTCGGAGCTCGGTAACACTCTTTCTGGACCCATTTCTCGGGCCCTACCCACTTCCATCCACAGGCTCCAAGTTAAGTCTGCAGGGCTAGACATGTAACAGAACAGCAAGGTTTTTCTCCAACACATAAATATGACCCATTGGATACAAAAGGAAATATAGCTTCGGTTAAATATACACAAGAGGACTTTAAACTGGACCAGTATTAAAAATGCACCAATTTTGCAACCAAGTAAATACCAACACCAAATATTTTTTAATGTACACAACTACTGATGAACTACAGTCATATAAAATGTCTCGAAATGGTTAAATAAATTAGAGAAAATTGACATTAATTTCTGAATAAAGTGCAGACATTTTAGCACAGCTCTGCAGGGACACCCAAACGCCCAGCATTCCAGAGTACAGTAAATACAAATTATTACACGCACTATATGGACAAAAGTATTGGGACACCTGGCCATTACACCAACAGGGCCTTTACTGACGTTGCATTCAAATACATAAACCTTAATATGGGTTTGGTCCCCTTTTCAGCTATAACAGCTTCCACTCTTCTTGGAAGGCTTTCCACAATATTTGGGAGTTTTGTGGGAATTTATGCCCATTCATTCTGTAGAGATCAGACAGTGATGTTGGACGAGAAGGCCTGGCTCACAATCTCCGTTCCAGTTCATCCCAAAGCTGTCGGATAGGGCTGAAGGCAGTTATCTGCGTGAGCCAGTCAAGTTTTTCCACTCTGAACTCATCCAACCACGTAACATATGTATGGAGCTTGCTCTGTGCACTGGGGCACAGTCATGCTGGAATAGAAAAGGGCCTTCCACAAACTGTGTCCACAAAGTTGGAAGGATTGCGTTGTCCAAAATGTCTTGGTATGCTGAAACATCAAGATTGAGTTTCACTGGAAGTAAGGAATCTAGCCCAAACCTAGGAAAACAAGGGTGTCCCAATACTTTTGTCCATATAGCGTATTAGCCACAATATGAGACTGTGTTTAATACACTGACACACTGCCTCTTTACACAGACGCAGCTGTAACAACACTCGTACCTGCACTGCCGTTGTCCACAGCAGCCTCTCGCCCTGATCCCTCTTTTCTGTCACTGACAGCTGTTTATTTGACGAATTTAGAGGAAAAACACAGCAACCCGTAACATCAGTCTTCCTCGAGGAAGCGGAATGACGCAAAAGCTCCGTCACGTGACGCAAAGACCTTTGTAGCGCCAAATTGAAATTAAAATAACAAAACAGCAAAACCGTGTTAAAAACACAATATATGTAGATAAAAATATATCTAACAGTTTTTACAATGTCAGAAAGTGTAACAGTTTCGAGTGTTTGTTTTATTCTAAAATGACGTTTCCCCTCATTTTCTCGAGCACAGGTGTGGTCTCAGCACGAGGGGGCGAAATTGTGCTTTTTTCAGGAAAAAGGGGCAAACGTTAGCGGGGTTTTTGCTGAAACTCTACAAAATGCATATTTATTTTTGCGGTAGTATCCGAGGAGGAAGGCAGGACGTGGAGATTTACCATAAAATTATCAAGAAGTTACAGACGTATGGGGAAGTTTTGACAGAGCATGTGGGCCATGCTGAGCTCTCAGAGAAAGGTACTTTCAAAAAAGAGCCAATACTACGGGAATTCAGTCATAACTTGCCTTTGGTTTGATTGCTGTTGATGTTTTAACCCTTGGTCAATGTAGTGCCCAGTTGCTGGTTATAATTTGTAAGACGCTGTACAAGTAACGTTACACCATAACTTCCAGTAACAGCTAAACCTCTCCACGTATGCCCCTTACTCAGGTGAGGACGCAGTGCTGGACGGAGACAAGGCGATTCATGATCGAGACATGGAGTGGCTGTCTCTCACTGACGGTAAGAGAACATAATGCTGATTTATCTTCACCTCAGCAAGACCATAAGATTAATGGCGCTGCATCGCTGGCTGCCCACTGCTTGAATGGGTTAAATCCAGAGAAAGAATTTCACACTGTTCACGCTGTGCTGTGCTGTGCTGTGCTGTGTTCTTATAGCATTTATAATACAGACACCATGTTGCCCCACAGGTGTAATCAAGATATTAACTTTCTCTTAAACCGCAGCAAAGCCTCGGGAACCCTATCCCTCTGGAACAATACCATGTCCGTTAACATTTAAACAGGGCTAAAGTAAACTTTGGAACCTAGCAGATGTTTTCAGACATACATAATCATTAATATGACCTAAAGTATCACATTTTTACACACATTCTCAAAAATATTATATTTGTACATTTATTTATTGAGCATAATGATACAGTGTTACATGTGGTATGTGTTAATGTGAGGGTGAAATTATTGTCAGGTATTTTCAATCAGTGGAGTGACAGTCAGGTGTCAGAGGGATCCCAGCTTTATTCAAAGAACAAGGATGTATCACAACACACGCCGTATGTTTGTGTGGAATATGAAAAATTCTGAAGGTGCACAAACAAACAGCACCACAGTAGCTATTTCAAAATTTATGTGATGATAAAGAAAACCTCCATGGGCTTTTCAGAGCAAGCTGCTTATCCTGATCTCTTATGATTTCTATGCAGTCATAGTTGCGGAGGTCACACAGCCGTCTCTGGGGGTGGGTTATGAGCTTGGTCGGGCCGTGGCCATGAAGAAGAGGATTCTCTGCTTGTTCCGACCCTCGTCTGGCAAAGGTAATCTTTTAATTAGTCCTAATGATTATTTTACCTAAATTAGTCAGAATGGTGTATTTACTCTACTGCAGTTCTACTTAAGCTAAAAGTTACTGTCTCTTTACTTCACATTCATGGTCGTGAGGGTCAAGGTGTACCATTTCACTGCTAAATGCTTACACAGTTTTGCTTTTTGATTCTGCTTCACATTTCATTCTCTATTCACTATAGTGCTTTCTGCCATGATACGAGGAGCTGATGACGGGACGGCCAACTGTCTCTTTCAGGTACAGGATTATGCCGAAGAGGAAGTTGAAGGGATCTTGGAGAAATACTTTGCTGAACTCACAAAGAAGTAACACCAAAACCACTGTTATATATTATCCAGTTCTGCAGGCAAGAGCCACTCAACTCCACACTGTTTAAAGATTACTTTTACACTGATCCATTTTGGCACAACTTGTTGTCATTTGTTAAAAGTAGTTAAGACATGTGTATTACCACTCTACTAGGAAAAACTGTAACATTGTAAATGACCTTGTCTTTTATATTAAAGTGTTTGATTTCTAACAGTCATCTAGAATGTATTAGTAGTCAAGCAATCTACTGATTAGTGTGATGATGACTAGAGTAATTACAGTTCTAAAAAGTCCGACTAATACAATAAACTAACTAAACAAAAACAATGCGTAGGATTTCAGAAATTCAGAGAACATATTTAACTGGGGGAATAAAGATTTTTTCTTAAGCTTCTGAAAAGACAGTGTTAAAACCACTAACAGGTGAGGTGAATGACATCTTGTAACAGTGGCACCTGTGAATAGGTGAGGTGGTATCTTAGGTGGCAAGTGAACAGTTTGTTTTTGAAGCTAATGTGCTGCAATCAGAAAAAAAAACTTTTACAAGAGCCATTGTGATGATTAGATGACTGGATCAGAACATTCCTTGGCAGCTCCTGTGTGGTGTTTCCTGTATACAGTAGTTTCCCTGTATTACAGTAGTTAGATACCCAGAGTGATCAAAGAATGAACTCTCCAGGGCCATTTATACTTATGGGAATAAAGACTAGCCCACCTACAATCTTACAGAAGAGCTACAGTAACACAAACTGCTGAAAAAAAGTTAATGCTGGATGTAAAGGTGCCAGAACACACAGTGCATCACAGCCCCAGACTGGTCGGAATACTCATGCTGACCCCTGTCCACTGCTGAAAGCAGCTACAATGAGGATTCTGATTAGACAAGAAGGTGGTCTGACCTGATAAATCACATTTTCATCCTGTGGATGGCTGGGTGGGCTTGCGTTGCTTACCTGGCGAAGAGATGGCACCAAGATGCACCATGGGAACTAGGCAAGCCGGCAGAGGCAGGGTGATGTTCAGTGTTTTGCTGGGAAACCTTGGGTCCTGGGATTCACGTGAATGTTACTTTGACATGTACCACCTACATAAATAATGCTGAAGTACACACCTTAATGGCAATGGTGTTTTTTCAGCTCAATAATTCGCCTTTCCAAACTGCAAACATTGTTCAGGAACAACATGACAAAGAGTTCAAGGTGTTGATTTGGCCTTGAGGTTCCCCAGATCGCAATCCAACTGAGCATCTGTGGGAGATGCTGGACAAACTAGTCTCATTCCTGTTTTTGTTTCATACTTTTCCACTCTGGCATAAGGTTGTTTAAGGATAAAGGTGTCATGTGTTAAGATTTATAGAAGCTCACTCACATGTAAGGCCTTATTGTTGTGGAAATTGTGTCCAAACAGAGCAGCATAAATAGCAAGAATCTATAATTTCGATCTAGTGAGCTGAGAAATGGTATCAGTAAGCAATAATAATATTAAATGAAATGAATCTAAAATGAAATTAACAAACAGTCCAAAAATGTTGGTAATTTGTAAGAAAATACTGTTTGGAATTTGGAAAATCCCATCAGTTTACTTGAATTTTCAGACAGGAGAAAATAAATCCATTTATAGATGGTGGGGGTGAATGGAATAGCGATTTATGAAATATAGTGATTCAACTGAAAATACTTCCCATGGTCATTTAACTCTTGCAGCAATGCAAAAGGAAAGTAGATGCACCATATTGTCCTGCATAATGTGACTACTACAGATGTTGAGAGAGTAAATAGCAAATTTTTTTATTGTAAGTTTTTTTTTATAGTAATACATCATGTAGCAATGTATAAAAGGTACAAGATATTGGCTAGGGAAGCACTAGAATTTTGCATCGACTTTATACACTAGGTGGCCCAAATCCACAAATGGCTCATCATAAGCAGGTCATGCGCCTCCTAGAGGCCAACTTGCCACACAAATTTCATAATGTCTGGTGAAGCTGTGTTCAAGCAACTGTCCAAAAAGTACTTGCCTCACTTCAGGGGACGCTAGTGCAAAGGAACCGATCCACCCTGGGAAACAAAGCTCTTATTCTCTAACGGCTATTAGCATCCCAGTTTTCATCTGGATTGGTGAAATATGTTGTATAACATTTTGATTACACTATATGATTAGAATAACAACATGACTATGATTCTTTAAGTGCTGATATCATTTATCACAGTGATTATATTTTCATAGTTTTTTGCTCATTTTATGATAAAATGATTTAACTTACTCCTATGTGTTTAACTGCCTAAGCCTGAATTGGTGATTTCAGTGAATTCGTGTTAGCATTTGTGTGCATAACTGATTGGATGAATTTTCCATGGCTTTTCTTTGCAGGCCATCTGCTGCTGGGATTGGTCTCCTCACTGGTGATTAGGCTGCCATGACACTTTTTAGATTGTTTTTATTTATATTTCCCACTATAGACGTCTGGACAAACTCAAGTTTGGATGCGGTCAGTCCTATCTCTGTGGTTTTCCAGAGCTTACTCCCAGACATAGTAACCTTCCTTCACTGTTCTGCACTGCTAGAAGTTACAGTCTTAATGAACTAATGGTCATATCTTCCAGCTGAACCATTTTTAGAGCAGAAGAAACATGCAATGCTGCTGTGGTGGTCTACCAGTAGAGCTGGGAAACAGTCTATGAGGTTAACACACATTGTCAGAGATTGCTCAAAATATAAAGCAGGTTAGGTAACTAACCATATTCAATGAGGTAAACAGAGATAAATGCTTTATTCAGCCTATGTGCCAGGTTATTAGGTACATCTACCTTGCAGATGCATGTATTGGCTATTTAAACAGCTACCCCTACCACATACACTAAATGGACAAAAGTATTGGGATGCCTAACCAATACACCAACAGGGACATCAACAGGGAATCACATTGCATTCAAATACATAAACTTTAATATGGAGTTGGTCCCCTCTTTGCAGCTATGACAGCTTCCGCTCTTCTTGGAAGGCTTTCCACGAGATTTTGGAGTTTCTGTGGGAATTTGTGTCTATTCATTCTGTAGAACATTTATGAGATCAGACACTGATGTTGGAGAAGGCCTGGTTCACAATCTCCAGTTCCAGTTCATTCCAAAGGTGTTGGATGGGGTTGAGGTCAGGACAAAGATGTTCAAGAAGTTCCCAGAGATGTCCAAGTAAAGTCTCAAGTCTTTGAGTGGCAATGTTTACAACTGGCGACACTAAATGTGTTTTTTTTGAGCTGTAAATGTTGAGCTCTAAATGTTTAGGAGATATGCTAATTGCTCCTACCCCGCGATTATAATTGGCTGTTACTTAGCAGAGGGCTGGACTGTGTGCTGTGATATTCCCTCACCAACATTGAGTACTTGCCTTAAATATGAAAAATATACTTCATAGTTATGTGAAACTTCATAGTTGACACCTTTCCACCGACCCCTCAAAAACAGTTATTAGCTGAAAACCGTTCACCTCAGACAACAATGAAAGGTTTTCGGGGGATATTATGGCACAAGGGATCGTTGGAAAGAGTGCGAGATATAAATAAATAAACGAACATTGTTTACGAGTTATGACTCACGAGTCACGACACCCTCACGAGTCACAACACCCAAGTCCGAGTCAAGTCTCAGGTCATTGAGGGCAACTCTAAAGTCAAGTCACAAGTCTTTGTTTTTGCGACTTAAGTCGCGAATCCCCATCTCTCAGACTCAAGGCCCCATCTCTGGTGTGGCCAGTCAAGTTCTTCCACACCAAACTCATTCAGCCATGTCTTTATGGCACTTGCTTTTTTTGCACTGGGGCACAGTCATGCTGGAATAGAAAAGATTCTTCCCCAAACTGTGTCCACAAAGTTGGAAGCATGGCAATGTTCAAAATGTCTTGGTATACTGAAGTATTAAGGGAGGTAAGGGGCCATCTGAGGCCATCTGCATCCCAATACGTTTGTTTATATAGCGTAGGCATATTTTGTGGGTTTGCTATTACAATCTGCACAATTCATCAGCATTCAACCCTTACATAAACGGAAAAGGAATGCCACTGAACCTCTGCTGACTTTTACTCATGCAGCTTGTTTTAGTCATTCTCTGGCCCAAGGGTAGAAAACAGTTTGATGTTTTCACCCCAGCAAAACCTGGCCATTAACTGATGAATTGAATCAGGTGTGTTGGACCAGACAAGTTGCCCAACTGTGCCTTTCATCAGGGGAATTTTCCCACCACAGGGTCGCTGGCTGGTTGTTTTTGGTTACTGGTCTGGTCTTAACCCAGCATTTGTGTAAAAACTGCAGCAACACACACTGCTGGGCATGATACACTCGTTCAGCACAACACACCATGTTGGCACCATGGCATCAGTGCTGTTTCGAGGTGCTGCAGTCAGTAATTGTAAACCTACAAAGTGTACGGAAGCCTAATAAAATACGTAGTGAGTGCAGATACAAGGTAGATGTACCTAATAAACTGTGAAATGTGTATAAAAGGCACCGAGAAAAAAATCACCTCCTTCAAAATATTTGCATGTTGTTGATTCAAAGCCTAAAATGAAGCCACAGTTTTTCCAGCTGCTATGGTAGCAACAGTATAAAAATGAGATTAAAAAAACAGAATCACTGAGATGGATAAAGGATTACCACCTTCTGTCAGTATTTTGTGGAACCATCTTTGGCTACAATTACTGCTTTGAGTCTGTTGGCATATTTCTTTACCAACTTTGCTCATCTAGACTCTTGCCCACTCTTCTTTACAGAACTGTTCAAGCCCAGTAAAACTGGATGGTGACTGTTGGTGGACTGCAGACTCAGTCACTCCACAGATTCTAAATAGGCTTTAAGTGACTCTGACAATGCTACACAAAGACAATTTTTTTCTCAATTTTGTGGTCAGTTTTGCTGTGCTTTGGGCCATTGTCATGCTGGAAGGTGAACTTTCTTCCCATTGACAACTTTCTTGCAGAGGGCAGCAGTTTTTTTTGTATTAGTATTTTGCCTCATACATTTTCATGCTAATTTTCTTTGAAGGTCTGGTATTCTTTGGATACTGAGCTCTACTGGCTTTCTGCCATTTTGTGTTTAGGCCAAATAGTTTGATTTTGGTCTCATCTGACCATATCACATTTTACCACTTGGCCTGAGAATATTTATGGTGCGTTTTGGCAAAACTCAATCGAGACTTAATGTGGCCTTTATTTAGGCCAGTGGTTCCCAAACTGGGGGGCGCAGAGGTATTGCAGAAGGGCACACGAATGGGATAACCTGTGTAGTTTGAATTGGGGGGGGGGGGGGGGGGGGGGGGTTTGT
>JBBPCY010000150.1:6448188-6496585 GCA_037974405.1 Brachyalestes nurse | reverse complement strand
TAACTATATTATTGGGATTGTCTAAACTACTTCCTCTTCTGCCTGTCATAGTCATATGCGAAATACGGCTGTATAAAAGCATTGCGGCGTATTGGTGTGCTCTCTCGCAACAAAGGCTGAGCGTAAACGTCATGTTTGGAGCTATTTCACCTAATTAAACAATAAGAACAAGTAGTCTGATGTATTCATTATGAAGCTATAAATTTAGATTTTCCAAACATATTACATTTTTGTACAGTATCGGTATCGGATCAGTATTGTGGATACCAGCCTGAATTTTACTTGGTATCGGATCGGAGAGGAAATCAGTGGTATCGCATATCACTACCACTCAGCTTACACCGTTAGCCTCGTACTTATGGACTACGTGGGCTTGCTAGTTTGGTTGTGCGTGGCGGAAGAATACGCAGTCACGCGGGGTATGAATGAGTTTTCCTTTTCCTTTTTCTGTGGATTAGTTGTGTTTTTATGATTTTACAACTGTGTTAGGATCGGTAAGAATCTTAGGCTAGAGTATGTTTCGACACCAAAATTCGGGTAACATCACTGTTGAAGGAACGGACTCGAGGACCCCCTGCATATTGTGGTATATTTCAAAAGTAGGTATGGCAGAAACATTAAAAGCAGTATGCATGGTCAGCTGGTACACCAACATCTTGCTGCATTTCTGAGGCACCTGAAGAATGGGTAAAGGTCACAAAACATCCCATATGTTTCTTATTTATTTCTGTTGTGCATATACTGACTGACAGAGTCAGGACTCTATAGCCTATTAAATGTGTTTGTGCTGCAGGCCTGGAATTCTACAGTGATGGATCCTGACGCCCATGTATATAAGACCAGCAGCAGGTATGTGCATGGTGTTCCTTTTCAACAGCTTGTGTAGCACTTTGCATAGCAACTGTAGCGCGAGCCAACAGCTGGCCAGTTATGAGGCCTCCATACTCAGACAGCTGTGGTCAGGTGCTTAATTTGTTTTGACAAGCTTCCATTGGCCACAAACAACTCATTAGGTTCATCTCTTCTCTTGGCATTAATGTTTACCTTATGGGTTTTAGTGACAATAGTACAATATTCCATCCACCCATCAATTATGTAAAAGTTTTTTTTTCTCCTTGATATACACCCTATGTCCTGAATTTCACTGTCACCTGTTCATCCAATGATTCTTCTGAAATGAAGGACACTGTCCTAAAACTTGAGTCTTGCCTCAAATTGAATAAAAGCATGTGCTAAAGAAATGTAGTGTAATGTAAAAGAGAGTTTGTCTTACTTTGCTGCAGTAATAACCTCTACTCAACTAGTAAGGTTTTATGTTGTTGCACAATTTCTGTGAGGAGTTGATTGCATTCAGCCAAAAAAGCATTTGTGAGATCAGGTTCTGATTCTGGATAATTGGGATCACAAACATCACTTCAGCTCATCTCAAAGGTGCTGGATGGAGCTTGATTAATCTGGGGAACACTACTCCACTACTGCTACTCCACAGCGCAGTGCTGGGGGGTTTATGCTCTAGGCATTGGTCTGCTCCAGAGGATCCCATTCTATTAGCAGTGCTGTGTATGAGCAACTGAACAGTTGTGTGCAGCCAGTCATGGATATATTTTCCTTGAACGGAAAATTGCCATTTAAAATGCATCATAGTCCAGGACTACAATCCTCACACTGGAGATCAGTCCATAGTTTTAATGAGCATATTAGGAGCTGCTGGTGACACAGATGCTTGGAGTGCCCTGGAGCTGTTCTGGTGTACAGAACAGCCGATTAGACAACTGTTCCAGCCGTAAAGTAGTGTAAACTTGGTAGGAGCTTCTATTTGAACAGGCTCTAGAGTGCCAACATAGGATTGACATCAAATTTACACAAAACTGAACTGGAACATTTGTCCAAATAATGAGTGGTCTTGCCAGTAATTGCCCTCCATGAAGGAGTAGTGAGTTTGGGCAACCCGCTGAAAGTCTCACGCAGTTTTGAGTGTACTTATATCCAACCATAATTTATCATGGTTCAGCTGTAATTACTGTACATAACTGTAACTCAGAGTGACACTTGAACGGCTTTTCCCAGTTGGGAGCTCATAATTACAGACTCCCCAAGATCTCACTTACTTGAGTGGTGCGTTAATAGGTTGCTGTTCATTTACATTTTATTCTGCAAATGTGGAAATCAATTACTTCAGATGCAACATTTGGGCAATGTAAGCTAATCCACAAATACTGGTCCAGCCTTTCACAGCCACAGGGCTGATCTCCAAAAACCCAGATTAAAATAAAGTATAATGAGGTAAAAAATAATGAATTAAATAAAGATTCATCACTGGCAATACATCTTAATCCAAGATGGGGTTTAATACATGTCTGAGAATGTGTCCCTCACTTTTTAATTTTAATTTTTAATTTTAATTATTATTTGAAAATAATATGCAGTTTCTACCCATTTTGGTGGTCTATAATTGACATAACTAGAAGCATCTTCCAAAAATGGTTATTCTAAGGGACCCACAGTAAGATGCTAATGCCTTTGTGTGAGTGTAGTGACCATTTTCCTTTGCTAAACCTTGTGTGTGGGAATTATGTAAATTCTTTTGTATTATAACCCCATAAACACCCAAAGACCTGATAGTAGATCCATGCTTCCATTTGCTAGCTGAAGAATAACTTACTCATATTGCATTCTCTCCCACGTGGTTGCTGCATAATAAGACTCACGGTGTGATTATAATGGTTTAAGGGGTTAAGTTCCATTTGTGACCTGTATTATAATTATGTGAAATGATTCACATTCCCAGAGAATGACGTGGGCTGATTTTGCTGTTTACCGTCCTTTACACATATCCTGATTTATCAGTGGGTGTGGGTGTATATTTAAGTCCATGTGAGTGTGCAGTTTGCGTGTGTGTGTGTGTGGCAACAGGCACGAGGGGAGCGTGTGCTGTGGTTGGACAAGAATGTGTTCATGCTGCCGCCTGTACAAGCTTTGTCTCAACATCACTGGAATTTGCCATCACTAAGGACCCAACCCCCCCCAGCATGCTTTCCTAAACCCTCCCAATCAACTCGTGTACTAAGAGCTTGTTGCATAATGTCATACAAGTACAGTACATTTTTACTTTGTGCACTTGTCCTGGATATATTTGAGATAGTAAGGGAAACAGTTGTTATTTTAGATGCTGATAGTTTGTTTGTGCAGATGGCACTGAATATATAGAGTTACCATTTCTGTGGATTTCTATTTAAACAGGCCTACAGTGGGCAGCAGGGTATCTGTTTTGTCACAATGGTATTGGTAGCTTTTTGTCTCTACACGCTGGATGAAGCATCACCTCATTTCTTGGATATCAGGGCTATTTCTGTACCAATATGAGAATGGGAATGGGACATAATGCCATACCACTGGTGTGTAAGCTCACACTCATTCACTGCGGCTGGCATGGGAGGCATTTTCCATTTAAACAGGCTCTCAGTAAAACCTGTATTCGTGGGAACGTAGTGAACCTTGAACAATGCATGCCTGGCTTTCCTGCACCTTCGCAGCAACAGCTGAAAAGTACTAACTGTTATCTGAGAGTGTTGGAGCGATCCAGAGCAACAATAGGAAGAGTAATCTCCTAAATACAGACAGCTGGGAAAGCCATGGATTAGTTCTAAACTGAGGTATGGTAACAGAACTAAACTGCCTGCGCTCATGATGAGTACTTTTTTATGGCTTAATAGTCATGGGGAAGATTGTAGGTATTTTGATGCTTTAAACACTTAGAGGTATGTAATATGCACTTTAACTGTAGCACTACATTGTTTTGTCATGATAAACCAAGGCCGGAATCTACGGATAAACATGACAAGTGGGTATGCTGTAGTTTTACCAAGTGAAGTGATCCAGATGTATGGAGAAGCGTCTGAAGTTTGACTGACTGATATGGCACAGTAAACTGTTTTCTTCTCCGAGTGTCTGCCTCTCATTCCAGCAGGACTCCTCGCTAGCCAGATGAGTCAAGGCTGGAAAACCATCCTGACTCAGTCCCTCAGTGGGCCTCAGTACAAGCGGCCTTATACAGTTCGCTCCACTATGGCCAACTGGAACAACAACCTGCCAGTTGACACAGGAGGTTACTAAGTTTAAAATCTATTTTTAGAGCCTGTCATTCTGTAAGACTGGAAATAATGTCAATTACAAAATCTGATCTGTGTTGATTCAAATTCGGGCCTCCTGTAAGCCCTGGGAATTAGTTCAATTGTTAATAATGCTTCAGGTGGATCGGATGACGCGTGCTGCCCTTTGTTGTAACTGAGTGCTTCCAACGGAGAAACAGGTGCTGTGATTCTCTCACTCGTCCTGTCTGTCTGTCTGTCTGTCTGCCTCTCACTCTTCCTTCCCCCTCCCTCCCCTGCTGGTTCCTGAGGGATGCAGTCTCACTCTCTCACCTCTGGGGGACCACACTCAGCAGATCTAGTCTGTAGGCTTCATGTTCAAGCCACAGGGAGCTAAATTTACCCTGCCCATGAAATCCTACCCTGCATCTCCTGCACCCCTGTGGCTGTGGCCAGCACCCTGGTGCCAGTGAAACATGCAGGTTTGGTTTCCCCCGTTTTGATCCCCAGATGGGCCGCGCGCCTGCCACTACTCCACACGAGTCGGCGTGTGGGCGCGACGCATGTGTCTAAGCTTCGGGAGCAGGCCAGGAAGGAGCTGGGCGCTTACCGTAGGGCCTGAGGGAGTTGTAACAAGATCCCTATGAAATTAAGGATCATTCACTCTGAGTATCAACTCAGCTGTTTGGGTCCTTAGAAAAACATTTAGCCAGGAGCGCCTCGGCGCAGAGCTGTCGTCTTATCCCCTGGCTCCAACTCGCCCTTAACCCTACTAGGGTCTTCGTTTTTTTGGTTCCACAGGGAGTCCTGCTGGGTCTGGTGGACCCATTGCATTTTGGGGCTTTTGCGAGTAATATAAACAAAACATGTTACATTTGTTCCCTTTACCTTTGTTAAATCACATTCATGAATAGAAATGCCACTCATTTTTCTTAAATCTAAAAACTGAAAATGGCTTCCACACACCCGAAGACCTTATAAGGGTTAAGGTTTAGCCCAGGAGGTGCAGAGGGCACTGCAATTCTCCAAGAGCTGGCGGACATTTCAAAGGCGGTGTGCAAGGCACTTTGTAGCTTAACCTTTGCACCCTGACACACGTGTCGCACATCTCCACTCTTAGCATAGCACATCTTGTCCTGTCATTCTAATGACTAAGGCACAGACTAATCACATTCTCTAACCAGACACGAATTCCACAGCTGAATTCTCAAGAGTAGTATCAACCATGAGGGAATCCTCAACACCCCCTCGTCAAGACTCAGCTACCCCTCCCGGTCCGTGATACTATACAATGTTCTGCCGGCCATGAAAGCTGTACATCAGAACTGTCAAAGTGGTGTTGTCATTAACAGACTGAGGCAGTTAATACCAGGCACATTCTTGGATCTTATTCGAGATGTTCGTGACAAAGAAACAGATACTGGTTTGGATTGTGGGTTGGGAATGCAGCCCCATACTGTAATGCTTTGGACTTGTCACTGAAACATAACTCATTTCATCCATTTAATACTGTGCATATTTTATAGTCTCAGTATTAGGATAAGTTTGCAGCTCACATAGTTAGTTGATGTGTTTTCATGGGCAGATAATTAGGTGAAGTGTTCTCATAGTGAAACAGGGATGTTTACCTTGGCCTTCGCAGTCTGGGATGAGCACAACACAGCTACCCCAGAGAAGTAAAGTCAGAGTTGCGCTGTGTATCATGGCGCAGGGCGATCTGAAATAGAATGAGAGAGCCTCTCATTAGTATTTGAGAAAACAGAGTTAAAACCTCTTGCTGATTCAGGCTGTTCATAAAATAACGTAAGCAATTATCGAAAAGATGGTCAAAGTAGTGCCAGTATTTGTTACGATATTAACAGGTTCAGTTTAAAGGCTCTGAGGTCTACTTACACTCTTGGAGTGGGCTTATACTACTTACACTATTGGTGTGTCATAATTCATTTTTTTGTATCTATTTTTCAAGCTCTTTTTCCACTACAATGAAACATGCTGTTATTAAGGCTGGACCTTAAGTTCTGATTTGCTGTTGTATACTGTGGTTTAAAAAGCACTCCAGGCTGAAACACTTTTAACTTCAGCATAAATCCACTGTAGCCTGATGGATATATTCGAAATGTGTTCGTTTTTGTGACTGCACGTAAACAGTGAATTCAAAACAGGTTGTTTTTGCAGCTTAATTATTATCTAGTCCATATAAACTGGGAGTGGGTGGTACATTTTACAGTGTCAACTTTGTAGGGTTTGCATGCTACTTTGAAGGCTTTAAAAGATTTGTTTGACTTTGACACATGGTGGTAACATTAGGTGATGATATCAGTGTCGCTGTTTATATTGAATAAATCTACTGTTTGGGGTGAAAACAGTAATATATTGCACAGAAAGAGCACAGTGAGAGTAAACCTGCTAAATCTGTCAGTGGCTGTTATGTTTACTAATGCTCCTCAGAGCAAAAATTAGTACACGTCCATGTTCTTCGGGCAAGTTGAAACAGTATTTACGTTTTTCATATGTTCATGGTTGAATAGGTTGTACAGTCATTGTGTCAATGCAAAGTCTAGATGTCTAAATTACTGAAAGTGAGGAATGCTGGTACCTCCACCCATACAAAAAAAAAGACAAAAAGTTTGGAGCTCCTCTCTCGCAACCCTGTGACGATTGAACAGAGGTGAAACCTGATCATGGAATAGTTAACAGACACTCTCTCAATAATTTAAACAACAGTTTGAATCTTTAATGGTGGACATTTACAACAAGACCAGGCAACTCCTCTGCCACCTTGTTTGCTTATTGACACAATTACAACATACTACTGAGCACCTTACTCTTAAAGCAGATTTTAATTGTTTAGATATTTTCCCAACCTCTGTAATACACAGAGTATTGAACAGGAGCAGCTCTGTTCTATAAGATTAGCAAGCCTGTCACTGGAAATTACACTCAATTTACGAAATCTGATTTGCAGATGACCACACAGGGGTCAATCCTTAATTACTTATCCAGATGATACTACTATTCTCACTTCACAGAGAAATGGCAAGTTGACCTTTCCAGCTTTTGGAGCTGAAAGAGAATGAGAGAGTTTGTGTTTTTACAGGACATTATTGGCATGATGTTACTCTTCTGGGCAATCTCTCAAATGAGGTCCATACACTGTTTGGGTCTTAGTAATGGTACAAGCAATGTACAGTGTGGTCCTTAAGGTCCAAATGTGTATCTTAAATGAGTTTAAATGTACACCGCTTACACCTTCCCAGAGAAATTGGAAGTATTTGTAGCCGGCACAGACTGTATGGAGTCAATGGAACATAAAGGGGACATATTATGCAAAACTCACTTTAGTTACAATAGGTCTATGGGCTATACAAAACATGTTCATGAAGTTCTTTGCACAAAATCTCTCTCACATAAAGAGATATCACCAGGTTTATTCTTCACAATTTCAGGCCCCTTCAAAATGAGTCGTTTGGATGGAGGGCTCATTGGGACGTCACACTGGGCCAATTTGCATAGAACCGCCCCTCATCTGTCAAGACCCCGCCCACTAGATTAGTTGAAGATCCACCATTTTGTCTGCTGGTTTTACGAGCACAGATAAGCCGAGTGCTACGGCTACAGGCAAAGGCAGGTCACACCTGAAGTGTTGTGTTGCTGCTGCAAAGAACAGCACAAATCCTTCCACTTTCTCCCAGACAAAACAGAAGAACTGCGTGGCTCCATTTCTTTTTCAATGGCCGTGTCCCAGCAACAATCGCTTTCGTTCCACCTTAAAAAGTTCCACCTTAAGTATTTGGGGTGGAACGGAAAATTCGAATGAGGAGTTGTGAATAAGGATCTAAATTCAGCATCGTGGGGGGATCTGTACACTGTCTGAAGGAGATGTAAGTACTTTCAAATAATGATGTTTGTGTTTCTATCGCAGTTTAGTATGAGCTTGCTCGTTTCATTTCGTAAGCATGGGATGGTTGTGGGGCGTGGTCAGCAACAGCTTATTTGCATGAAAGGGACAGAGCCCTGAAATGGCTCATTTTAAAAGGGACTGAAACTGTCAATAATAAACCTCGTAATATCTTTTTATGTGAGAGTGATTTTGTGCAAAGAACTTCGTGAAAATGTTTTGTATAGCCCATAGACCTATTATTATTGTTTTTTTTTTTAAATATGTGCCCTTATGCCCATATTGCATAATATGTGCCCTTTAACAAATATAACCAAATACCCCGAAAGACGTCCACAACTGGGGCCTTTATCCGCTGTCATTATAGACAGCAGAGATCTATTGTCTTTGATGCTGGAGACGCTGTGCCAATTATCAGTTAGACTTTCAGCCCTGCCTCTCATATGGGCACTGGGCACTGGTGAAAATAAACAAGCTATTTCTATCTGTTCTTGTCTTCTTCACAGTTCAATCACTCAGATATAGATTATAGCAGATTCTATTCTTAGCCGTGTGTAATCAGCGTGTGATAGTTTGTAGGATGCTGAAAATGAAGTGAGAGTATCCGTTTTGGCACACATCACCTTTTTCCTTGTTAAAGGCATCAAAGGCCTGACTGGGAATTTCACCTCTTTGTGTTTTTAGTAGCATGTTCATTATCCAGCTGAGACAAACAAACACCCATTAGCAGGTAGAGCACCAGCAGCAGTTTCCGCTTCTTTACAGAATCTTTTTCTTTTTTAAGTGACAATTGTGAACCAGAAAGCTGAAAGAACCTCTACATATGATAAAGGTTCTGGATCAAAATTTTTATTGCTACACAGCCTTTAAATTATGAGAAAGATCTAAAAAAAAAAAAAAGTATTCACACTTTCACATTTTATCCACTAAAGTTTTTTTGTGTACCAAAAGTGGTACTTCAGTAGCACTGCTCCAAAGAACCCTTTGGGCTCTTTTATATTTAGAAGCGCAGGTTTATATCAAGCTCCATATACACCTAGTCTCTCTCCTGGCAGCTTTGTAATGTGTGACTGACTATCACATATTGTATTTGTGACTTTGTGGCACATTTTGCGTGAGATCAGACTTCACAAGTTCAGTCGTTGTGTTAATAGTACTTTATACTATTGGAACTCAAGCTATTCTAAGACTAGTTCAGGGCACTGGTTCCTGTCCACCTACAAGAAACGATGCGCTCATGCACAGCTAATGTCACATTTAAAGTTAATGTCAGTAGCCAGAGTCACAATGTCACCCTGAAACAGGAGGTGTGAGTAGAGGATGCTGTTGGGATATTCTTGGCGAGGTGTTTTTTCCTTCTTTCGCAACTGTTTGACAGCCACTGGGCTTTTTTCCACAATAAGTCTCCATCTCTGCATTCCTTTGGGAAATATAAACCTTATATAAGGCAATATTAAACTTAGGAAGTACATTTAATAAAATACTGCCTGCTTCTATATTCTCAGAAGGTTTCTCTGAAGGTCCATGGCTTGGCTGTATGGTTCTTGAAGAAAGCTTAAATTGGTTTAAACTAGTATTTAATTGGTCAATAAAAGTTCTTTATACCCACATATCTGATTTCTTAAAATGGTTCTTCAAGGCACCATTCGTCGAAACGTATCTGTTCCTTCTATTGCATCTGCATTCTGTCTGTGGTATCACTCAAAACAACTGTTTTTAGCACTTTCATTTTTGAGAATGTATCCCAATTAAATAATAGTGTTAATTCTGTAAAGTATAACGTCAAGCAATTCATTTAGGCCTGATTTAGAGACAAATAAATATTTCAGTGTGAAACACACTTTACCCATATTTGGGACAAAAAAAACACTCATCCTTGGCTGGTTAACGGTAACATTATTCATTCCTGGCATGAGTTTGTCATTCGTTATGATCACACATAATGAATTCTCAAGAACAATAATTACAGCAGAGAACCTGTCTGGCTAAATGCATTAAAAAACTCATTCCACTGACAACTGAGGTCGCAAATAATGAGACCAATGTTGCTGGTGATTATATTTTAGAACCATCTCTGTACATCAATCATAAACAATTTCTAATACTAATTTTGTTGGAGTTGTCAATAGAAATGAAAGCTCAGAAGATACACTCACTGATACAGTAGATGCTGCACACCTGGGCTGAGAAGGCTTGCTCAGTAGAATGCCGGAGTCCTCAGGTGATGAAGTGACATGCGTACACACACACACACCACACTGCTCACTAAAAGTACACAGTAACTCTCAGAGTTAGCACAAGCGCGCACACACACACACACACACACACACACACTTACTTCTCAGTCATGAACATACACCCATGTTCTCGCAGGCTGGTAGTGAGGCAGGATTTGTTGATAGAAATGCTTGTTGGGAAAAAAATCAGGCAGAATAAAGACAGGATCCACCTCCCCACTCAACAGCACAACCTGCCCAAGGACCAGCTTTTAAAGAGACAGGCTCACTTCATACACCTCCCATTTAACACCATTCACAGAGACACATGCAGCGCACGTGCCACGTTCCCTCACCCCTACCACACTTTTTCACTATTAATCCCTTAAAAATAGGTTTTTTCAAGGACTCTTTAGTAGAGGCAAGGAATATGTGCAGAACCATTGCAACTTACAGAACCATCTAAATGGTCTAACTATGCCAGTGGTGTCCAACTCCGGTCCTGGAGGGCCGCGGTCCAGCAGATTTTGGTGATTTCCCTACTCAGAAACACCTGGTTCACCTCACCAATTAATTGTCAGGTTTAGTGAATGTGTTTAGTGAAGAACTACCATCAAACTGTGCTGGACACCAGCCCTCCAGGACCCGAGCTGGACACCCCTGAACTATGCTGCAAGTTTTGATTTTCAGGTATTTTATTCTGCATTAACTGAACTATTAATATTAGTAGTAGACGTAGTAGTATATATATATATTAGGGCTGTCAGTGGATTAAAATATTCAATCATGATTAATCTCATGTTTGCCATAGTTAACTCATGATTAATCCCAGTCCTAAACACACTGTTTTTAATACTCTTATCAACATAGAAGTAGACTTTGTGCAGATTTATGTGTATTAATGACAGTCAATACTGTCAACAACATTTTTTCAAAAAATATACACATATACATATATATATATATACATATAGCAGCTGCACAGAGAGACCAACTCCATATGAAAGTCTATGTGTCTGAATGCAGTGTTAATAACATTAGAACGGCTGACAGCATCAACTGACGTAATTTCATCAGGCTCAGAATCAGAATCAGAATTGCGTCTATTGGCCTATTGGAGCAGCTGCATGCTCCGTAAGAGACATATGGGTGTGGTGTAGGCACATGTACACACGGATCTTTACATATTGTTGTTGTTTTATACTGTTGTGCTTGAGAGGCCGGAATCAAATTCCTTGTATGTGTCGTTCACATACTCGGCCAGTAAACCCGATTCTGATTCTGATTCAGTGACTGGCGCTGTACGACGGGCTCTGGGTCCAAAGTCCACTGGACACTTTCTGTGTCTGCTGGCTAATATATTTTAGGGCATTAACAGAAAAGCAGATTTGTTGACGCATCAAGGCACAAGTCAACTTGTGTACGCAATGCAGTCTCTGCCTCTGATTGGCTTAGGCTGACATGCATTCCTTGATTTGACCAATTATTATAGTCACTTCATAAAAAGGACGGTAACGTTGGCACATGGAGGGGAATCTAAACACGAGACCACAACAAGACGAGAGACACGGCAGCAGAGAATACACAGCACACATCACGTGTGGAGATACTTCACTATAGACACACGAACAGCACGGAGACCTGCACAGTCTGCAAGTCGGTGTTAAAGTACAATAAAAGTACCAGCGTTCTGCACGGCATCTGAAACGGCATTCGCTAGCTAACATTGTTGGACGCCTGTTCCTCCGCTGCGTCTGTGTGATGATGTCATCAAACGACTTGTCGACTATACTACGACTTTATTGACGGATAAGTCGATCTGAAAAAGTCATTAATGCCCTAATATATATATATAAGTCGTAGAGCCCTTTTTGCTAAGTGACTATTTCACATCTACCTTATCTATCATTTCGCATGGGCCTCATCAAGCCTGCTAATAACCTACCTAGTTTTTTGCTTTCTAAAGGGGATGTTATACTGTCCAATTAACAGCTTATTCAGGATCCAGCAGAAATGTTTGAGAATTGTGTGCTAGTGAGAGTCTTTCCTTGTTGCTGTAGCGACAAGCGAAGCTCCTGATGTTCGGAAGGCTCTGCTGCCTGTGGTAGCGAGGGAGGGAATGGCTTTTCAGCAGATTATCTCTACAATATCAAGTCTGTGCAGTGTTTTAAAGCAAGTATCTACATGTTCATTCCGCTGTCTGTTGAAAGACGATGAAGATGCACAAACAAGCCCACGTATGCAAATGTGCGCAAGGTGAGACCACACATTAAGTGGCTCTTGGTTATTTTATAACAGTCAGGCAAAGATACGCTGACCATTCCCGGTACGAACATATATCTCATGTGTCTCATGTGTCTGGAGATTGCTCATGTCTAAAATGAGTGCAATTAACTTTAGTCTCAACAAATATATTTTCAAAGTGCTTCCTTAAATGCACTGTATTGTATTGCCCCATTAAGCACCTGTCAGCCCGTGCATCTGTTCCGAAATGGACATCAATCTCTATACCGTCAGTTACTGTGATGGTTCAAGGTCTTTTGTTCACTTGATTCTGTCCAGCTTAAGTGCGTTCCTGAATGGTGTTGGGCTACTGCTCTGCGCAAATTAAAGCCATCTGAGTCCGCGTGAATGGAAAAGCCCTCTAAGCTCATTTGTTTTGATTGCTCAGCTCGTGTTTATATTGAGATAATAGCATTCTACTACTCCAGCTATTCAGCGCAGCCATTTTAAGAGCACATTTATGTGCCGCTCTCTTGCAGCAGTCTGATCATGATGTTTGTACTAAAAGTGGCAATGCAACAATTATAGCTTTTCTCTCCGTCCTGTGGTGTTTGTTCATGGTGCATGCCGTCTCTTTACTAAAAACACATTCTTCTTTGTAGCAGGTGCAATTATTTGTTAGAAAATTAAAGACTTCATCTGAACAGAATACTTTAGTTCTAGATAGCCCATCAGAATGACTCCTTTTTGTCTGCCTGTCTCTTCGCTCTGTGAGCTCCACATATTCTTGAACAATGCATGTTAGTGGATACAGGCGAGATAAGGAAGTCTCTAGATATGAACATCCTGATAGCATTCATCGTGGCTCCAGCATTCATGCAAGCAGTATTCTGCCCAGATTCACCTCCCGATACAGTTCCCAGCACTGTAATGCAGCTTGCACTGTTATCTCTACGCATGCTGCCATCAGCTCAATGGGAAGTCTTTCTCACATGCAAGAAGCTTTCTTCACCACTTCAGTCCCTGAAGTCCACCATGCTAAATAAATAAAAAGTCGACCCGCTAAACTGAACTGTTAACAGTCCTTTTTTTAATAGAATCTCTTCACCACTATACCAAATGTCTTATTGCCCTCTGATGACTGATGAGTCTACCACATTCAGTGTTTCCCTGCGACAGGTTTAGTCTAGTATTTGTCCGTACCTGCCCTTGCTTCATTACAGCAGCCCTGGAGTCACAAAATATCTCCCACTCTGAAATGAAGATGCATCTTCTTAGTTTCTTCTGACTATGAGCCATGAACAGAAAGCTATGTGGGTGTTTGGCAGTTAAATCTGAAGAGCCTGCATGTGAGGCACACTGTGCCTTTCAAGGAACATGTACTTTAAAAGCTCTCTAGCAATCACGCTCAACCCAGACTTTTAGACATGTATACTGTTCATGTGTAAATTCTCGGCAGTCAAAAAATACAAGCCGTCTTAAAAAGATCAAAGTGCTTTCAGAGAAATGCCCTTTTGTACGGTTTGTAAATTCACCTCATCCTCTTTGTGCTGCATCAGTAGCGCGCTCACATCTCAAGCATAAAGGTGGATGAAACGGTAATCTCGTTAGGGAGAAGCTCGCTGGAACACTGGTTGTATGTCCACAGTGGTAGCTGTTACTATAGCAACAGAGAAAGGATGCTGGTTCTGTCTGGATAGGTTGAAGCATCCTTCCCCTGATCTCTTCAACATATTGCTCCAGTGTTAGACATATGGCACATGGTGAGTCATAGGACCATTTTAGTCCTTATTTCCACCCAGCTCGAATCAAGTTAGGCAACCTTTGGACCCTGTTTTATTTCCATCTCAAGCATTCTTGGAGTGTTATACGCGTGATCTCACTACTTTCTTCTATGATATCTCACCTTACCTCATTAGTGCCTATGCTAAAGATAATGTTTGCTTTGTTTTTTCCTGCATTAGTGAGGTAATACAGAATCTTAACAGGAGGCCAGAAAAGTAAAAAGGAGAAATAGGCCTTGTCAAAAATAGAAGAAAAAAAATAGAAAAGAATCCTGAAAATACATGAAGTAATTCTTCTGCCTTGACATTTTTCCAACACCTGACCACAAATTGCAACTTTTTCTTCCTACACTGCTGCACCCGATCTTCCACTCTCACATTTGTAACCCTGCCCTCCTGTCAGATGAATTCGATCAGCCTAGTGTCATGCCAGAGACCACAGACTGTGAACTCTGGGGAAAGTAGATTATAGTGTCTGTCACCGTTTTTATTAGGAAGCGGTGGTATTTACGAACTCTGTTTACTGCTCGCTGAACTCTCCCACGCCTCACACACCAAAGCAATGCGCCTGCCAGGGAAGTTTCAGCGTGACCATGAGATACAGATGGGTAATATAAGGCCCCATCAGTATGAACAGACTTAGAGCCACTCTGGATACGCATACAAGACTCATGATTTAACGTCTAAATCTGTAAGGCCCTGAATGTGGGTACCCACACTCATAAAAACATAACTTAGATTCACAGTAGATACCAAATAATTTATAGTACTTATTAGAGCCGTAACAATGCACTCTTATGATATGACAATTAAAAATGTGAGTGTGCATCGTGTGAAGGAAAAACTGACTTCTGTTAACTGTGATCAATCTAACTGCATCCTTTGAACACCAAAGTTTGCAAATAGTCAGCGCCAATCAACAACCCAGTCAAACGCTATGATGTCAGGCGCCACACTTCTCCTCCCTCCCAGCTCTTGTCTCATTAGTACATTATGCATTTCATTTCATCTTTTTGTTCAAAATGTCAAATTGTGAACCTGGTATTGTGAACAGATTTGTGTATCATTACAGTGCCAGAACTGAATGATAAGCCTTAGGAGGAATACATGAATAACAAGCCTTTATTTAAGAAACATACCTATATTAGCAGTGAGGATATAACATCTAAGCAGTTTGATTAGTTCACATTTATTTACTCAGTTTTTCCAGTTTTCAAAAGTACAGGTTTTTTTATGTTTCCATCCACCTACCCCTTGCGCTGAGCTGAGCTTTCCAATATCATCTCCTACTCTTGATGTCAAGGTCCAGCGCTTGCCTGTTTTCTGATCCTGTCACTTCACTGTGGTGGTCCTCTCTGCCTTTCAAGTGTGTCCAGCTCCTCTCAAGCTGCACGTGGCAGGCAGCCTCCCTCTGTGGGGTTAAGTTGGTGTGTTTAGCTGCAGACAGCCAGAAGGAGGTTCAGCCGACCCCTTCTCCTCCTGCCCCCTTTCATCAACCCCTCATGGTCAAGGAGGTGCACGCAGCAGCCCCACTTCACACCCTCTCACCCAGCCTCAGTCCGCTGATCTAGGTTCTGGCCTGCGTGGCTGCTCACACTTTGTTAGACACAGTGACAGTGTTCCGTTAAGTCAAGTTGAGAAGCCCTACTTACTGACACAGCTTATGGGCTATTGCTCCGGAATAAGTGGGAGCAAAACACAGAAGTGACTTTCTGAGCTCTCATTTCAGAGAATATGGTTTGTTTACATCTTCCAGAAGTCCATGGGTTTCTTTCTTGGGTTGCGGCGACTGCTCCTAAGAAACTGGATGAGATGATGCAGTCCAGGTAGATGTTGGTGATATTGATGTTTGTTTACAGAAATGTTATGACTGTATTGTGGCAGATTTCCTGATTTACGAGCACTCTGGTTCTACAGCGTCAGGAAGCAGCAGTTCTGGGGAGTCCAACAAGTTTCTCCAGGTGATGTGGGTATTTCCACCGCAGCCTGAAAAAAGCACAAAAAACCACAGAGTCATGTCCTCACAGAGCGGGAAATTGTTCCTTTCTCTTTGTGATGTTCGGCGCCACTTTTCTCATGAGCTTGAACAGGAAGGCAAAAATACAAACGTCCGAAGGCCTCTTAATCTATTCGACTTTGTAATCCCTCTGTAACCCTCCTTTACAGCTCTGTTAGGTGAAAGCAGGAGCAGCTGAACTCATGACCAGATGTGCTATCATGCTCAGTTTGTGATGCCAGCCGAGAGAGAGAGAGAGAGAGAGAGGGTAAAAATGTCCAAAAACCACAGATAAAAAGACAGGAAGAAGCACAGACTCGTAGGAGGACCAAACGTGAGCCTCGTGAAGTGAAGGAGTCGCAAAGACTTGAGCAGCATGAAGAAGTCTTATGAAGAGCCAGTTTTTCTTTGCACTTCGGAGATCTTTGTTTTGTAAGTAGATATCACTCAAGTCATTAACAC
Organism: Brachyalestes nurse; assembly: GCA_037974405.1. Classification (NCBI taxonomy): domain Eukaryota; kingdom Metazoa; phylum Chordata; class Actinopteri; order Characiformes; family Alestidae; genus Brachyalestes; species Brachyalestes nurse. Next base: position 6,479,918 of record JBBPCY010000150.1, on the reverse strand, counting down.
CCCCTGCCCCCCGTGTGCGACAAGCGAGAAGCGAGAATTAGCGTTCCATAGCTCAGATGCTCTGCTCCTGTCACTTAGAGGAGGGTGCTGATGGTGCAGCCTGCCTGTTGCACTGCAGTAAATACACTGTGGCTTTCCTTCTCCGTGCAGGGGTGGTGCTTTGGGCCCATGGGACATGGCCTGATTGTTGTAACTGAATCCTACAGCTCTTTGTTACATGGCTGGGAGTGGGTGGGGTGTTGGTGATGCATGCTAAATTTGCCCAAGCCCAGTGGTGACTTTGAAATAGCCGCCGGTCGAGGCCCTGAGAGGTGGCACATTTAGATGTATAGTGCAGCTGTGAAATGCCTTCTCCTCTAACTGCTAGTAATCTGCACACAATGCAGGGTGTGTGGGCAATCTGTCAGCAGACAGAGACCTTGATGGCTGCTGTATTGAGTGACCCCCAGATATGTGGCACGTAGATGCTTCCCCAGCCACCTGGCCCAAAACTCTTGTCTGTTTATGTTAGGATGAAAATGGCGCTGAACGCTTGGAGCGGGGAACAACAAACATTCCACCCTAGCAGCAGCCTTGACCCCTGAGCAGCTGAGGCTCGGGAAGAACACGAGGGCCAATGGGGATTTGAAACCCCAAGATCCGGAGATGATAGGAATAAGCATCCTTTCTCACCGCCTGTTAGGCGCAGCCACTGTGAAAAGCATCTTGAATGCAGTTTGGCCTAAATTCAAGCAACCACTATACATAAAGCAGCATCTACACAAAAAGCCATATTATCTAGCCCTGTGGTGCTTCTCTTTATCATTTTCTTTTATGCTGTACGATAGAAGCTGGAGATTGAATGAATTTGCGGTAGCTTAGTGCATGAATATGCATAAATCCATGCTCAGCATGTGGGCTGCTTTGAAGAGCCATTGCTGGGTACTTTACTGCACCGCTAATGCAATTTTCTCTTACTGTATCATTTATGAAAATAGCATACAGTTATAGAATGTATAACACATAACTCCTGTAAAGTGACCTTGAGAATTGTGAAAGGCGCTTATAAATAAAATTTATTATTATTATTATATCAGTAGTGATAGTTATACTGAGTTATACTGTTGCAGAAATGAGTAGCTAATTTCTAAGGCTGAGTGACAGGTGGAGCAGTCAGCATTGTAACCTTAGCCCAGTCTCTCCTGAGAAGCAGCACAATGGTTGTGATTTATGAGCGTGGTGCGACTGACCCCCTTCTCACCAAGCAGCCCCGAGCCCCTTCTCAGAACACAAACAGTGGCGTGATGTGGCGCGTGGAACGCAACAGTTGAGCTAACAACCCCATGCTATGAAAGTATGGCTATTATGATGTCGGTATGGGACAGCGCTCAAATTTAGCTATGTTAGCTCGCAGCCAAGTCATTGTCCACACTTGCCACATGCAGCTGATTGCTTAATTTCAGTAAGCTTCTAAAGCCAAAAGTGTGCCTGTTAGGTTGATGACAAAACTCTTAGGCCTGGGCTGCATTTTAAATCAAGTCACTGTTAAAGGTAACGGAAAGCCCCTCATCGTACCCATGAAGAGGCGTGTGCTGATCAACCATAACCACACACACTTTCTTTGTAGCCTGATATCCCTTTTCTCTCCTTCACAAGGCTACATGATACTGAAGAGTGAGTAAGAGACCCTTTCAAAGTTGTCTTCAGCCACAATCAAATATGAATGACCGCTGCGTGTCTGGAAGGTAGGTAGTAAGCAGAGAGAGTAAAGGAGGGAAACAGTCTGCCCTCATCACACCAGTCATGAGGGTTTGACACCCGATCTTTAGGGAGAGAAGTCCAAGGCTACATTATTCACTCCTTCAGTATGGTAGAGTCATTAAAAAAGGCCTGATAATAATAGAGTAAAAAAATCGATAAGGCACTTTCTCAGAGCAACAGACCGCAATTCTGCATCACAGTTACAAGAAAGGCTAGGAGAGAGAAAACCCTGCCTTATTTTAGAATGAAAACACTTCATGCCATGAATCAGAATGAGGAGAACAGGACTTTCCAGAGAGGAGACTGAAGTGGGTCGGTTTTCCCTGAGTATATTTGCTCATGTTATATTTGAACGTCGTTGAGAGGCAGTATCTCCTCTTTATATTGTGTAAACAGTTTTTAAGGAGTGGGTTATTAGAAATGCTTCATATTGTATTTGAACAGAATATTGTTACATTCACTTCTATTTAAATGTAAAACTGGTTTCCTTTCTTCTGTAAAGCAAGTATATTCAAAGGTTTTGCATGGACAGCAATGATAGGTTTTTCCAATTTTTGATTCTCATATTAGAAATAGAAATAAACTGATGAGCATCGGTGTAATGCAGAGGTGGGCATTATGACAATAACTAATTATTTATGCTTTTCTTTTTTGTCTTCAGTACTTGTAGAAAGCTGAACTACATGCAACCAAAGGAACACATTTTTTTAATAATAACAGCATAAATTGCACAGTAACTACCTGGATGCCAGTCCATTATACCAGAATCTTATGCCAGATTTTTATCCATCTTCCTGTTCTTCTCTTCTTTTTTTAATGCACCACTTCAGCTTATGTTTTTTTGTTTGCAAAGCCTGAGGAAACACCATAACAAATGCAAGCATGTACAGTGGACTCTGGGATTCTTTTTATATATAAATTACTGTGTGAAGAAAAAATGGAGAAGAGTGCATGTAGATGTGAATGAGCTGTTGGACTGACCTGACTGAAAAGAAAAGACTATAAAAGCACTCTTCCATAGGCGTGCAGGAATGGTGCTGTTCCTGAACTGTGCTGCGATGGTCTGGAACTTGTGGAGCATGCTTTGGTTTTCTCAGCCTGGCACCGGTGTTTCTTTCCTCACAGTTCATGGCTGGTTGTCATCCCAATCCCAGTTGAAAGCTTTTCTATCAAAATCGCTATTGTTATTGTGGCCTTTCATTATTTATACTCCTGTTAGATATTTGTTTATGCTATTCTGAAGTATTCTTCAATTAATACTTAACACAGATAACTTGTTAATGACGCTACGCCTTCATGTTTCTCACAGCATTAAAGATAAATTTGTTAGCATCATAGACATTTGTCTTCAGCCCAAACAGAGAGTAGTGCCTGTACTTCATCAACTTCCTAGTTGTTTGTGTCTTTGTTGTTGTTGTTTTTTGTGAGGATAGTAAAAACAATGGTCTCTTTCTATGGTGGGAGGACAAAGGTTCGACCAATCAGAAAGCAGTGACGCAGTCAGCTCAGCTGCAGCCCGCTTTCAGCTCTGATGTCAAGCATGGTCGTAATAGCTCAAGTACGGGTCACTGTATTTGTAATGGAAAAATGGTTCCTTATGCCCAGTGAAAAAGTGCCATAAAGATCTGGAGCGTGACTAAAGAAAAGCATGCAGTTTGACCAGGGAAAATGTCAAAAATTCAGGATAGAAAAAGCAATATTCCTAACAAAACAAATGAAAAACAAATGGGTGAAAACAGACGGCCGTGTTTGTGTCGGAACTGAAAGAAACGGGCTGCATGAAAAGCCAATCAAAAACTAGCACTAACACCTAAACTGATGAAAACAAGGTTACAGTGGGATAAGGAGAGGCAATGAAATAGGTGATTAAATGAAAATGATATTCAGTGATGAATCACAAATGTGCTTTGTCCAAGGATGTACTGCTTGAACTGTTCTTACTGCGTGGAGATATCAAGCACGTTATGATCCTCATTTGTGATCTGGGGTTGTATGTCAGGTAAAGAACCAGCAGAGACAGCAATCATTACTTCAGCAGTCAACACACAGGTGTACGCTGAACTTTCTCATTCCGTCCATAGAAAACAGGTTAGGTGATAATGAAGTCATGTTTGAGGACGATTATGCTTCTCACCACAGAACAAAGAGCGTTAAAGATTTTCTTCAGGAAAGACAGATCAAATCAATGACAGGTCCAACAAAGTTTCCACTTCCGGATCCCAGTGAGGTAGGGTGGAAATGGTTCGTGACAAATCCCCAAACAGCAAAGCTGATCTGCCAGTCGCTATTCAAGAAAGATGGAACTAGTTCGATTAATGTTGTTTTTCATTAGAGAAAGTACCTCAAAATACTAATTGTGAAGAAAATACACATTTTTTTGTTGATGATTCCATCATTTTTGCCTCTACTTGCTTCTACAAATGGAAAAAATGTGCTATTACTAAAATTATGGTATTAGTAGATACATAATGAGTTCATTAAGCACCAAAATCTGTTTTCAGGATAGTTAAAGAATGAATGTTTCACTGAAATCAACCAAGGACAAAAATACAGTAATAGAACATTCATAATAAATGCAATTTAGGGCACCTCTGGTTTTGGTACTTGACAAAGCTTGCCCTAATGAGATAAATGTCATGGGTAAAATGTTCATAACACCTTATTGAGCTGCTGATTTCGACGGGATATTGGACCATTTCTCCATGCAGATACCTTCCATATCTTTAGGGTTATAGGCATTTGCTGATGGACACTTTATTTCAGTGTTTTTATTTCAGGGGACTGAGATTATAATGGCAAAATGCACTCTAGCTTTTAGTCAAACATTTCTGTGTGTTTAACCATTGCCATATTAAAAGAACCATCTTAAGGTTAACCTTCCTTAAAAGGCAGTCAGCTTTTGGTTAGTAAAGGCTGGTATTTTAAGGAACTAATGGTGCCACTTACCTTTATAAAGGTTCCAGATAAACAGGTAACTAAGCATTAATAACTGCTGCTCAGCTTATATTGAATTTTTACTATTATTTGATCTGCAAAGATCAACATTTTGCCTATTTTTACTCTGTGTTCTTTGACCTTTCTTATTCTACATGACTACATGTCTCATCATATTTATGCCACAAAGGGAAAGGTAAAAGGTTCTTGTAGTTTGGTAGAACAGGTTAAACATAAAAATAAAACAAAAGACGTTTGCATTGCATTTTCAATTTAAAACATGAAAATTAAAAGGATGCATTTCTAAAAGGGTCCAATTTATTCATGGACAGTCATTGTGCAAGCCTCTTCTGACAACAAGGTTCCCATTAACTCTCTGATAAAAAAAACATCTCCTTCTCCCAGCACAGCCATGGAACTGGTCATGGCTCCACTTTCATCTTGTTGATCAAAGCTCCCTGCCCTCTTCTTTTCAACATGAAATTCAAATGGCAAATACTTCATGGGAAGAGTCCCATGAGGTGTGCTGCAAACTTCAATACATGGTGTCATGGGGAATTTACAAAACCGTCTGACTTCAATAAAGTGTGTAGTCTAATTTTGGCAATTAATGGCGGACTGCTCAACCTACAATAATCCCCACATTAATCTGGTTTTAGCAGGGGCAGATTTAGTGACTATGATGCGCGACCACCATATCTAGGAGTAAAGTGTTCTATTGTCAAAAAAGCACAAATTGAACTAACTGCTCATACAAAGAATATTGTTTGCTTGAATATGCTTTACATTCTGTTTTGTTTTAACACTGTTACAATACTATTACACTTGTGTAATAGACACATATAAAAAATAGACACATATAAACACATACAAATGTGTAATTAGATAGCACTGAGTGGAAAGTGAGAAAAGGCACTTCTTTTTAAGTCTTGTGTACTAAACGTGCTCAGTCTCTCTACCACACTCACGTGTTCATGTTAGTACGGACGCAGCTGTTTCCACATTATAGGCCACAAACATTCTAAAGAACTCACCTGTGACTGAACCCCAAAAGTCTGAACCAGTAGTTCCGAAAGCTTAACGTCTCCCAAGTCCCTGAAAAGCTCTCTCCGTAGAGTTAAGCGCCCATGTGTCGATTTGTTGCTTACTGCAATATGTGAGCGTATTCACACAGCTCTCGAGTGCAACTGTACTCTCTAAACCACCTGTCTGTTGAGTGATCCTCTTCCAAGCGTCACACCAATATTAACGGATAATGCAGATGTGAGATCACCCGCATGCAGAGCCCTGACGCCGAATGAGCGGCGGAAGAGATAAGGGAAGGCTGTCGAAGTGCGGAAATATTCTAGGGTTTTATACAATTACGGTACAAATGTATTGTAGATTGACTGTAATGTAGGGGAAAGTCTAGGGTATTACATCTCTGATTACATACACTCTTGAGTGTAAGCTGTTGTAAACCAAGAGGGATCTGAGGGCATAACATGACTCAGTAAATGATGTCAGGGCCCCCTTTGGATGACCTGGCACACTTTTGGGAGAACCACATTTCTTGCGTTTCCGGAAAACCTGTGTAGTTATGCCTTCATCTGCTTATGTATGTTAGTCTGCTGGTGCTTGTGCAATATCCATTTCTCTGTGCCCATACAAGACTGCCAAATGGTGAGCTAGAGTTTCTTTGTTAGTTATCTATGTCTTGTAAGGAATAGCAGCAAGATTGATTTAAAGGTTGAAAGTGAATTTCTTGCTGTAACTATTGATAATGTATCTGCATGCTTTAAATCATGCTGCATGTAGCCTGTTTCCCAAATGCTGGAACACTGGAAGACACGCTGTATAAATACAAGGTTTTGAACCCAGTGGCACCTCCTTACCCATTCGTATTACCTCATCCTTAGAAGGAGGCCATCCTTCACTCAAGTGTACTTGTCTGCCAGTGCACATGTCTAACCTCTGATGCCTCCCAGTATAAATACCCAGAATCTATTTTAAAAAAGTGCAAGATTTCCAGGTTGAGGTGTCCTGTCCTTCATTTAAGTGCCCCTCGCCACCATCGACCCCAATTCAGTCTCCTCCCTCCACCCCGAAACCCCAAGAACCCAGCGTCACCATCAGACGATGGGAGCCTATAATAACTGGACACCTGATCCGTGGCTGCTGAAGGTGGGGGTGAAGATACCTCATAAGACACAGTGTATCAATCATGCAGACGGTAAAGGTTTGGGGCCAAGGGCAGGGGCAGAGGAAAGGGGATTCCCCATGTGAAGACAGGCGCCGCTGAAATAGTGTGACAACAAAAGATGCCGACGGCAAGTGTAGCCCAAATCAATAACAAATCTTTTCGGTTTCAGAATAGCTACCCAAAGCAAAAAAGGAGATAGTGCTGCTACTGCTACTACTTTGTTGTGCAATTTACCGGGTTTAAATCACTACCATTATGTGCATTATTGTCTTGTTATGATGTACAATAGTCAACCATGTTCAATATGTTCTTATGTTAAAACATTATCATTATGTCCAATATCTTATAATGTGCAATAGTGTTACCATGTGGAGTTTCATGTAAAGTTTTGCAAGTGGGTGCTAAATCATTTCATTATGTGCAATATGTGTACATTACTTATAGTCTACTCATCTGTACTACATGCAATAAAATGGTCCTAACTACCATCTGTGTTCTTACTAGTTCTCTTAACTGTAAGTTACTACAGTATTTATATCCAGCATTTGTGTATTTCCTGTTGAGTTTTTTTTCCTATTTTAATTTTTATCTCATTCTTGTCTCTGTTTTTATGTGTCTTTGCATTCATAACATAAGCAATTTTCTCTGGGATCACTAAAGCTTTCTGGTTCTGATTCTGGTTTAGAAACAGCAACAATACATTCATTCATGTTTATTATTAAAAAGGAAAGGAGTCTTAATCAAATAGCAGAAGTGAAGCATTACTGCTGCCCAATTCAGAATGCATTCATAAGAAAGTGTTCTAAATAATCGTGTTGAAATAATGAAAACAGTTCCCAGTTTCAAAAGAAGTTGCACACCACATATTTATTTAAAGCCATATAAAAGATGTGTTAGCTACGAAAGAGGTTCCATAATTATATGTGAGGTCTAACTCACACTATGACTTTCAACAAGGCCAAATAAGCAGTAAATTATAGATACACTATTCATAAAAACTGCACATTTATTTAATATGTCATGAAAGCCGTAAGAATAAATGCCAAACGTTGCCCAGCTGCAACAGGATAGACCAGTGATTACACACAGCGACAGAAACTGTGGCCTTGACCACAGAATCGAATCAAACCCTCTGTGGCTGAGCCTCAGCTGTAAAAACTGTACACTGAGAGCTTCATAAAGCTGGAATTTATTGCTTACATATGATACAAACTGGCATGGAAGACCAGAGGTGCACAAACTGGTGGATCTACGATAATATGGACAGCCGTCTTGTAGGATTTATTAGATCAGATCCTGTTGTGAATATAATTTCATTTTATACAACAAATTTACAAGAGTTATCCTGTGATATTTCCATATTCCAAAAGAACAATGCCTCCATACATGAAGCTAAGTAAATTAAACAGTAGCTGGATGATGGCGATAGGCAAGAACCCTCCATGGAGTCTTGTATCACCAAATCTTCACACATCATTTTTTATGAGAAGTGTGAAGTAGTTTTCTATTTTCTTGATTCCTAGAAGAACTAGGCAATCCTAAATCCCACCTCACACCAGTCAAGATATAGAACAGCATTCCAATAAGGACTCCTTATTGAGTACTGGATTTGTTGGATCTTCCTGGTGTGACTGTTATTTATATTATATTTCTTGCTCTTCTTGTGGATTCCAAAGAAAGTACGACAAAAATTGATTGATTGGTTTGTTTTAATACACCAATCCCCCAAAAGGTGGGGGTGCAGCCAAGGCTCTGTTTCTCTGCTTCATTGTCTTTTGAAAATCTCTTACATTATTTAAACAAATATAATATATAATCAAATGAAAATACATTTGAAATAGTGTTTACACACAACCTCTGCATTCTTGTAATAGAAGAGTGCTGGCAATGCAGAAGCTGTGAGCTTGATGAACACATCTGAAAGCGTGTCTTTTTTGAGGGGACTACACAGCTGACTGACGATGATCTGAGCTTATGGTAACATGGAAATGTACTAAAAGTGTTTGTCATTACTGTTGTTGAGTAAGTTTGTTGCTGTGGCACCTGGGTGGCATGCGTATCTCACTAGGGAGTGCTACTTACAAGGCTGCTCTTTGTATGCCAACAGCTAAACAGTGGCTGGTGCAGGGACCAAGTGGAGGAGGTGGTGAAATGTGGCGCTATTTCAAGTCTGACGCGGTGCACTCAGCCTTTGATGTCCGAACTAGCAGAAGATTACTTTTATGCCAATGCTGTCATCTGCCGACAGCTATACACTGAAACATCAGCAGCGCATCTCTCAACCTGCAAAGCCCGCCTTGGTTTTTCACCAGAGATGGGGGGGCCTCTGAGAAAATGAGAGAACAGTGTTGCAGGCGGTTTAAAATAACACCGGGAGCAGAAGTGGAGAAGCGGAGGTCAGGACTAGACCAGCAGCTGCCGGAGCTGAGGGTTGTACTCCAGAAGCAATGGGCATGCTTGCCATTGCTTACATTGTTTGAATAATGCAGAGACGTTCTTCACTGTATTGTTCTGAGTCAAGTGGATGGAGGTGGTGGGGGGTTGGGTGAAGTGTGCATATTGTGTTTCTTCTAGCACAAGCTTAGTCAGAGTTGTGCTATATCCAGGTGGAAGGTGGACTGAGGGGGTTGATTCAGATTGCCCTGTCTGTCATTACCGGGTATAACCAGCTGCCTCTACAGCTGCAGTGCTGCAATTAGTCAGAAAGAGGACCAAATCAGAGCACCTCGCTGATTACTGATGGGTTTTGATAACAAGCAAAGTCATGCTTAATGAGCACTAATGAACATCCCCCCCAATAAATTGCCCCAGTTATCACAATTGCTATTAGCAGTGTGAGTTATCAAGAGTCCCACAAATTAGGAGCTACTAATGAGGACACCGTCAAGAGGAAGACAACACAAAGATGAAATTGTTCACGAGCGAGATCTATTATAATACTATAACCCTGCATTTACATGGGTTATACAGATTATATGGTAGTGATAATTGAACTGAAATGAGGGTCTTTTAATTTCAGATAAATCAAAATCCAAGTAAAACTTGCTGTGTGAGCGAGGAGGTAACCTGTTTATGTGCGTTTATCTACATACACCACCCTATCATCAGCTGATGCACCTCACAACACAGTAAAAACACCACAAACACTGCCAGAAATATTTATGTTTAACATGAATGAAGCTAATAAAAAGCCAAATGAGACCTGATATCGGTCATAGACACAAAATAACGGGTTCAAAAACAGAAGTGAAAATCAACAGACCAGCCGATAGTTTTTGCCAGATATGACTGATAATGCACCAGATAGCCAACAAGAAAACACAGAAAACTGTAGGCATATAAATGTTCACATCAAATGCTCTGGGAGTTATTAGTGATATCTGAAATGTTAAGCTTGAAGTGAATTCCATGTATTCTGCTCCATGCTGACATTTTAAACATCTTAGGCCACTGGCAGAGCAATTAAATTAGATCACGCTTATTGAGAGACATGGTTGAATTTTAATTAGAGGTTGCATATGACAGAAAGAAAAAAATAAACTGACATTAAAGCTGAGGGAGCATAATAATGGGATTTTCTGCTGACGGGTCTTGCGTTTAGCATGCCTATCGGTTTTCCTTATTTGATGTCTAAATGGAGCCATTTCTATTACCATTAAAAAGATTTTTTTTTTAAAGGTGACATCTCAGCTCAGAATGTCAGCTGTTTGTCCTTTCCATTGATTATAGTTTCTAAATGTCATATATTCAAGAGCCAGCACCATATGCCACGCTCCTAACTTATGTTAGCAGAGAAGATCCTCAAAGAATTAGCCGGAAGGTCTTTTAACTCTCATGTACAGCTCTGTTTAACCACTCACTGGTGGTTATCCTCCCCTGGTGGCTTCTCTTGGTATTGTCAGTGACTTTAAAAATAGCGGATCCAGAATGCTGTAATACTACAGTATAATGGGCTTCACCAGGAGCATAACACAACCGACCATTTTCATAAAAGTGTCTTTCAAGGACAGACTAAGCTAAGTCGCCCAGGAAGCGGTCCCAACTCTAAGAGAGGGCAATTTTTTTTCAGAAGAAGTTGCATGACGGGCGATCAGAGCCTTGAGGAATAAAGTCTGGCTGCATCAGTCCCTCGATTCGCATTAGGAAGACAGAAGCCCTCCCATACTTTTCCTTGCTCGGAGAAAGAGCAGCAGGTTTCCCCACTGTGCTTCGAATGGATTTTCCAGCCGCTCAGAACCAGCTCCAACTGTGAAAATCAAACATAGCCATAGGCCAAAGCTACTGGTGAAGTGTGGAAAAGGAGAGCAGTGCCCCTCATAAAAGCCATGGTGGCACACACACACACACACACACAAACACACACACACGCACACACGCACGCACTTAGCATCATTATGCATGTTCTGTTACCATCTAAGTGGTGGTACCTGCAAAGCTACAGCTTTTCTTTTGTGGCTGGACGTTTTTTTTAGAGTGAAAGTGCATGTTTACTCTTGAAACATAAAAAAGAGATCCAGCCCTTATTGAGATTGAGCCCTTATCTGTTTCAATGAGCGCTTGTTCAAACTGTTCAGTCTATTCACACGAACAAAACAGACTCTCAGAGTATCCTCTTGACTGCTGTTTGAGAAAAATGGGAATTTGGCTGTTGCGTTTATTTTAAACAGTGGAAAGAAGTGGATAATTTTCACTTACATGACATTATACCACATCATGTTCTGCATTATTTTTGGTGTATTTTGATATATTTGCATCTTACGATCCAAATGTAATTAAAGGGGAATTCCACCAATTGTTCTTTCTTTCTGCAAAATGAAATGGTTAAGCTGAAAACAAAAATTCTCAGTTCTAAAGAAACTTGGTCATAAGGAAAGAATGTTAAAAGAGTTTAATGACGCTAAAAGCCTCCTCACAGAGGTATTATATGGTTACAAATTCATGGCCGATGCCTTAAACGCCGATTTATGGTAGTTTTGATAGAACATCTTGTCCCTGCTAACGGTGGTGAGGTACATGCCGGACATCGTTAGGCCTAATTGCCCCCAAAGAAAACAAATGTTTACAAATTTAGCGCAGTTTTGCCACTGCCAATAATACACATAAAACTCAGAGGACATTCATGGGTTTTGGATGATAAATACAATTGTTATATTTGTGTTGCTATTGTTGTGATCCTTGATTCCCTCCATCACCCCTATCAAGAAATCAGAGTCAGTCAGTTTCTATACAACACGCCATTTCACATCAAACCTCTCTGAATGACTTTGATTACATCTCTGTAATTGAATTGTGCTGGAAAATCAGCAGAAATCCTCCTCAAAGTAATTTTAATCCAAGAAAGCAGTGGACTTCATGTTGTATTTCATCCTGGTGTCTGGGCTTGAAGGAGCTTTGACTGCTACCCAGCCGTGTCAGCAGGTGTTGTGAGAAAAGAATGAGCTGACTTGGTATTTCTTACTCTGTATTGCAGGATTGCTTCACTGAATGAAATGCAAATGTTTTCCTCTGCAGCAGGCAACATGTCATGATAACAGCCAGCAGGAGGTCTGGGGTCAGCAGACCGTGACTTCTGTGGTGGGGCGTGATCACTACCAGCTGTTCTGAGGTCAGCTGTCTGCATCCTTGACAGTCCAGTGCAACATTACAATTCCATCCCCAGACACGGTCTGTCAGACGAGTGGCCTCTAACCTGAAGTAAGTAACTGAGCCTGGCAGAATTGATTTTCTCTTTAAATGCTCGAGCACATTCAAACACTGCGGGAAAGAATCGTTACTTTATCCACTACCATTCTGCTGTACCTGAACAGATAAGAGGTGGGTGTTGATTCACATTCACTTTATTTTGACTCAACTATCAATGAAAAAATAAGGGAAAAGGATTCAAACCTTTATGAGACAAGATCAAGACCTTGTCGAGAAGTGAACAGAAGTCAAAATCTGTGCTTTGCGTTTTTTGCCTTGTATTCCTTTTTCTGAAACCGTGGCAATTTCTTTCTCTCAAAGCCGCTTCCTCATTCAAGGACAGCTCTTTTGTGTGGGAAACATGGGCAACCACAAAGTAACAGTCGAGGCAGTGTTTCTCAGTGACTTCTGACCAAGGCTATTTGAGAAAAGCGCTCACTGATGACACAAGCTTCGCATTCTGCAGAGTTACTTGTGGCACTGAAACTTGAAAAGAACCCTTGACTGCCATCTGCTGCTAACGTTGCAGTCTCAACTATGGAGCACCGGTGCAAAACTGTGGCCCCATATATCGAAGTTCTCAGAGTAAGAGTGCTGTTCTAGAAGTTACATGGACTGTTCATCTTATAAATACCCTGTTTTCAAAACTATTCAAGTACAAGTGAGTAGTGCATTGAGCACAGGGCTGAACAATACAAAGTACAAATCCATCAAACCCGTACCAAAGTACTAGTAACTTAATAAATGCACTCCATTCATGGCTCTATCAATTTTACTATAAGAAATTCACTTTTGGGACTCCAGAGGTGACCCACAGATTGAGATCTTATACCAAGAAAGTTCCACATCATGATGCATTCAGTAATAAAAACCATTCTCACATGAAAATTGTCTTTCCTTTTCTCATAGTGACACAAGATGAAAGACTGGATTGTTTTTCTAACAACCTGGGAACACTGAACGTTTCGGGATCCATGGGTTGTGAGAGCTGTGACTCACTAACACCCACAGACCCCTAACAGCAACCTAGGCCGCTGTGGTTTTCACACCATGCCTTGCCACTAAGCCACCAGGATATCCTAGTACCTTGGAAATGAGACATTTCATCTCTAAGCTAGAATGCACAAAGACCAGGTTATTTACTGGGCACTGCAACATTTTTGCTGGCACCACAGTACTGTCATGTACTGATGCAATTAGCCAAAGCTGTAGTTTTTAGATCCATCATCAAGTGAGCATGAGATCAATGCATATTGCCTACTGGAAATGGTGCTTGCATCACTGTGAGCCATTCTCGTTCATAAGCAACCAGGTAACAGATTCAGTGCCGAGGCAGGACTCACTACGACATGATTCCTCGTCTTGTTTCCCAGCTGAATTTCCCTGGTCTGCTGGGCCTGGAGGAGGTGGGCAAGATTAATGGCCTTATGCCTTCCCTCCATGTCCCTGAACCTGAAAACATTTTTCAACTACATTGTTCTTTCGGTAGTTCATGGCAGGATACCAAGCCATGGCTTCCACTAACTCAGTCTCTCTTGCGGGACTCTCAATGGCATCTTCCACCCAGGAAGTACCTCCTGTTCAAGCTGTGAACTGTGTGTGACACCTATGCTGGACCGTTGGCAGCTTTGGCTATTACTGCTTGGCCAAAGCCGCAGCGAAACGACTGTGAGCCAGCAGCCCGAGAGGCTGTCACTGGGAAATGTTCCTGATGGATGTGCAGTTAACTGGAGCGTGTAACTGAGTAAATGCACCTCGCTTATGGCTCTGTAAATGTTATATCCTTTGCTATGCGAAGTTTAGCTTCATTCTTTTTGACCATTGGACACAGCATATCAACACGGGGTTGCTTCTGGGATCTAAACACCAGATAAGTGAATAAACATAAGACAGCAGGTAAAATAAATACCCTACTTGAAGTAAAGTTTTCCTACTTCCTCTTTTCATCGTGACAAGTCTACAGATTGGACTGCTCTCTTAACAACCTAGTGCCATTGTTGGAGCTGCAGGACTCTTCTGTGACCTCTATGGGCTGTGAATGCAGTGACTCATCAGCAGCCTACTGTAACAGCAATGGACTCCGAACACTAACCGCTTCCACCATGTGTGAATAGTTTCTGTGGTGTCACTATTCCTGCAGTGCTTGCTGGGTACAAGGCATTCTCATTCTCACTGGAGAACTACATGGCTGTGATTTCTGCTAATAATGGGGACTGGGCTAATCCAGCCATTCTCTATAAGTTATCATCTGTCATCATTGTGTTAATATTTAAACAGGCTCTTTACTATTGTTGAGCAAGATCCCTGACATTCCCTGTTGGATCCATACCTGTCTGGACGAGACCATCAACATTTGTTGTAAAGGCCAGTTATTGGGTAGTGGAGGATTTACTAGGCATACAGGTCCACCAGGGTACTACCACTGAGTATTTCCTGCAAACAGAAAACTTTCATTGGCTATTTTGTCATCACAAAATTTATTACAATGTACATTCTCTGTTCTGCTATATTTGCACAATCATATTTATTGCTGCTAAACACTGTTCTGCATTTTTTGCACATGTAACCTCTCCTTTGCATTTTTGCACCCAACTCCTTGCTGCTAGTATACAGTACCTGTCAAATATTGTATTTATCCAGGCTGTAGCTATTGTCAGTTGCACTTAATGTTGTCTTGTCTTGTTCAGTTATACTGTTGCTTGCACAGGTTTCTGTTCTGTTCTGTTCTGCTCTTGTGTTGCACCATGGTCCTGGAGCCATGTTGTCTCGTTTCACTGTGTACTGTCTGTATATGGTTGAAATGACCAACTGGACTTGACACTGTACATTCTCTTATTCTTACAGAGTCAGTATAGCCTGAGGCAAGCTCTAAGTGTGTATCATTCTCATGTTATTTTTGGTATTCATCATCAACAGCTACTGTGGTCACGGGGCATAAAACAGAACGCTAGTTGTCATTGAATGTGCAAGACGATTCTCCTTCTGTGTCACAAATGCTCTTACTGTGCTTACAAACCTACTTTGTCGGTCACATGAAACCAGTTACATTGGTTAATACTGATGATCTCCTACAACCAATTTGTGAAATCTAATAATTCTATTTCTGAGAGTGCTTTACAAAGTACTTGTTACTATAGTAAACAGAAACAGAGATAGACTGAGGCTTATCTAACTTGTTTATATACTAGTGATATTCTGGTATATTGTATCTCATTAGCAGTGTCGGTTTGCTGGTCAATCAGCATATTGCCACTGTTGAAACATGTCAAATGCTATCTTCACAGAGAAGGAAAAACTTAAACATTTAGAGCAGAAGTTCATGTAAAAAGCTTTGTTCCCATGTCTGCCTACCCTGGGTGGTCCAACCATCATTGAATTTTGAAATAATGTAAAGTATGATCAGTGTTTCCAAATTATGACAAAAAACAAAGCCAAAAATGGAGACATGGAGTATAATACTGAAAGTGACATTGCATTATGGATGCTGGTAAGCTGGCCCTCCAGTATGACCATTCTGTGTGACCACCTTCACCAGCAGCGGACCAGCACTAACCAGAACTCCTGCTGGTCTGAGATGAATTTCCATGAGGGGTTTGGGCACGGAGAACCCTGCTTTCAGAAGAAATGTAGGATGAGCTGGAGTTTCCAAACTTTTTGACATATAATTATATAACAGTCAATCAGTTTACGGTGAGCTTTACACGATTCTACATTTAAATGACTCTTCCCAGCGTGTTCCTCGGGCTTCCTGAGAGCTCTGTCTGAACCTGCATGGCTCTCCTCTGCACCGCTGAGGGGGAGGCAGCCTCGTAGTGTAGCACCTCAGTGCTGAAACGCATTCTCCTGCAGGTCTGCGAGTTTCGTCAGGGTGTGAAGGAGTTTATTGGGGTCTTTGCAGGGATTTCTCTCCCACCTGAGCTCGCGCCATGCGTGGGGATTCCTAAGGATTACCCGGCGTGCCCCGCGGGAAAGATGGCGGTGTGAGAGGAGAGAAGGAGATAAAGTTTATCTCGGATCTCCAGCTCGACAGGCTCCACCGGGGAACAGGACCAGAGCTTTACTGGGCTGCTGAAGACGGCAGGGACTGGGACCACTGGCTGAACCCTCTGTACGAACGCTGTCATACGGCTTTTTGCTTTGTTGGAGGAAAACCTGGAGTAGTTGCAGCTCCTGAGCGACGCTAGCAAGTGTTAGCAAGGAGAAGAAAGTTTATCACAGCTCGGAGAGAGAGGGAGACCCTGATTTACTCTCAGATTTTCTGTTACACGCAGCGTTTGGGAGACAGAGGAGGTAAGAACCGAAAGGGACTCGACTGTTTACGCGCTTGTGTCCTACACTAGTCATGAGAGATGTTTTTATTTTCTGAAAGTGGCCCAGAGAGTCCGGCAGTCTGTCTGTCAGTCAGTCACAGGAGTGGAGGAGTGATAAACACACCCAGCCGACCAGAAACGCTGCTTAACTGTGGCTAGAAGGGACAGTTTGAAAAACAAAAAAAACAAACGTGTGTTTTGTATATATTCCGATAGAGAATACAACATTTAGAGGGATAGTCAGTGTGTTGGGGTTGGATAGAAAGTGAAAACGGGTCCAGAGTGAGGAGAGTCAGCCCTGAGGCTACGAAAAATCAACCTGCCTGATTTAGCTCGGACATCGTTTTGATAGCTCGTCTGTTTAATCCACGCACACAGTGGTCACTTTCGTTAAATGATAGATTCTTACCCTTATTCGGTTGAACTGAGTGTAGTCTTACTGCATTTACTAGTCTTACTACCCTGTTTTTGACTGAGAGCTTAAAAATGAGTCCACCAGTCGTGATGTCCAGCGAGACGAGGAGATTTGTGTTTCTCCCTCAACACGAGCTGTCGTTCAGTGTAGATAATCACAATACTAACAGTAAAAAGGTTAAAAGTGGCGATCACATATGAGAAGTGAGGGATATGAGGCAGATCGCGAATGCTGGGGAGGTTGTAGTTTCATATCTGAATGATCTGTTGATGCAGAAGGAAGGATCTGTGAAAGGCGACGAAGATAAAAATCGATGGTGGAAACTGATAAGGGACTCCTGCTCAATACTCTGATCAGGGGGTTATTTTTAGACTGAAAAAGGGTTGCTGGATTTAAGCACGAGACCGTGATTGACACTGCTGGTAGAGACTAATCCCCGAGGATGTCCGTTTAGTCCGTTCTCAGGGGCTAAAGCAGGAGAACAGGTCTCCAGATCTCAGCAGGGGATAAGTTGAGCTGCTAGGTCCAAAGAGCCCCTGCGTTTTCAAACGTTCGTAAAATGATATTCAGCACACATTTGCTTTGCTTTAGTAGCTCTGCTTGGACGTCAAGCTCTGGTCTGATGTCTTTAATCAAACAAATGTGCCCTGTGAGAGGCCATGTTCGTGCATTTAACTAAATCCCAACGTGTGCAAAGTAGATCAGCCTGGTGACGTCAGTGTCTGCCCTGAACAGGAGGGAGTTGAAATGGCCCACAGCGTTTTTCACTGAGTAATGCTCATCCTCAACTCTTCTGCTTCCCCAGCCCCTCCGGCATTGATAAGTATTAACGTTACTTATAACTTGTATAGAATCAGAAAACCTTATTGATTCTGGAGGAAATTGCTTATGGGGCAGCTGGTGGCCTAGTGGTTAGAGAGTTGCCCATGCGATCAGAAGGTTGTGGGTTCGAATCCCAGGACCGCTAGAGGTACCCTTGAGCATGGTACCATCCCCAGACACAGCTCTGCCGGGTGCTGCGCTTCTGGCGGTCCACTGTTTTGTTACCTATTGCTGGCAAAGCGATGCAAAATGTTATCAATGGAAATTGCTCAAACTGTTCCACTGAGTAATGCTCATCCTCAACTCTTCTCCTGCCACATTCGCTCCAGCATTGATAGAGTATTACTTTAAACTCATTTTAAAACCAGCTTATATGCTAATAAACAATGAATGAAGTTCTCAATGTGCTCCTCTTGCTTCATCCACTGGTATAACGGCTTTATGGCTGATCATAAACTGAATTCATTTTTGTAACCCGTTGCTGGTAAAGTGATGCCAAGTTGACAACCCCACAGTGTTTTCAGTGAGTCATGCTCACCCTCAACTGTTCTACTTCTACATTCCCTCAGAATCAGAAAGCTTTATTGATCCCAGAGGAAATTGCTTAAGGGGGGGTCTGGTCTGCTAATTTTTAGGGAGTTGCCTCTGCAGTGAGAAGGTTGTAGGTTTGAATTGCCACTGAGCTACCCTTGAGCAAAGTACCATCCCCACCCACTGCTCCCTGGGCGCCCCACTTTGGTGGCAGCCCACTGCCTCTCTTGGTGGCTGGGTTAAATGAAGAGAAAGAATGTTACGCTGTTCATACTGTGTGGTGTGGTGTGTTCATGCGTGACTTCAAGGGGCCACTTTACTTTTCTTTGCTTTTTATGACTGCACAGAGACGAGAACAATATATAAAGTCTAAATAAATCCATAAATCCTTAATAGGAAATATGCGATGTTATATACATACAACTGCTGGGTATAAATGTTATAGATAAGTAGCTTACAGTGAAGTGAGTTATGCAGGCATTAAGTACAGGGTTATACGCTAATAAACAATGAATGAAGTTTTCAAAGTGCTCCTGCTGCTTCATCCACTGTTGTCTTATATGGTCAGGACTTTATGACTGATCCATAATTCATTTTTGTTACCCTTTGCTGGTAAAGGGATTTGGTTTGTGTGTGTCCCCCCAATGAATCCTGGGATTTCTTAATAATGCTGTAAGTAGAGATTCAGTAATTTGTGAGATGTAGAACATAGGTTTTGTTTTTATTTGTTGCTACTTGTTCTGACTGAGTCGTCTTTTCCTGGCTGGGAGGATGTGTCCTCGGTGTGAAACATGGAACATTTAGCTACCCTTTAAGGTGACATGCATTCATAAAAAGCTGGTGTGCCAGGGGTAGCCCTGTAAAAACACTCAGTTGGCCCCTACTTTCTTCCTCAGGGCTGCTTTTGACATTTGTGTGGTTCTGGGTACTAAGAACAGTTGTAATTCATTTTTACAAGACTTTTTTTTATTTTTTACATGACTTTTTCTCTTCATCCAGGGTTTCTGCGGAGTCTTAAAAACATTAAGATTTTATGTACTTGGTCTTAAATCACTCGCCTCAACAATAAAGCATTTACTGGTTGGTACGCTCAATCAACCAGACAGTTTTTCTCACTGTATCTTCAGACTGATATGTGTCAATGATTTCTTCTCTGTGTTGTGTGTCATTCAGAAAGTCTGGGCTGACTTACTGTGATTTAAATGTGGCTTAATGGAGCTAAAATGCTGCAGGCTGAATTGGTGGCTGTATGTAATACATGAAAATAAGTACAGGGAGTTTTTACAGTTTACTTTCCATATATAAACAGTTTTGACCTGGATGTGAATTGTATATTTTGAAACAGTGTTTCATATATCAAGCTGTGTTAAATAAAAATAAAAAAAAGAGAAACTAGACATGGTCTCTTCAGAGGCCCTGTAAAGAACTCTAAAGCTACAGTAAAATGCATTGGTGGTTTACATGCACACAGAGGTGTAAACCTGTGAAGTGATGAAGGACAAATGAAAGACATAAAAAGGCAGCTTCAAGAGTCCTGTCAGTATGACTGTACATCTCTTTTAGTCTCACACCTCTCCAGCTGAAAGTGTGTCACCCACCCTGGACACACACAGACACACACTGATGCGTCAGCTGTGTGTCACTTTCTTAACAGGCCTTGTATGATAATGCAGTCCCCCATGGAAGTTTATCAGTTATCAGGAAAGAGCCAGAGTGAAAACGTTTCTTGAAGGGTTTGTGGAAAGACAGTCAAGGAGCACTGCTCGTAGCGCAGATTAGCTAAAGAGCGCGTGGACGTGAAGGCTTTGCAGTTGGAGGTTGGGAGATGGTGACTGAAGATAATTGCTGTGTGTGCAGTATGTGCCTTTCCGATCCTGCGATCTGTGATGTAGAGCGAACTGATAAGTGATTTTAATCAGCTATTAGCATTTTTTGCCCTCTCTCAAGGTCTTCCTGTTGTCTGTGAGATTTGGACGTTTGGAAAAGAAATTCACATTTGGTGATCCCTGTAATTGGAGCTTGTAAAACACAGCGGTTCAGTAAACTGTGGAAATGAAATCTGTGCTGCAGATTTGTGCTAATGAGGAAATATCTGCCACAGGCGAGTGCACTTTGACTCAACATCTCGCATTTTAGTGTGAGAATCATCTCTTTTTAAGAAGGCAGCTGTTTTATTCATGTTTCAAAACAGATTGATTGAAAATCCATCTCAGTCCCAAGTGGCGGGAGATTTTGAAGTCCTCTGCACCGGATCGTTAACCATACAGGCAAATCTAAGAGTAAACATCCAAAGTAATGTCCGGATCATATCGGCATCGGCAGATATTTACGTTACCAGCATGGGACTGATCTTAGATTTTATTTATCTTTGTAACCATAATTATCAAACCGGTGGGATGTGACAGCCGGGCCAAAAAAATTTTCAGTAGTTTTCTTGTCAGAGATATGTTTTTCAGAGATATTAATTTTTGTCCTGCCACAGCATTACATTGCTATTTGGGTTGAATTTATTCTCCAGTTTCCAGATTATATATATGTTTTTCCTCATTGGCATATATGTATGTGGGAAAATGTCTTCATTGGCTCTATATCAGTCCATCCCTATCTAGAACTCACAGTGAGTATAGTGAGAATATTCAGCCGATGCTGAATGACTGTAATTTGGAGTTTCAGAAATATTGCCGTGATCAACAGTATTGTGTTACCGGGAGGTCACACAGTTCATGTGGTTCAGATATTCTTGCAGGTCACTTTAGTACACGGAACTCAGGGTCTCTTTCGTGGAACAGCATCAAACAGGCCAGTAGCCTAAGTGTAGCTTAGTTAGAATTAACGTGCCATTCCAATGTAAGGCGTTCCTCACATTCACTTTAATGTTCTTATCCGCTCTGATCCAAATTAATTATTTGTAGAGCTGCTTGTTTGAGCAGCCCTGTTTTCAGCTAGAGAGAGCACACTCTTTTCTAGTCTGGTCTGTTGAGATGGAATGCCTAACACTGACTTTCTGCTGCTGAAAGTGTTTTACCAAATGTAGAAACAAAACGTTTTGCATGATGACCATGTTTATACCTTAACGCTTCCTCGCAAGTGGAGAAATGTACAAAATGCATTGGTGCATTCACAAAAAGTGCATGGCTCTGAGAAGGATTTTGAGTAGTGTGCAGCATTCGTTTGTGCACTTTCCTGTTATGACAGGTGGATAAACTGCCTTTTTTAACCCAGGTAAAGGTGTAATAACTGACTGCAAAAACATCATTGAGCTGTTATCAGCCACCACCATATTCCAAGATTTTTTGTTTCAGATGCTGGCCAGGCTCATCCTGTAATATAGGATGGCCATGTAACCACATCCTCCCTGATCCAGAGATTTTCCATCCAGTCTTTAGGGACCCTACGCCAGCCTGTATTTTTATTCTGTTCCAGCTCCAAACACAGCAGTCAGACAACCAAATGCTGTGAAATGCCAATTACCTGGCTCAGCTGCTATGAAAATGGAAACGACATAAAACTGACTGATGGTCCCCAAAGACTGGATGAAAAATGTTTGGATTAAAAATGATATGCTTTCATGGTCAACCTTCTTGGAACGATAAAAGGATCTCCACTTGGTGCCAAAAATGAGAAGAAAAAAAAAAATCATTTTTTTGGACTATATTAAACAATCCCATCTAACTGACTACACCTGGAAAACATGTCGAGTAGTAAAGCCTCTGCTGCAGCACCCAGTCTGCCAGTGTACCTTAAATGAAAGCTTGTTTTGGAGCCAGAAAGACTAGTTTGAGTGTGTTTGACTGAGTTTGCTCTGACTGCTGAGCAGAACTCAACAGCGCATGTTCTGAGACCACCCTCTGACTGAGATTGTTTGAAGCATCAACCAGTTGCTGAATTGTCACCCAATTCATTAATGTCCACATGCTCATTTTGACATGTGATGTGTTTTTTTAATGTGTGTGTGCAAAGTGGTCCAGTTTCATCTTTGTTGTTGTTGTTTGCTACCTTTAGTAGAAACAAGGCATTAGTATCCTGTGGAAATAATTTACTTTGAGGTAATATCGTGGACCTTAGAACCTAATCAAATGGCAAACGTTGCTGTCAAAAAATATTAGACACCAGTGCTTCTCTTAATTAGCCTGCAGTTATTTGCTGTCAGTAAATATAAACACTGCCAGCTCCTGACTCTTGTTTCTGGTGAAAGCAACACTCACCTTCACTTTGTAAGTATAAAAATACAATTCAGAAATTGGTAACAGCCAACATTAATATGTTTTAAAACGTTTGGTCGATGCCTTGCTTTTGCCTTTAGTGTACAGGTTTGGTGCGATATCGAACCGAGAATATTGGTATTGTATACAAAATGCTAATTTATCCCAAAATGGCAGAGGCATTGAAATATGACCATAAACCTGGGACTTTTTGATATGTACTCTAGCTAATAATAACTATTGAGCAGAGTTTGTGTACTCTTAAGCCCTATTCCATCTGTATGAGTTTTACCTGTAGAGATGCTCTAGTTTAACATGAGGCTTTCTGCACTCAGTGAATTCACTGTTGATCAGTGAAATGGGTAAATTATTATTGATTTCTCACTTATTTATTCTTACATTTTAGTACACTTGTTGAAAATAGTGGTAAATTAGCACTAGATACAAAAATCAGCCCAAGCCTTACCAAAGGGCTCGTGTTACTGCATATGTGGCGATGTTCTTTTCAGCTGTAAGAAAACTGTTGGTTTAAGAATTTGTCAATGTTTTTGTCTGAGTCTTTTGAAGCGTGAGTAGAGTCTACGCCAAGTTTCGTCGCTTGTGCTATAACTAACTTGACAAGCATGCAACGTTATAATTTGTTGCGCGTAGTGTTCAGTGTTGCATTGTTTGCAGGGTTTTGTGGCTGTGTGAAGGTCTTCTGAATAGGAGGGGTATTGAGTCAGCAGGGGTCTGTGGAAACATTTCTCTTCTCTGCCGTGCCCCTGTTTTGGTGGAATGCTCTTCAATAGTAACCACCCTTCAATTCTTGTGCGCGTTTGCCCTTCCTCTGCCCGCTTGTCAGGACTCAGTTTTATTTGTTTTCCGCTTGAATCCAATTATCTGTCGTCATCATAGTTTTCTCCTTTAGAATGTTTTCCGTCTCTCAGCCAGACTTCAACATCTGATTGTAGTTTATTAATATCTCTCTTTGTGCCAGTTTGAGTTTGTCCTATGAAAAAAAAGTCTGTGTTTTTATCTTGAGAAAACAAAGGTTCTTGCTTCTAAACTGTTTTGAAATTTGTGCTTGTATAACCTAGGAGCACCTTAGTGTTTGAGCTTTGACACCTAATGCACTGTTATCACGAAATCTTATCTTCAACTGTGTTACGTCACATTGCATTAATAGGAATAGAACATCTTCTGGCAGCCTTTTGGAGTAGGCGGCTTGTGAGGCACTTTTGACTAGGCGTGTGTGTGTGTGTGTGTTCTCTAGGTGGTCAGTTATAGAGGACTGAGCTTTACTGATATGAAAATACTTGAAATTATTCTGAAAGTGTGGATTATCATACAATGTGTGTATGCGTGCCTAAGAACTCACGGCATTTAGCTCTAATTGCTATTATAACATTTGAAAACAAACAGTATGTAACTATTCCAGTGAGAATTTTTCTTTCTAAGCGGTTCTGCCCCCCAAGGTCATCTCTGCAACCTCCTAGCACATCCAGTACTAAAATGAAGCATATGATATTTCAGAAAGTTCATTAAAATAGCAGTATTTCGTGTAGAAATATTCTCTTTTGTAAGTAATCTTTTTTGTGCAAAGTACTGCTATTTGTTCACACCAACCTAACGTCATGTTTAATAGTGTGGAAGATGTATGCTACTTACCCTGACTTTGTACGATTTTACGCTGAAGGTTTTACGTGGAATCGTTCCATAAATGTTTCCTGTATCTGAATGCAAGTGGAAGAACATGTCAGGAATTGTATTATTCGTGTGTTTACTGTGGTTCTGTTGGGAACAGGGCCGACATGTCCGTACAGGCGAACAAGGCAGTTGCCGAGGGCGACTCAACGCCACTGGATCACAGTGCTGCCAATCGCTACTGAATTTGTGATGCAGAATCGCAGAACCGCATTTTTAACATGGAGAGAGACGTGACTCACCATTCCCCCAGGCCACCGATCAGCTACCTCTTAAGTCGCCAAACCCACCCCCCAACAACTTCTTCTGAATGCTTTGTCTTAACTGTGCGTACCTATCCGTTCATTTGTTTGAACTGTTTCATATTGCTGTATTCATTTAGCCTGCAACGTACAAACACTGTAAGAAAAGATCCATTTATAATGTTACTGTATTTGTTACCTGATATTTAACCGATAATAATAAATAGCCAGTAAAACAGGCCCAAAAAATGTCAGTTGACCAAATATACATTACACGCTAAAAAATTAGGATCGGTCCATCTCTTTTATCGAAGGTTTTTACACAAGTCTTTTTTTTTATTATTTTTTATTCACAATCCCATATAAATTCTTTCAGCCAGTAGAATGAGTTCAGTTTCTCTTATTTACTGCTGTCTTGTCACACTGTCTTGTCTTTCTCATTGTTTGCTGTTTAAAATTTAACGGCGTGAATCATTACCCCATTACGACCTGAAGATTGACTAACATGTAGTGAGGTCCAGCCTCCCCAGGGTCTTATACCTAAACACATCCTGCAAATTAAATATGATGGATTTGTCTGCCATTTGAAGCGTGACTGCATTAAACACTGGTCGGTTCAGCATTTATTCTCTGTAACTCATATTGATTTGCAATGTGCTTAGCTAGCTTTAGAATTGGCATTAGCGCTTAAATAAATAAAAAGGCAGATTTTCTCCATCATTGCATTCCAATAAACAGGATCCCTCTTTCTCCCTCAGTAGATGTCAGATTTCTCTTTACAGTCTGCATTAGGGTTGTATGGCAGTTCAAACTACTTCCTTTTTTTAATATTCATTTTTTACGACCATGCATATTTATGGAATACCTGTGCAAGTATGATGCAGATGGCGAAAAGAAAAGAGGAGCAGTAATCCTCAGCTACACACATCTTTTGCCCTGAGCTCAGACCAGTCTGCTTGCACACACCCACACCAGCTGCTGGTGAGAGCTTAACTCTCTAGATCTCAGCATGGCAGCCTACAGCAGCTATTTGCTTTCTCCCTGCAGACATACACACCAATCCACCACTACAGCAAAACCCCCGACCTAAAATAATGTAGGTCCCCATCCTGCTGCAGATCTGACCTGTAATGGCATGGATTCCGCAAGACCACTGTAGGTAGATACTGACCACTGCACACCAGGAGCCCTCCACAAGACCTGCCGTTTTGTAGATGCCATGACCCAATCGACATCAGTGTTTAGCCCTTGGCAGAGTCGCTTAGTGCCTTATCCTTGCCAATGTTTCCTGCTTCGCACACATCAGCTTCACCTGCTGTCCCACCCCTTGACAGGTGTCACTGTAACAATCATTGTTATTCATTTCACCTGTCAGTGGTTTCATGTTATGTCTGATAGGTGTAGAATCCCATGAACAGTCTCACATCACTGAGTTTTTCCTGCTGCATGCTATACTTGTTCTTTATTTATTAATTTCTCTTGAATATTTTTATTTTTTTTTCTGGGGAATGCATTGTCAAGAAGGAGGGACTAATCATGGCTACACTAAAGCAGTGGAGATTTCACTTAAGCCGAATTTCTGGTCTTAGTACGTTCATTATTAGTCATTTCTGGTTGTATATTAAAAGCCCTTGGGGGTGGAAATGTTTGTTGCGAATGCCATCTCACGATGCCGCCTATGAATTCTGCCAAGACATGGCAGGACATCCATTGACTCATACAGTGTGCGGCCCGATCTTTTTCCTGTCTCTTGCACACCGTCTTGCTCTGCTTCCTGTCCCTTGAATTTGGAGTCCTTCCAGTCCACAGCCAGTTTCAGTTTTGTTACGCTGTTTTTCCCTTATTGTGTTGTGTTTATTTATTTATTATTTATTTATTTAATTTTTTAATTTTTTTGCAGAATTGCCCTGTGGGTGAGTTTTTTGTCTTGGTGTCTTTGTTTTGACATTTACTGAGAGACCGTTACCATGATGATTTATAGTCCAGGATGTGAGGCAGTGTCTTAATACACAGACTGAGATCTATTTTGGTCAGTCAGATGTCTGCACTCATGTTACAGGTAGAGCTGTAATGTAATCGCTCCAGCACCTAGGCTGACGTAGTGGAGTATTGGTGATACTTGTCTGAGTGACTCTCTCTGTGAATTGAGAATACCAAGCACGTTTAAAAGTTGCCATGAATTCATATTATGCTGGCATGGCAACACACTGCAGTAACGGCAGCTGATCCTTCATTTTCTGTGGCATCAAGCGGTGTATAGTGAGACAGCCCTGTTGAATTTTCAGTGGAATTTACAAATTAATCTGGCCAGTGCATCTGTGATCAGATGGCCAGTGATGTTTGTTTTATTATTGTTTATAACTTGAGCCAAAATATTTAACCTCAGCTACTGTCCCTTAAGAGTTCTAAATTGAATGAAAAGACCTTATTTTGTATGTGACTATTGTTAACCACAGGTGTACATCACTTGCAGTTGACTTAATTTTAATTGGATTTTGTTGAACCTGTATGTACAGATATAAAAATGACTTCACCTTTAATTACAGTTTGAAGTTGTTAAAAATAGTAAACCAGCTGTGAGTGGCATTTTTAATAGCAGTTTTTTTGTGTATAAAATGCACAATGAAAAACATAAGAACAATGAAGGTGCTCCAACATAAAGCATTGAACTTAATAGTACATTTACTTTACCATCATTAAATAAAAAATGGTATGTAGGTAATTTCATTTTTTTAAAAGTAGTCTGACTGCAACCAGTCTGTGATGGTAAAGGACCATGTGTTTGTGAGATCCTTTTCCCCTCCTCCAATCAGAGTGGAATGTGAGGTTTCAGCTTTGTAATAATAGTTTATTCTATCAAGTTATTTGATTAGGCTAAGTTGCCGTTTTATCATGGAAAGCACCAATGAAGGCTAGGTGCAGACCAAGTTGAGCTCAGTCACAGATACAGAGCTAAGTAAAGGACTGAGTTTTTGGAGCTACTGGCCCATCTGAACTTGAGGAGGATCACAGGGAAGGGCTGGTGCAACATCTACATCCAAAATGCGATAAACAGGTGTGAGGCTCTTAATTCCTTTTTCATATTTAGATGATTTATTAAACTTGGGCCTTCCTATCATCCTCTTATCCTAAGGTTGTGCGGTTTCTTTGCCCTAAATGAAACCAGCTATAATTTGACTTTTTCACACATTCCATATGGTTACAGTCTTTTTTTATGAAATGATGAAACGTGTTTAGTGTATAAATTTTGTGACTTAAAATTCGGATTAAAATGGGGTATTCTGATTATGCCGGCCTGCGGTTTAATACTGCAGTATATCAAACCACTGAATACTGACACATGTCTAGCTGGACCAGTGTATGCATGGTTAGTCATCAGTAGGGTCCTGGCTCATTGTCTGTTCTCTCTATATGCTGCTGTGGAACACTGTTCATCTGTAATTCAGGTGTCACAAGCCCAGTTCCACTCTTCCACCCTGAAGATTTCTGCCACTGACTCAGGGTTGCTTTTGGCTTCAGTGATTTCGCAGGTTGCACCTTACGGCTGGCTGAGCGCTTCCTCTCTCAGGAGCGGTGAGTCACACGTGAGGGCGCCGAAAAGAGCCGTCTCAGCACAGTTCCAGCCTGCCCCAAGTGCACACTTCCAGAGGTCATCTGCTATTAAAAAAAAGATGTAAACTGATTACAAATCTCTTTCACTATTGAGCGCAGGCACAGGCACCTGCTCAAACATGCACATTAACAGTGGCATCCTGTGGCGCACCTGATAGACACATGGTAATGAGTGTGTAATGTTCAATGTGCTTTGGCCCAGTTTCCTGCTCTTTTTGTGTTGATGTACAGCTGAGAGTAGGCAGTATTGGCAGCAGCCAGTGTTTCTGCTTTTCATAGGAATTGCTCAGATCATTCCAGCCTCTTTCATGCCCATCCTTGGATGATATGCCTTTCAGAAAGCTAACCATAACCATCATCTGAACACGGAAACATCTGAAAATATCTATAATATCTATATTTTCTAATATTTTCTAATATCTGATTTTGATTTTTTATTTTTTTTAATCCATGGCTGGTTCTGATATTGAAACATTTGCAGTAATGTCTTATTCAAAACATACAATAGAACAAATTCCAACACACTTCAGTTATGCTACTCATTGTAGTGTGTTGAGATTGAGAGTGTGATAATCCCTGTTAAGTGATATGCAAGAAATAACATAAAAGTCTATCGATTTGTTTTCTTGGCAGCTGGATAAATTATGGATCGACAAAGACATTTGTTGATGTTCGCTCTTGCATTTAGCTTAACTCTGTGTGACCCAATAAAAGTTTCTGTTATTCTGACCATTGGCTGCCTGTAACATGTAAGAACAGTCCTGGATGAGTAATGTTATGTTTGCAGTATGGCAGTTATAATATGGATGTCGCACACAGGTAATTTTAGAAAGAGCCCAACTCCCCCACCCAACCCTCTATGAATTCACAACTCACTGGTTTCTCTGAAAGACTGAAGCTATATAATGTAGGAGCTGAGAGACACAGATAAACTGAAATAGCAGCAGAGCTAATTGCTGCATCTATATAATTTCGTAAGAAACGTATAAATAATTTGCAGAGTCGCTCGCTTACCAAAGTTATTGATTGCAGTCATCATTTATAAAGCTACAATTGGCTTCTTATTATTGATTCTGCTATAAATAGTGCAACATTATGTTCCGACTGCTGAATTTGATGAAACATGATGGCAACAAACCTGGAGCTCGGAATTTGCCAAGAAAGAGAGACTTTCTTCACTGACAATGAAAGTATATTGGTGAGCAAAGATTTTAAAAGATTCATGTTTTAAAATCTAAGGAGTCAGACCTGGCCTCCTTATCTGAATTAGCATTATGTCTCAGTGTGGTGATGTGTCTCTCTGCCAGTTGTAGAAACTGTTTTTTGTGACTTCAGTGTAGAGTATTGTGATGTTTATTGATGTATATCTTCTGTGTAATCTTCAAAACACAGCTCCAGTGGACTTCCAGCATCCGGTGAACTTCCTCTGTCTGTGGCACAGTAGCCTTCAGTGTTGCTGAGCTGTTACTCGTGATGTGTGACCAGTCAGACTGTCCTGTGGGTCGGACTGTACCGCAGACAGAGAGAGATCACTGCATCAAAGCCATAGCAGCACATTTTTAAACTAACTTATTTTGTCAGCTATCGGATAAAAAAAAATAAAAACTAGACCAATAAATAATACTGAATACCAGTCCTCTGCCAAGCCAATTATAGGTTGACCCTGAAACTGTATGTGGTATTAGTGTCCTGAAAATTGAAGCCCTGCATTTCTGATCTTTCGCCTCTTCTTTCTCTCAGTAGTGGGAGTACCAAGTGCCTCTAGAGTGGATGTTTCATCATGCATGGAATAGATTTCTCTCCTGTACCAGAACTGTGAGAATAAATTAAAACCTAGGTAGCTCTGCTCCAAGTACAAAGACATTCACTACTGGATTTCCTGCAGTTTCCTGTGGCTGGGTTGTCATCATAATGAATTAATTAATTGTGTGTGTGCTATCCTTTTACTTGTTTTTGAGAAGATGCATTCCACAGATCTCCCAGTTTAATCATAATTTACTCTTGTACAAATAGTCATGTGTGTGTTTTGTAGAAAAATATTAATTAAAATTCCTGTGTTATAGTGAGGACCACAACATTTATAATGAAAATATCAATTTTCTTTCTATCTTCAGATATAAAGCTGATAATGCTTAAATGATGATATATGTTACGATAATAATTCACGTTTCTTGTACTTTAGATTTTTGTTTTTTCTTGTTTTACTTCTAAGTGAGTGAAATGAAATTACACTGATTTTTTAAAATCCGTGTTCAGTACCTCATTGAATCCAAGTGGGATTGCTCTGTAAGTGGCTGGGCAGCTGGTCCCAGCAGGTCACTGCACTCAGTCTATAGGGTGCAGGAATACAATAAGTTGACTAAAAGCAATAAAAAAAAGTCTATACTTGATAAGAAGCGTATGTGTCCAATATTCTCAGAGATCTCTGAGGGATTTGCAGCTGACAACTCATATGAAGCTGAGCTGGTAAAACTTTGCCTAGCTTGTGGGGGTGTGCTGGTGATATTGGAGTTGTGATGAGAGGCCCAGTCTCACTTGGGGCCCCTCTGGCGCCTGTGTGGGAATTTGCGTTAGCATTCCTTCACAGTGCCCCACTGTGTGACACAGACTGAGTGAGAGCTGCTTTTGCGCCGGGACACTGAAGAACCGAATGCAGGAAAGGCTTCCATTAGCTCTGGGAGTTCTGTAGGGGGGGGGTTAGGGGAGTGGTTTGTGAGAGGAACCCCACAGGGACTTACTGGCATGCTGAATTTTAACGCTAACTCAATGTGGGCTGAGGTAGACCAGATTTCTCATTGTCCCTGTTTTATGTCTTGAGGAATAACAGCAGTGACAGTGACAGATAAGCGAAATCTCAGGCTGGAGTACTTTTTTTTTCTTCTCCATTTTATTGGTTATTTAATGCTACAGACTGCTGTTGGTAAAGGGGCAGAACTTGATCCTGAACATTTGAATAAACACATGCAAAAGTGGAAACAGGAAATCCTCTCCATCTTTCTGGCACGCTGTAGGGAGATAAGTGGAACAAATCTGGCCTCAGGATTCAAAACAAGGCCAAGCACAGGCAGCACTTCTCTGTAAAATGCTCACGCATTCTTGGCAGGATGGTTTTAAAAACAGGTGTCTTTCAGGAAAAGAGAACATGCGTTGCATCCACTTCTTTAAAATGCATTCAGTAGCCCTTTCCGCTTGCCTGTCTACTCCCACTTTCACTCTGTGGAAAATTCTCTTCAAGCTCGGTTCATCAAGGGAGAATGCTGTACAGCAGGGGTCTCAAACCTGTCCAGAAAGGGCTGCTGTGGGTGCAGGTTTTCATTCCAACCAAGAAGAAGCCACACCTGAGTAACTGAAAACCAAGACCAACTGATTACA
>JBBPCY010000150.1:6423720-6448088 GCA_037974405.1 Brachyalestes nurse | reverse complement strand
CTCATATAATTGAAGTCAAAGCAATTGTTTAAATCTAGCACCTTTTTTTCTTTACTATGATGTACTTCTTAGTTAAAATGCAGCAGTAAGGTTGTTCTGTTACTCCATCATAGGTGGTGGAGGTGGTGGTGGGAGTGCAGTATGATGGTGATGTTAAAACATTTTTGAGGCAAGCAAAATCCATTACAGTTTCATTGAAGGATGCAGGCCAACACGAATGTTTATATGGCACTATATAATGAGACATGAAACCAAAATGTCCTTTTCCCCCATCCGTTTACTATCATTTTACAGTGTCTGCTGTTTTTTCATGACATTCTGCATTACTCTTTTTTCCCTTCTTGGAGTCCAGGACATTACTGTAAGATTAAGTGGAATGTGGTTGAACATAATTGAATGAGTTGTTAAAGAAGTACTTTTTGCTGGACTTTAATATACTGTTAAATATTAATTGCTGAAATAATTCTGAGCATTACAACATTTGAATATATATATACTGCTGTTTTTATGCGTTTAATGCTCTAGATGTGCTCCTTCAGTGTTACTCCTTGTTTAAAGTATTGTGTGTGTGTGTGTGTGTGTGTGTGTGTGTGTGTGTGTGTGTGTCTCTCTCACAGACTACAGAACAGCTACACAGCATCACAGAGAGCCAATCAGGACCTGGAAGAAAAGCTGCACGCCCTGGTAACCTTTCTTTTTTGTTTTACCTTAACCTCCCCTCTACATTCATCTTCATGAGTGATATCTTTCATTTCCTTTGTTTGTGTTGTCTGTCCTAATGAAGTGATATTCAATGAGTTTGTAAAGAATAACACCTTTGTCTCATTTAATGCCACCCAGATTAGATTAGTGACTAACCTTTAATCTGCATCTTAAACAACATGTCACATGGTGCCCTTTACATAGTATCCCAGACAGCTTGCTGCTGTTTGACTCTACAGTCTACAAGTCAGCCATGCAGTCACTAAGACTAACATTGCAGATATAGAGGATGGTAATTATTTCATGTGGAAGTCAGTGGGGAATTCCCTCTCATTCCCTCTGCCCTGCATTCCCTCTCTCCAGTCACTGATCTGTACTGTAATGTAAGCGTGTGTGAACACATACATGACCCTGATATGGTTTTAATGAATTTTAATGCCCATCCAAGGCATGTTGCACAGAGCCATGTTCTTGTTAAGCTGTGGTTAAGCTCAAATCCGAGCCCTGTAGGGGAGACATCAGGAACACGACTTTAATTCCACTGTTGCCCCCAGGTGTTTTTATCACAGGGAGTTGTGCTTGTCCAAGTTATTATTCATTCATGTTTGTTTTTTAGGCTAATGGGTTCTTGGAAAGATCAAAAATAGACATGTTTCTTACATGTAGCCTGTTTGGTTTAGAGAAGGCCCAGGTGTGGAACAGTTGAAAACAGAAATATACTCAACTATGTGCAGTTTGAAGCACTTTCTTGCAGGGCTTTGTAGCTGGATGTCCTTCACTACATCCCTGTCAAAGTCCAGCTACTGATTACTTGATAAAAAAAAAATTAAATCCATAATCTTTATGAATCTGCCTAGGGGTCAGATTACAGTCTAGATGAAATTACACAGGAAATTATAAGGAATTGTCTGAATATTCTCCACCAGAAGGTACTGGCCACAAAAAGTGAGGAAACTCACAATTTAAATAATAATAATAATAATAAATGTTTAAATGGAAACATGCATAAGGGATGTCCGTTTAAACATTTTATTATTTTAAATAACAAAATGTTGGCTATTACAAATCATGGGTATGGATTCCTTTTTTGTGTTATTAGAAACAATGAGTGCTTGATTATTCATCATAATAATTACTATATTATAATTACTATATTGTATTTTAGCAATGACTTGATTACAAATATAAACGTTTGTGACAGCCTCTATGTTTCTAATAATTTCCTCTTCTGTAAAAGAATTGATTCCACTTTCTTTCCCTTTCGCCCCAAGTCACCAATATGTCCTGCTTGACTAATCAGTGTGGTTTGCTTGTCCAAGCTGATAACTTTGACAGATCAATCAGGTTCCTCTAACTGGATAGAGTACACTCTCGGCATGTTATTCATCAAAGCTTAGAAAGCCTTTTTTCTTCTCTCGTAAACATTTGAAGACTGACAAATCTGATTTTTTGAGCCAGAATAAAACATGAAATGGGAGAAAATAATCAGCCACGTCAAATGATGCAGTGCGTTTAAAGGCTTTGATGTTCTTCAAAAGCTCCCTCTAACTCCCATTATGTTGGGCAGCGGCTCCACATTTCCTCGTGCCAGAACAGGTGATTGATTACCACTTTTGCTGTAATGGTTTTACATCCCATTAATGGTAGTGTTGGATAGAACTGAGTCAGCACAAGCTGCTCCAGTTGTGATGAGGTTCAGTTTGTGATTTAATAAGCTCAGAGCTCTGGAATTATTTGTCAAGCATGTTATGAAGGCAGCATACGTCCACCAAAATATTTATCGTAACTGCTGGTATTTATCAGAATTTAACGTTAAAAGGGTTTTATGATGGATGTAGGACAGAAAGTCTACATAACTGTGCATGTTTTATCCTTTCAGTGCTGTTCAAATGCTAATGCAATCAAACATTTTTGGAGTGAAAAGTATTGGAGTGACTCTCTAATCACAAGACTTTACATGTTTCTCTAAAGGAGCCTGTTAAATGACCTCTAGTAAGCATTTGGGTTGAACTGCTGTTTGATTTTGCAAATTGTATCATTGTTTATTGTACTAAGCTATGTATATGGGATAAAATAGGCTAAAACTTTATTAGTCCTTCAAGTGGGAAATGTACGTTAAATTTAGAGCAGCAAAAACTATAGAATAAAGCTATAGCATACTATACAAATAATAAAATATATAAATATAGATATGTATATATGTATAGGTATGTGTATAATGTAAACACATTTCTTGATCATATTAGGCATATTTGAGCAAAATGTAATGTGTTGGCAGTTCGGGTGTCATGGTGACAGAACAGCACATCAGTCCCCATCTTACCTGTTTAGGTGCTTTAAGGAAAAACTCATGGAGAAAGTGATGCTTGAAGAAGTTCAGTCCTTCTTAATAACAAACTTTCCAAATAAAGATTTGCTCTTGCTCATACTGTACTCAATCACATTCTGTGTGTTTTCTTTCTCCCCTCACCATTGCTGTCTCTTTCTGTCTCTGTGTTTCCTTTTATTTCTGTTTTCTCCATTCATGCTGCCTTGTGACTTGGGTATCTCACCACCATCGCAACCCTCACCGCCATCATCATCATCATCATCATCATCATCAGGCCGCTGTCAGTCAAACCTGGGTCTATGCAGTTGCGTGACGGCTCTTACTCTTCTCTCTCCTTGTTCTTCAGAGCGCATTAGTGTAGATGTCATTTTCCGTCCTCCCCTGCCTCGCTCTCCTCTTCTCACTCTGCATGTGACTTCTTTCCTGATGGTCTCCTGATACCGACGCCATCGCTCTACTGTGCAGTAGGGTCCAAGTGTGCAGTGCCTTAGTTGAAATATACAACGCCTGAAATATCTGCATCCAAAAATTGCCAACAGCTTACGTAGCTGTTTTTGACTATTATTGTACATTTTAAATTGTGGAAAATTATTAAGACATCAAACAATTACTACAATAGGAAATATTGGCCATCAGTGAACATTTAGGCTTTTTTTCCATCCTACAGTCACACTGCCTTGTTACAACACACTTGATAGCATGTACATAGATGTCATAGGTGGATATGAAGTCAAAAAATGATGAAGCATGTAAACATAAAACATTTTTAGATGTAACTTATGCTGTTTGGATGACCGTTGATGCTGCGGGGCTGTTGATATTTCAGTTACTGAACTTCAACCTTGAATGGTATCCATATAAACAGTTTCTCCACTCCCCTTTCCCTCTTGTTAGCTTGCTTGATTGTGCTAGTGCTGGTAGTGCTGAGTATCTGCTGTCTGCAGAAATGGCTCTATGTTATTACTAGTTTTAAGTGGGCTCTCAAAGCACAGCTGCTGTTTCTGTGCCCTGGTTTTATTGTTCCACCATGTCCACTTCAGTCAAACAGGAGCTGTAAACCTAAATGCTTTTTTTATTGACCAGCACCAGAGTTAACCGCTGCAGTCTTTTTCTCGTTTTCACTCACATCTCTTTTAGTGTCCTCTCAAGCAGAAAGAGCTGGTTGGAATTTAAGTTGCGATGAAACAGTTTCCCTTACACCCATCAACTGCAGTCCTGGCCTCAGATTATGGAAACAATTTTCAATTCTAAGTCTCTTTTAGTAGAGGATTAGACCTAACCTGTGGGTGAGGAGCCGGCACACAGTGTCTTGTTAATTTGATTCGTCTTTATTTTTAGATTGTAATGTCCGGTCATCAGATTACGCACTCATTTTAGTTACATTTTGAGCAGCGTAGATCTGCTTAGCTCTTCTCTTTTCAGATGCTGCAATCAATTCAATTAAACCCAGTGTCTCTCTCGGCGTTAGGAACATGTAGTGGGTCCATAATGAAGATGTTAGCTTTGTATACAGTTATAATGATGTTAACACACTGTTGGCAGAGATATGGAAAATGTAGGTGGGTGGTTGTGGGTGGGGCAAATGAACTTTTTTTTTTCCCTGTACACACACACACACACACATGCACGCACGCACGCACAGAGGTCAGCTGGATCAGCATAGTAATGCTAATTGATATGGAGTTTTCCAGCTCAGAGGTTTGGGGAATATTTATGCTGTCAAAACCCTAGAAATAATTTATTCATTCTTTGTGGTAGATTAGATACATTTGCTTTTACTTGGTCTTTAGAATATGTTCCCTGTTGTAACTGAATGGGCCTTTCTTACCTAATAACAAGCCTTACACCACCAGAGCTGCCATTATTCATTGTAATAGCAATTACATATTTTTGCAATTGCAATTGTATTTAATATGAATCCAGTCATTTATATGCTATTGTAACAGCAACCATCTAATATACATTAAATCTGTAGATACAAGCCTGCACACATTCGTGAGATCCAGCTGCTGTGTGTTTCCGCTCTTTCAGTGAAGCACACACAAGCAGTTTGTGTGGTAATAGCAATCTCCTGTATTCAGACTGATTTACATTGCTTTGTAATCACATGTGTAATGACCTTTCATAATGACATGGCATGTGGATCCTCTGTTTATAATTCAAATTGCACAGTAATCAGTAATCTGATTCATTGAGAATGCACATTTTTAATCAATTAACAAAGTAGTTGTAAAGTATTGTGACAGCCTCACACAACAAAACATTTTCCTCATCTGACATTGTTCTTGTTTGTCTAAATAAATGATGAACTGATAGGACTTTCAGCATTCACTTCCATTGCAGTGCATACTACTTGAACACTGTTTTCAGTGGGAATGCATTCAATTATGGTTTACTTCTGAGCCAGGTTTAGTTCTGAATGTCCAAAACTACAAGGGATGAGAGAGTCTTACTTACGTAGATGATTCAGCAGTATGTTCTTTTCTTTTTATTTATGTCTGTTTATACAAGTCGCTGTCTGCTCCTTGTTCCTGCTCCCGTTTTGACCTCAGCCATACTCTTTATCTGAGTAGATGGAGATCCACCCCCCTCCGCTTATGTGCTGACACCGTCAGCAGTGAGATGAAGATGAGAGACTTAAAGCTTTATTGCGAATCGATGAGGAAATGACTGTCTGCTCTTACTTAAAACAGAGCGACTGAGCCACTAGCTCAGTGTCGGCCTGCTCCCCTCAGAGAAGTGCTTAGAGAGCAAACAGTAATGTCTGCTTTTTCTATTTCTCTTGCAGCTTCGGAAAGTGGAGCGAGACAAGAAGACCATGGATCAAGAGATAGTGGAGCTCACCAACAAGCTTGTGGATGCCAAGAACACAATCGACAAGCTGGAGGAATTGAATGTATGGGCAGCATCAGTACTGTGTGTGTGTGTGTGTATGTGTGTGTGTGTTTCAGAAAGTGCTCCATCGTCAGCACTGTAGTATAACTTCAAATGGTAACCACTGGAGCTGAAAATTGAAAGTTGCATTAAGAGGTTCTGTGCTAAGCTTTCATAGAACTGCATTGTCAGATGTGTCTGGAGCCCAGCAGCTGATTTCTGCCTGATAGCAGTTCACAGGGGGAAACAGCACTTTCGCATTAGACAGGATGTACTTTTTAAATAAGTTTGGAAATAAGTTTTTACACACTAGATACACTGGCTGGTCGTAGACGTTCTGGGCAGTATTGCTAAAACTGGCTTTTCAGTATTCATATGTAACCGTGATTTGAATTTCTATGATAAATGTACAATAAGAACAGATCAAATGACATTATACACACACAGCAACATCATGACATAATTACATTGTCTGGGATGTTGCATTACAAACTGTGTGTAATAGTTGTGTGCTGAGTCAAAACAGGCCAAATTAGTGACGTAACCACTCAGCCAGTTACAAAGTATTCAGCCAGCTGCAAAGGAAACACATATCCACAGCTTTTTAAAATTCTTTACATTGAATGACTACGCATGCCTACTGTCACAATAAACCTGCACTACCATAATGAGGTTTTTAAAGAATTGATTATTTTCTATACCTTTTCATTTTTGTTGACTAATATAGAAAAGAAGTGTTCCATTTTTACAGAAAAAAAAAGTAATTGTATGGCATAAATAGTGAAGATTTGCTTTGCCATTTGCATGGCAGTGAATTATGGTTTTGTAAAGTAGTGGTTAGTTAGTTTTCTTTAATTATATAGTAAAAAAAACACACACACACAACCAGAATTAGAGATGCCCTGTTTTAACCCTAATTAGGCATTTCTCATTTCACAGTATCCAAGGTCTTTATTGAACATTGCTTTTCATGTCCATAGCATGCGTTACTACCGTTAGATAATGTATTACTTTATTGACATATATTAATGTTATTAATGGACTGTTTTGTTCTGCACTCCTCTTACAGTGTAAGAGGAGTTTTTTCCTAAAAGAAACCTTCGTTTTATTTTGTTTTTATGTATTTCAATGCAATCTTTCAAAACAGTCTAAATCTTAATCAGTATTGATTTATACTGCCACTAGAAGTACTGCCTAGATTGGCTATGCCTCATAGGCTATGTTTAAATTGCACTGACTCTCTTGTGATGCAACCTGAACGTTGGCATCAGTGCCCCTGCTGCACAAATGTACCCCCAGTGGTGTTAGCAAAGTCAGTTTTGTGTTTTATGTTTTTGTTATATTCAGTGAGCCAGTTCATAAAGAGCCTCACCATACCGCTCCAACAAAAAAAAAAATGTGTTTATTCTACCTGTTTGCTCAGTCTATGTATGCAGCAGGACTGTGGGGAGCTAATTACAGAGTGCAAGGGACCAGTTAGCCGTCTGTTCATGCCGCTTAAGCGTAGTGTTTCATCTCCTTGGGCAGATCAACCACCCATCAGTCATAGCTGATCTCTCAGAATGCTCTCTGTGGAGAAGTCTCCTTCTTGGATTCCTTTCAGACAAGAAACGATGCAATTTATTGCTTGTTTCCCCCAGTTTCTTTTTTGCTTTTTGTGTCTTAAAAGCATTCTACTGTGAACTTCTGCAAAAACTTTGATTTCAGGAAAGGTACCATGAAAGCGTACATTATATTGTGCTTTTTTTTCTTTAACAGTGCTTTTATTTACCGTTCTGGTCTTGTATTATTATGTTTGTCTGTGCTCATATCCATTTCCTCTTTCTCGTTAAGGAGCGCTACCGTCAGGACTGCAATTTGGCCGTGCAACTGTTGAAGTGCAACAAGTCCCATTTCAGGAACCACAAGTTTGCGGATGTAAGTGGCTGGTTCACGCATTAAAGACACATACATCGTTCAACAAACAGGCCTGCAGTCACCTGTAGGAGTCTAAATGTGTTTTGCTCTCTGCAGTAACATTAGAATGAAAACCTTTTAATGTTAACTGAGGCAGGAGAGCTTCTGAATGTACAGCAGGGGAACTGAGAGACAGAGAGAAGCAGAATAAAATAGAAAACTTGCAATGGGGCAGATGCTTTATGAAGGTCTTTACAATAGAATGTATGTAAGCATT
This sequence comes from Brachyalestes nurse, assembly GCA_037974405.1. NCBI lineage: Eukaryota > Metazoa > Chordata > Actinopteri > Characiformes > Alestidae > Brachyalestes > Brachyalestes nurse. Next base: position 6,440,010 of record JBBPCY010000150.1, on the reverse strand, counting down.
ATCAGACAGGAGAGCAGAGGTGAACTTTTGGACTCAGACAGGCTAGCCAGCAAAAGCAAGGTGAGTTATTGACAAGGTGTCAAAGCCCAGACTCATAAGTCTGCCTGGCCTTTGTGTTTATCCGTGGGCCAGAATGCTGCAGGTGTCACAGTGACAGACAGCTGTGCGCCAGTGTAAAAGAGCCAGACAGTTAACAGGCCTTTATCAGAGCCATGGCAGAGCACGGTAACACTTCAGCACAATGCAACCTGTAGCCTGCAACATGCAATTAAACTAGCCTATCAGCAAACCACACCCATGCTGTTTCCATTTCTTTTGTAATAACTGTATCCTATTCCTTTGATGGTTGTATTTAAATCTCAGCTGGAGAAGTTCCAGACCATGTTATATTGGCTTAATATTAGTTTACACAAGCTATGTATGAGCACAGATTAAGGCAGAAAATACTGTTACCGTCATAGCAAAGACTTCATCCAGAAACGTACTTTACATCATTAAGTCATTTTTGACTGTTTCTGTTGTTCCCTTTATTCTTTTTTTATTTAACAGTTTCATTTTCAGGTGTTCAGGTCTTTCAGCAATAACAGTCTTACATCCAGCTGAGGTTAGTCAGGCCCTAGTTTCCCTTAGACACTCCACCAACAAACAGTCTTGATATCTGTAGTTCTAAGCCGCCTGCAACTGTCAGCCTTTTGGAAGCTGCATTTTGTTTGGCTCTCCACGTATCCGTGCAGCAGGTTTTATGCCTCTAAAGGAAAATACACATTTGTAAGCAGTTCTGTACATCCGTTCTGCATGCGGTGACTGAACTTTTAAAGGTGAAATAGCTGGCTTGAAGGAGTTTAAGTTTACAGCATCACATTTCCAAAAGCTATCAGAGTGTTTCATTTGAATATTCAGTAGGATTTTAGCGAGATACCTTTTGTGTTTGCAGACAGTAATTTGTTTGTGTTTGAATTTGTTTTGGTGGTAGCTCTGTTCTGGCCCACTGCTACACATCATGGTAAAACCATCTCTGGATGGTTATTTGTAGGTCACTCAGATGAACTTTACTTGTAGTAAAGCGGTTCTTGGCTATGTGAACATATGAAAGATAAATTCCCTGACGATAAACTTGCAAGACTAATCAGGCCTCAACTTGTGACCAGGTACTTCTTTTGCTCCATTCAACATAAATTACCAGAATGTGAACAGCTGCTGGAATTGGCGCTGTAAAGGTTTTGACATGATGAGAGAGGCATTAGGCTGACTCTGAAGTTCACCTCTTATTTACGCTTAAATTCTGTGTACACTCACTTGAATAAGCGTAGATGAGAGGAGAATTTTCTCAGCTTGGCGTTAATTTCACAAGCCTTTTTTTTGTCACCCTATTTTAATGTGTTTGTTTATTAATCAAGGGAAGTGTGTAATCCCAGGTGTCCTATTCTCTGCAAGACTATTATAGCCGTCCCTCCCTTCATAAGAGGGTGGACCTATTTTTAGGAGATCTATTATTCATTGCTTGAATTATCTCCTCATCCTGGCTGGATGCATTAGTCTGGCAGCGGCCTATTCTGAGGTTAACCTGCTTCAGGAGCAGTGACGCTTCTCTGGTGGTCTGTCCCGCTGAAAGTGAATAATCACATGCAGATTTATTTGGCGCGTATTAATCAGACCTTTTCATATGGAAAGTGGAGACATAATGATAGGAAATGAGAGCAATTTGTTATTTCCCAGAGACAGTTAATTAGCCAGAGGAACACTGCCTTCTCCCAAAGCTTATGCTGTTTGTAGGGTGATACAGTGAAGTTCAGAAACAAGCTGCTGTGTGTATCCTTGAACGGCCCTCAAAGAGCAGAGAAATGTAACAGTCCATTATATTTCTGACAAAGTATTAGTTGTGTTGTCTCTTGGGAGAAGAACGCTGTTGTAGGGAGGTGCTATGTTTAGATAATGCCTCAAATGAAGTACAGCAGTGGCCGTAGAGGACGCTGTAAGCATTTGCTGTTAATAAAAACCTCCCCCCTCCAGCCCCTGTTGCGTACGGATACAGGAAGAACAGGGCCGCTGACTGAGGCAGATAAAAACCTACCAAAGGGAAACACTGATAACCATGGTTACGTGGTCCTCCTGGGGATGGGTCCGTGCTTGCGCGTTCAGATACGAAGACGCTGTGAAGCAGCACTGAGTCATCCTTCTGTTCAGACGAGCGGATAGGAGGGAGCAGGTTGCAGTCCTGCCTGCCCATAACAAAGCAGTGGGGAGATCAAAATCAAACCTGTTCCATTTACACCAGATGCAGGCCAGCTGCTGGGAATGCACACTGCCCTCAGCCAGATACACAATGAAGAATTCCCTGACATCGCAATCAACAGTGGAAGATTTGGATACAGTGAAGGTTTTGGGTTGGAAAATTACAGTATTACATAACTTTACCCTTAACTGAAGTGCAGTAGCTTGTAGGTGTCCATTAGCACACGGTGTACATGCCTATATCACAACCTTGCCTCAAACCATCCTGTCTTAAGTCTCAAATGACTTGACACAATTCAAGAATAAAGGATTCTTTATGTGTAAGTGACCATTCTGTCATACAAAGTACACTGTACAATTAATTCTTGAATTATTCGCCACAAACTACTAATAAACATAATTAACATTACAGTTAAGACAAGTAACAACATATAATACAACATTCAACATGAGGTAATAAGTGATATGTGACAGAGCACAGTAGGAACATAAAATGTCACAGTGGATAAAGTTTGCAGAGAATACTACAGCAATATACAGAATTAGTACTAAACAATTAATATGACTGTGCAGAGTGTTGGGCATAGGAAATACATTAAAAATGATTTTGTGTTGTTATGATTAGTGTATTATTTAGCAGTAGTATTGCACATTAGTGTGTGTTGAACAGAGTGTCGAAGCTGTCCCTGAATCTTGATTTTTGTGTGCAGAGAATCTTCAGCAAAGAAAAGCATCAGTGCAGGGTGACTACAGTCCTTCGTGATGTGCTTTGTCTTTCTGAGGCTGCGTGTGGCGTAAATGTCCTGGATGGATGAAAACCGAGAGTTGATGATCTTCTGATCAGTTTTTGCAACGCTTTCTTGTCCTGAGTGAGACAGCTTCTGCTGTACCAGGATGTACCACACCTTGTGAAGATGGACTCCACAGCACACCTGTTGAACCTTGTCAGAACTGTAGTGGACATCCATGCTTTCCTCAGATTCCTAAGGAAGTGAATGCGTTGGTGGCCCTTTTTTAGGGTAACTGCCATGTGTTCTGTCCGTTTGAGGTTAGAACAGAGGGTGACTCCAAGGAACTTGAAGCTGCTGACCCTCTCTGCAGCATCTCATCTGCTGTAATTGGGGGTATGAACTGCATCCTGTTTCCTGAAGTCCATGACCAGCTCCTTAGTTTTGCTGACATTAAGAGACTAGTTGTTGTCTTGACACCAGTCTGCCAGGAGCCTCACCTCCTCTCTGTAGGCTGTCTCATTGATGGTGATCAGGCCGACAGTCGTAATGTCATCAGCAACCTGTACGGTGGTGTTGGAGCTGTATTCTTCACACAGTCTTGTGCAAACAGGGAGTACAGCAGCAGACTCCGAACACTGCCCTGGGGAGTGCTGGTGTGGAGGTGGCGTTTCTGCCAATTTGCACATGTTGGGGTCTGTTGGTGAGGAAATCCAAAATCCAGAAACAGGGTAGCAGAGTCCCAGAACAAGCTTGGATAAATGCTTATCTGTAATCCACAAATAACAGCCTGGCATTGCAGTTTTTATTGTCAAGGTGGACCAGGGTGGTGTGAAGTGTGTGTGATATGGCATCCTCAGTGGATTTGTTGTGGTGGTAAGGAAATTGCAGTGGTTCCAGCTTCTCAAAACAGTCATCGAGTGGATTAGTGTCATTGAGGCGGTTCACTTTGTTCTTCTGAAAGGTGGAGACAGTTTTGTAAAGAGCTTTGTAAGAAGTTAAATATGTTCATAAATACAGCAGCCAGTTGCTCACTGCATATTTTTAAAAGTTGTTCTGAAATTCCATCAACTGGCAGATTTGTGGATGTTGAGAAGGTAACACTGGCGTTGTGCGTGGAATGTGTTTGGTTCATTAGCGAGAGGTGCACTGGCAGCTGTGAATGCTTGTGACTGTGCTCTGTAGTCCATCATAGTTTGAATTCTCTGCCACACTTGACATGTGTCATGCATCCAATTAAACAATGGCTCCACTTTGCTGCTGTACTCAAGCTTCACGCATCTGATGGCTTTCTGGAGATTGTACTTGCATTTCTTTTAGTGTGCTTGTCTTTAACATGCGTGTGTGGTGAGGGACCAAGATCAAGATTAATCCATGGTTTCTGGTGGGGAGATGAATGGCCTGTTTTGGTTGGAATACAGTCATTCTTAATGAAGTTCACGGCCACTATGGTATACTCGTCCAGGTCAGAATATTTCTGAACATGTTCCAGTCCAGAATCAAAGCATTCCTGTAGTTGTTCCTTTGTATCGAATGCATGACAAGCTGCTAGTGCTTCAGCTTCTGTTGATAAACAGGTAGCAGCAGTAAGGAGGCGTGGCAGTACAGGCCAAGGTGTGGATGCAGAAGAGAGTGGTTTTCTTTGTGACAGAGCAAAAAATGTGCTGGTGGTATTTAGGGTAAAAATTTGCCTGATTAAAATCACCCAAAATAATGAACAGTCTGTCTGGATATGTGTCTCCATGTCTGTTTGTTTGATGCTAACTGCTGGCTATATTCCAGTACTTGTTAGCTGCATTATACTCATAGCTCCAGGCAAGTCTATGGAGCAGTGAGGATAAACATTTGGCAGATTGCCTACAGTGGGTAAAGGAAATAAATACCCCCTATAAAATGTTCACAGTTTGTTGCTTTGCAGCCAGATATGAAGACATACACACAAAAAACAATGTTCCAGCTGTGTTTACTCAATCCTACTTATAATATCCCAGTCAAAGATATGATAGCAAAAGTTTAGGGGAAAATACATAACTAAACAAATAAAACAGAATTGAAGATGGTTAAAGCATCACATCCTACCAATTGCACTACCTATGGGTGTCAAGGCACTGTCAGAAGATTCCAGGGATAAAATTGTGGACAGCCACCTGTCAGGATAGAGATACAAAATAAATCAAAGGCTTCATCACTTTATTAATCACTAAGAAGTAATTAAGAAGTAGAAAGTATTTGGCACTGCTAGGACCCTGCCCAGATCAGACTGTTCCTCCAAACTGGATTTAAGAACTGGATGTAAGAAGGCCAACTGATCAGAAAGGCTACCCAAAGCCCTATCTCAGCAAACCCAAAGCAGTAATTAAAGCAAAAGATGGTTCCACAAAGTACTGACACAGGAGGGTGATCCTTTATCTGTCACAGTGATTGTTTTTTTAATTAATTTTTTTAACTGTTGCTTTGACGTGGATGTTATAAGTTGCACTCAGTAAATATAGCTGAGAAATTGTTTTCTGTGTGTCTTCATTTCAGTATGAAAAGTAACAAAATGTGAATATTCTGGGGGGTGATTCTCATCTATACCCACTGTATATTTTGAATATCTTGGGATGTCATTGTTATCTGTGTGAATTGGCTTGGGTGAATAAAGGAGATGCACAGAACTACACTGCTGTGTGGATTGGTGATGTCTGATGTTAGGTTGCAGGCAGAGTATGTGGGGTGGGGGAGTTTGGTTGTGCAGCATGTGCTGTGCACATGAGGCAGGACATATAGACCCTGCCCTTTTGGGAAAGTAGAGCACAGGGCACGGCGTGTAGCTCCATGACCTGGAAGGCCATACAGGGGTCGTGCTCAGAAACGCTGCCTGAACACATTGATCTGCTGTGGCCCCACACCCAGAGGAAGTTGGGGGGTTTTGCAGGGCATTTACTGCCTCCACAGGATCGTTAAGGCATCAGCTGAGCTGCACTGTGCGTTCACTGATTTTCCCTGTCTGCTTTCCACGAATCGATGACCCTGCCTGGCTTTACCCAGTCAAGGCAGCAGTATGACATGAAGGCCTTTAGATACCTATCATTTTCCTCCTTTTGCTCTCTTTGTTTCTCACTGTGCTGCAGTTATGAGCTAATGTGAGGTACTGTGTTGACCACATTGGCTGTTTTTGAATAAAAGAAGGCTCCTCCGTCTCTTCTGGATGGAGACAAGAGACGAACTTCATGGGGCAACGCCATGTATGGGTCTTATAAACCACACTTATAATTAAGGTCACTTATACTTAAGTAATAAGTCAGTAAAGAGAAAACTGTCAATTACTATAACTGGTATGTTTATTATGAGTGCAGGAGTATTTTTGTTTTAATATTTTAATATTTTTTGGCAGTCATTTATAAGCATTTGTTTCCAGTCCTAACTGGTCCTAACTGGTGTAAAAGACAGCTGATGTTTTCCAACGATTCAAATAAAAACAAAGAAATGGCAGCAAAAATGTACATTTTTGTTACGAAGTTATGATGCCTAAACAGATTTCCCGTTTGTCATGTTACACCTTTGTAACTTTCCCCAAGACAAACAAACAAGCAGACAGTTATTAGGCGTAGCCAGTACATTACATACAGACGGTTTAGATGGTGAAAGAACTGGTATAGGACTTTACGGATGTGGTTATTTAAATTGGCACATCCAGGCAAACTGTCTCTGAACACCCACTTAAAGTAGCTAAGAGGGTTGTTTAAAAGCATAACATGTCATATGGTATTTGGCTGCACTGTTGAAGACTGGTCTCGAGGTTCATTAACATAGGCAAGGGGGAATGCACTGATGCTTAAAATTTATTTTAACTTACCCTAATGTCATATTCTTGAAGTTGTGGCTCATGTTTTTTTTCTTGTGTGCTTCTCTTCTTCAACTTGTGTTCCAGTTGCCGTATGAACTGCAGGAGATGGTGAATAAGCACATGAAGAGCAGCCTCCCTGACAAAAGCCAGAGTCCTCCAGGAGCCCAGGGCCAAGATCCAGATACACTTAGTCTGACACCTGCAGACGTGGTCCCAACCTCCGTCATCGCCCGGGTGCTGGAGAAACCTGAGCCACTAGTGCTTAATTCGGCTCAGTCCAGCAGCAGTGCTGGTCGACCGGTGGCTGAAGACGTGTTCGTCCACGTCGACATGACTGGACCCCAGAACGAGAATGGGGGCCCAGGACGTGCTAGGCAGAGCAGCGGTGCTGCTTCTGATCAGCAGCATGTTAATGGCATGACTCGAAGCCAGGCCAGCCCAGATGGTCCATCAGCGGATGACCTGGCACCCTCTTTTGAGAAGCTGAACCCTTACCCTGCTCCTCCTCCTCCACACCCTCTTTACCCTGGTCGCAAGGTGATCGAGTTCTCCTCCGACGACAAGGTCAAGATCCCCAAAAACAGCCCCCTGCCTAATTGCACCTATGCCACACGTCAGGCAATCTCTCTCAGCTTGGTGCAAAATGAGGAAGAGGCAGGAGAACGGCAGCGTACTGTCCCCAACAGTCCGGCCGTTTCTGACGGAGGCTGGCGCTCCGGGACGTCCTCTTCTTCAGGTAGGAATGCCCTATAATACCTTGAATGGAAACCAGTTATAATAGTGAAAATTACAATTGATCTGTAAACTGTTCAGCTGTTTTAAAAATCATGATCTAAATCATAAAAAATGACTAATGACAGCAGTTCCAAGTCACTGAGGAGTTTTGCTGAGAGTATTAGGATTAGAGGCACTGATTAAAAATCTCTACAAAAAACTTTTTCTGTCCTCAGGTGGCGGGCACACATCGCTCCCACGAACGCCCCAGCAGACGGACATCACTGACCCTCTATCCAGCCAGTCCAGCCCCTTTAGCAGCCCACCGCAGCCACCGAGTGCCTTTGCCAGCTCAGGGAGTTCTGAGGAGGACCTTCTTGCCAACTGGCAACGAATGTTCGTCGAGAAGATGGCACCATCCTCAGAGGGTACCCTGGTCAATCGTACCTCTTTCAGCAGCGAGACGGTAAAGGACCTCCAAAGGAGTCACAACAGCAAGTCGAGCAGAGGAGCTTCGGACCGAGGGATTTTGCGGGGCGCCTATTCGGATGGGGAAGAGGGCTCTTCTGCTCAAAGCTGGACAGCCAGCAGAGAGTCCAGCCTGGACACGGATACCAGCAGTGTGGCTGACCTGCGCACCAAACGAGGACAGTACGGTGCCGACTTTTCCCAGGAAGAGAGTGAACGCTTGCTGATGGGTGTTGACAACGAGGACGGCACCAGTGGTGATACCATGGTCACAGAAGCTAGCCCAGGTTCTGCCAAGCGGCAGGGGTTTACTGAAGATGCTGGTTCGGCCGGCAGCTCGACTGAGGAGCGGGATGTCCTGCCGCAGGATTTTCCTGTCATTGGCTCCAGGGGCCTTGCCGGGCTTGAGGATTACACAGACAAGTCCCCATCTCAACGGCACCACCCCCAGAGTGGCTCCAGTCGACCTCACAAAAGTCCCAAAAGGATGGGAGTCCATCACCTGCACCGCAAAGACAGCCTTAACAGAGCGCAAGAACATGGAAACTTGCTGGACTGAGATAGAGGCCTATGCCTTGTCCCTCTGTTCACTTACTGTGCTCTTCTGCTTGCTAGCAATCACAAATCTTTGCTACTCTGAAAAGGGAGGCAGAGAAAATGGTGTTCTGCTCAGATGTATGCTGATTCATTACTGTAACTCTTCAGCCTCTTTTCAAAAGCAAGCTTATTTCAATGGGAAATTAATGAAATGTATGAATTAAGGTAGTCAGCTAGCACCTTAAGAAATCGGTCAGATGCATCCCAGATCAGAGGAATAGTGCTTCAGGTGCCCTATGAGAAATCCAGAGTTTGAAAGAGGTTTATTTTTAACATGCAGAATGGTCTTCGAGACTACGAGATGTGGCATAAATGAGAAGAGGACCACAGGATATAGCCATATAAAGACACCTCCACATGTGGCCAGTGTATTGTAATAAGGAGAGATGGATTAGCATGCAGTTTTAGTTGCAGTTTTGTTGTGAGGAACTGGAATAGCACACAAAACAAAAGCAATGGCTGTCTCTTTTGTTTAAGGGTTTCCTAGTGAGAGCCATCTGTCTCCTGAAATTGGAAGAGGAGAATAGTGCTCCAGACTGTTAACAGGTGTGGTATGGATGGAATGATGCAGGTTTCATAAAATCTTATGGATTCTTTCTTCGACTTACAGTGCCTGACCCTTTTTCTGTCTGAGGGGTTTCCCTTTTGCCCTTTAATAGAAAGTATTACTCCTAAAGTCTACTTTCAGCTCATATGGAACTGAGAAAATCCTTCTCCACTGCGCTGACAAAATCTTCAAACACCTCTCTTCAGAGATCTACCACTGTAATTCTTGATTCATCTGAAAAGACGTTTGACTTTTTTATGAGTAACTTCAACTGTGGAAAGATTTTGAGCATTTTGTTTAGTTTGGTGTTTCCAGCATCAGGTATTCCCTCTTTGTTTGTCATCTACTTCCATGCTGTTTAATTTGACTACTGATATTTCATTTTTGGAGCAAGTATTTTGTCCTTGTATTTATTTGTTGTGGTTGATTTTGTTTTGCTGATTGACTAAGAGCAGTAAAAGAGTTTCCTGTTGATTTTCACACCACAGAGAGCACTTGTGGACTGAATCAAATTAATGTTGAGCTATTATGTCTTTGTTTTAATTTAACTGATAAAAGCACCCTATAGCTTAACAAAGAAATGCCAATAATCTATTTCATTTAAATAGACACAATCTGAACAGCAAAGTACTTATTTGTTATTTACATTCTGAAAAGCTGTTTTATTCAGCCTTCAACCTTTAACCAGTGTTCAGAACTCAGTATTTGAGAGAGAAACAACACAAACAGTGATCCTGCGAAAACATATTCAGTACGCAATGCCATTTATATGAAACTATGCATACAGTAGCTTTGATATACTTCCAAAAAATGGAATTATGCTGTCGTAGTTGAACATTTGTCACTTTGTAAGAAGACACTTCATCAAAGTGTCATTAAAGTGCAAAGTGAGTAAGACAGTCCCTTTACCTTATAGTCCACAAGACAAAAAGTAAGTGAACTTGGTAGTCAGCTGTTCTTTGTCTTTGAGTGTAATATTAACGAAGCCTCACTGTTTGGACGATTTCGATATTAGCCCTGGATTTAATGGAAGCCATTATTTGCTCGTTCTTCAAAAAAAAAAAAAAAACAAGTAATTCTTTATGTAGCAGCCACTTTTACGTACAATACTTGCTGTATGCATCATGTTTTCATGTTTTATTTCCATGTCTTTTGTTTTTATGTTGCTGTTTTTTTGTTTTCTTTTTTGTTTTTGTTTTTTGTTTATTTTTTTTCACGTGTGTGTTTGCGATTGTGTTCAGACTTCCTCACTGGGGTAATCAGACAGTCTTGAAATACTGACAGTGTATAAATCCGTTCATGCTTAGCATTTTTCTTTTCCACGACAGCTTGAATTGTTTCAGGCCTTGGTTCAAGATGGGGGTCTTTTGAGTATTTTCAAAGATGGTGTGCGTCAGAGACATGTCAGGGCTGACATTTTTATACATCTGTTTTCATTTTATACTCTAAAGATGGTCGAAACACTGTGCATGTTGCCTTTAAGTATTGTTTCACACATGATTTTTTTTTTTTTTTTTTTTTTTAATTTACGTTTTCAGAAGGAGACGGAGTTTGATTATTCGACCTCTGGATGTTTTCAAGCCCTGTCGTTTAGACACTGGGCTGCATTCGTATTTCGTTCAATGGTGAACCTTCAACAAACGTTCATGGGGAACTGGAAACACACTCTGAACATTTGCAGTATCTAGCTCAAGGTTAAGCATCACAGGTAGTTGCATGTTGTGTAACCATGGTTTATAACCTTGCCCGTGTGTGACATATCAGCCGGTTACATAGTAAAATGCATATTACTTCAAGTTCTAGTCAAAGGGCCACTCTATAATAGACTTGGTGCATGTTTGTACCTCGTGACTGGTCTGCACTACACTGCATTCCCTGCCTTCAATAATTTAGATCTTGTTTTCCTTTTGAGACATACAGAATGTGTGACAAGGGCTCCCATATCCACCTATCTCCCCCATTCTTCTAAACTTTCACTATTCAGCCTTTGTTCCCACTGTTCTGTTTCCAGCCCGCCCCCCTTCCCTCCCTCATATGTAATTGTAACAGCTCATAATGATTAGGACTGTAACAAGCCCCTCTGCTGCATAATTGATGTTTTATCATGCTCAAAAATAGCTCTGATGTTTAAAGGAGAGCGGGAGACAGAACAGTCTGTCAGGGTCTTGCTCATGGAAATGGACGTCTTTAAATATTTCATGACTTCATCAGATGTGATGCAGACAAGAGCTTGCGCAAATACAAAAAAAAGAAAGAACCGAAAGAAAAGGAAAGTGAAGAAAAGACGTGCAGCTTAGTGTAATGTACCGTGTGTGTGAATAGGCTTTTACATCTGGTGTGCTGCAAGTTTAATGACCTCCTATCATGACTATAATTGAGTGCATCGATGACGGACGGTTCTCATCTTTGATCCAAGGTGACCCGGTGCACAAGGCAAGAGAAATGTTGACTTAGAAATTTGAGCAAAGGGAGAGGGGAATTAAATGTCAGAACTGTCACCTTTTTTTTTTAGCAGATGCATCGGCAAAGGGAACCGCATATTAAGCTCACACTTTATCCTCCTTCTAACCTTCAGCATAGTCTGTGTCAGTCGTCAGTGTGGCACACGTTTTCCTTTCATCATTGTGTGTGTGTGTGTGTGTGTGTGTGTGTGTGTACATGGCTGTAGGGACTCAACCTTATGTCCTTTCTGACTTTTTGGGGGGCTTTTTTGTGGAAAATTACCAACTGCCGTTTGCACTGTGTCAATCTTTTATGATAAACGGACCATTTACTGTAAACTGACTTGCAGTAAAATCCTATTACCTTACTTTACATTGAAAGTTAAAAAAGAAACTTTTTCTCCTTCTCTTATAAATGTACTTTTTGGAGATAGGAGGTTTTGTTCAGTGATGATTTGACAATATATAATGCTGATGGGCCACTTCATTTGTCACTTACCCTTCGAGTGCACTTTGTAGTTTACAGTTACAGACTGTAATCTGTCTGTTTCTCAATTATTACTCCTTTTTGCCCCTTTCTCCGGGTCTCAGGACCACCAGAGAGCAGGTGTTGTTTGGGTGGTGGATCGTAATCATCAGAGCGGTGACACTGACATAGCTGTGGTGCTTTAGAGCGTGAGTGTGAGCTGCACAGTGTATCAAAGACAGCAGTGCAGCAGAGCTGTAAAACCCTGTCCACTTACTGTCCACTTTCTATAAGACACATCAAATTTGTTGGTCCACCCTGCAGGTGTAAAGTTAATGAGGACAGTCTGTGTGATGCTGCACCTTTTGTATTAGTCATCTTCAAGTTTTTCATCAGTGGCCAGTTTCTCCTCACAGGACAGTCATTTCTGGATCATTCTGACTGACTGACTGTTCTCAGTCCAGCAGTGACTCTGAGGTGTTTATAGTTTCCAGCAGCACTGCTGTGTGTGATCTATTCTGTGCATCACACAAACCATACAAAGCCCACCTGTGTGGGAAAGTGGGCCGATCATAAAGAACTAGACCTTTTTAAAGCATGTGGTGTCTCAAAGTGAGCCCCAAAAACAGAACCTTTAGAATTTCTAAGTGACCTCACAAAACAATAGCAAATAGCTTTTGAACATGAATGGCTGCCTCCACTCAGTCCACTTTAGTATGCATCCAATGAGTGGTATATGTGGACACAAAAAAATGATACAAGCATAATGTAAATACAGATATCAGTGAGATAAGATCGGTGGTGACTGGCATTACAGTTTTATTTGAATAGAAATGTCGAGCGCTGGGGAACTTCCCTTCAAAACCCTGCAGTTCTGTTTAAAATCGTGTTTCATTTCACTTTCCTTGTTACACTGACTTGACTTCAATCTGATCCTCCAGACATGGCCCGTGTTCTGAAGTGGAAGCTGTGTAAATAGACACACTAGTAAAGGGTTTCCCCTCCTTCATGACACAGTCGTTCAGAACGGCATATTACCTGTCTGCTTCCTTTTAGTATACATTTTGCATTTCATAAATTGAATTCGCCCTGTTGTCCTCACGCTCGATTGTAAGCGTCAGAGAGTCCTCTGGCATTGACAGTGGTGCCCTTTCTTCTGATTGTAGATCACGTTTATGGTGCCGAATTGGGAATGTGACAGTAGAGCCTGTAAGTTTCAATGTTCACGGACTCAGGCACGTTTCAGATACATCTAGTACTTGTCCTCAAGGTTTGTCACTGCGGAATGTGTCCGTCTACGTTCTCAAACCACTTTAGTACACAATCCACACCCTTTTTTTGTTGAGCTGTAGCCGTATGGTGCTTCATGGTGCGTTTTTTTTTTCTTTCCTTCTCCACTCCTGTTCTCTGTTCTTCCATTGATTTTTTTTTTTCTTTAATTAATTTCCTTTCAATCTCACTTAAGTAAAGCTTTCATGGTCATGTAGCGACACCATGTGTAATGACTTATTTTTTTCCCTGTAAAAAATAAAAATAAAAAAAATAAAAATGACCCTAAAAAAATCTACAAAAAAAGACTGTTATACTCAACTAATTTTATTTTCTCAATTTGTAAACTGATGTATATTTTAAAAACAAATAAAGCTATTTTAAACGTTGACTCTGTTATAGTCACGTCAGTCAGTCATGCCAACGTAAAGGGTTCACTGTGGTACAGCTCATGCCTGTCAGTGACGTCACTGGGGGCCGTACGCTGGTGCTGGAGCGCCCCCAGGTGGGCATGTGTGTGTCATATCAGCCCTTGACCAAGCTGAGCCCACTCAGGGCTGGCGTTTTGGTAGTAATCAATCTTATGGCGTTGGAATTTGTTTTAAAAATTAGGATTTATAACTAATCAATTCCATAAAATAGTGTGTGTTGCTGCTTTCTTTTAAAGAACGGACAGGATTGGTCCCTCCTAAAGCTTGGCTGTGGTCCAGGTGGGCGTCATTTCTGTACTCCTACGCCATCGAAGGCTGCTCCAATCAGGACTCTTTAACGCAGCAGAGAAACGCAGTCCGTGTCCTTTACTCTCCTTCATTCCTCCCTTCTGCACACACTTCTGACCCCAAGAAATGTGCGGTTACTACATGTTCTCAAGGCCCGCCTACACTATATGGACAAAAGTAACGGGACACACATGTGTTCCTAGGTTTGGGCTAGGCCTCTTACTTCCAGTGAAGGGTAATCTTAATGTTTCAGCATACCAAGACATTTTGGACAACGCCATGCTTCCAACTTTGTGGACACAGTTTGGAGAAAAACCTTTTCTATTCCAGCATGATTGTACTTCCATCAAGACATGGCTGGATGAGTTCAGTGTGGAAGAACTTGACTGACCAGCACAGAGCCCTGACCTCAACCCCATCCGACACCTTTGGGATGAACTGGAACGTAGACTGTAAGTCAGGCCTTTTCGTCCAACATCAGGGTCTGACCTCATAAATGCTCGACAGAATGAATGGGCACAAATTCCCCACAGAGACAGAATCTAGTGGAAGCTGTTGTAGCTGCAAAGGTGGGAACAACAACTTATTAAAGAGTCTATGCATTTGAATGCAATGTCATTAAAGTCCCTCTTGGTGTAATGGCCCAAACCTTAGAGAACAGGAGCGTCAAAATACCTGTCCATATAGTGTGTGCATAGACATTTAACACCCAAACTCGGTCCTCTTACTAACTTCGACGAAAGTAAAGCATGTTTTAAAATGACATGGAATTTTAAAAAATCTGCTCACATAATATTTACCTTTTTTTCCCCGTCACTGGTACCTGTGTGTTTCCATAGCAACCGCCTAAACAATCCCCCATACAGACGTTTTACCAGAAAATGACAGCACTGTAACGGAAATGATGGTAATACAGTGGGATTATGTTTTGTGTAAAAAAATATTACACATTAATACAAAATGATTTGTGATTATTTGGGTATTACCTTAGTCAGATATTTTAAGCATTTTCAGATCGACCGCTCCATATTAAACTGCCAAATTTAAGAAGTTGAAATGTAAGACAAAAAACATAATTGATAGATAGTAATATTTCTTTACTGGACAAAGAGAGACGGAAATGTGCAATATTGTATGTATCTTTCAATAATTGACCAAAGGACATGAAAGTGCTTGTAATCTGGTAACCTGAAGCTGCCCAGAGTACACTGTGTAATCTCTCCGTTTTTAAGGTGAAGAGAATTCCAGAGTCTGCTGTTCGTTTGCAGTCCAGATCAGATTTCTGTGACTAGAGCACCGTCGCTGTACTGTGAAGTGATTCTCAGACCCCTAATTAAATTACCTTAATATTATTTAAATTGCACTGCAACTGTAGCTTCAAGACATACAGAACTAAGGTTCAAACCTGGCCAGCATTTCATACATTGCTCACTGGAGGACCCAGTATCTCACTGAACCTATTAAAAAAATCTTTTGTCATGTCTTTGATTTATCCAGCACTGTTTGTGTGAGCCTAATTGGTGCTTTATCATTTTAGCACATGCCTCCTGGAAGATGATTAGTGGGGCAGAGGATTCATTACACCACTACACACTGTAAAGAAATTGCCTTCCGTTTGTCTTGGTCACTAAGCAACTCAGGAGATTGATCAGAGCCCTTTTATTAATTATAGACAGCCCTTTCCTCTGGTGTTATTTGGCTTGGCTGCCAGCTGCTTGCTGAAAAGGCCACAATGGTGTCCTATTTCATCCTTGATACTCATCCTCCAAGAGCTGCTCACTCAAACTGACAGCAGTGGGTGTAATGTAACACGGAGATGAACGACAGGTTTAGCAAGAAGAACATCCAGGACTGCCTTAAGCTCCTGGATAGAATAAACTGAAATTACTGAATTTACTTACTAAGGACATGTCATATGACTATGAAGGTAACATAGTTCCCCGTTGGCACTAGAAAGACGGTGAGATCAGTCTTTGTTCTGTGAAATGCTGCAAGCCTTGTAACTGCACTGTGCAGCATCTTGTAATGGTACGGCACAACAGTAGTAGTCTGTAGTGTTGAAAGCTGCCTTATCCACTTGCTGCTACATCTCATTTGCATTATGGCAGTGGTTCCCAAACTGGGGGGCGCGCCCCCTAGGGGTATTGCAGAGGGGCGCATCAATGGGATAGCCTACACTCACTGGAGCACTGCTAGCAAAACAATGGACAAGTTTGTGCACCCAGCCAAGCCTCCAGCAGAGGCTGACTCTTCATCAGCTGCAAGTTCAAGTGTGAGACT
>JBBPCY010000150.1:6398948-6412826 GCA_037974405.1 Brachyalestes nurse | reverse complement strand
ACAGAAACTGCACACGATCTCAGCCAAAAGGCCGAGAAGCAATAAACACACGCATAGTTTCAGATAGCATTCAGAGTATAGGAACTGTTAAAAACACTGTTTTTTTGTTTGCAACAGGAAGTACAAAAAAAGTATATATTGCACATTTTAACATGTGCTTTGTAGGTCATCAAAGATGTGCGTGCCTGAAATACTACATTAGTCCTGCAGGTTGGAATTATGCCTGACTTATCACAGAACAGTGCAGTGAACCTGTGCTGACACTCTACACAGGTGTGTACAGTAGCCTAGGGGAGAAAATGTTTTCTTTTAATAGAAAAAGGACTCAAGAGGAAGTAAAAGTAGCTACCAAAAGCAGTTTAATAGTATCAGGCATCAGTTTTGTCTTTCTGGGAACCTTTTAAATAAAAACTTGTAAGTAAGAAGTTAGTATTAGAACATTAGCTAATGTTTACACATTTAAACAACAGTCCTAGAGCTGCAACACAAATATATATTTCTATACTTTTTTTAATACTACTGTTCAATTGATCACACAAGCAAATTATTACTAATTATATTAAGCCAGCACAAAGTTCCCACTATATTTCGCCTACACTTCTGGGCTGTGTATTCTGCACTATTATGGAAGTAAACAAACAGACTAACAGTTCTTCAGTGAACAAATGCTATCAAGCCTTTCAGTGGAAAAAAATTACTTATGAAGGCTAAACAAGAAACATTTGATATGCAAATTGGAATTATTCAAAGTAAAGTGGCTCCTTATAGTCACACGTGAACCCAGCACATCACAGCACACAGAGCGAACAATGCGAATTTCTTTCTCTGTATTTAACCCATTCACCAAGCAGTGGGCAGCCACAAGGAGCAGTGTGTGGGGATGGTACTTTGCTCAAGGGTACCTCCGTGGTGCCAGTGGGAGTCCTGGGATTCAAACCTACAAACACTCTACCTCCAGGCCACAAACTGCCCCAATTACAGACAATGTCAAAGATATAGACTTATCTGAAGGAGATCCGGTTGATAAAGTATACAAATGCAGTTCCTAATCGCAGAGCGAAATACCTTGGACCAATGTTCTTTTTTGTTGTTGTTATTAAAGTAATGTAAAGTGGCCCCTTACAATCACATGTGAACACTTCACACCACAGCAAACAGTTATTACTGTTACTATTATTTTTATAGGCATGTAGCTATAAAGACATACATAAAACTTCTTAGTTCAGTTCAGGGTTCACTGGGACATTAAGGCACCAGATGTCACTTAACTTAGCAGTGACAAACCAAACAACCTAGCATTAAACAACCTAGCATTGTACAGATCCTGAGAGAGTCCTCTAAAAAAACACATTTTACAAACCTGATACTGCCTGTTTCGCTCTGTGTCACAAAAATTCTTCTCTTACAAAGTACAAAAACATTCAACCATTGGTTTGTAATATTTATAAAATCTGAACATTTTTATTATAATTTATCTGCCGATATTGAAATGATTTTTACATCAATGTGCATCTGTAAATGCCTGCTATATGATATGTACATTCGTTCAGTGCATAATTCATAATGAGTTTTGGTCTTGCTGGACTGGTGTCCAACACTGTTCCATGCTCCACTACGTCTCATTCAACTCATCGGCTAATCGTCAGGTTTGAGCAAGAAAATCAGCAAAATAATCTGAACATTAGCCCCGCACAAGCAAAATTACACAGATATTTAAAACTTAAAAAAACATGTAGCTATATAAATCTTCAGTCCAGGATGCACTGGGACATTAAAGATGTTACTTAACTTAGCACTGACAAACCTAATAAGCATCAATAAAGAAGTAAAAAGGTTTGAATGAGAAGTTCTTGAGAGCAGGTCCTCCATGCTAAAAAATATTTTACAAACCTGATACTGCCTGTTTTGTTCTGTGTCACACCGGGCTTTTACATGTAATGCAAAACATGGATAAGAAGGAGCGTATTTAAGAAAACGGTTCATATGGGTCTTACAAGAGTGTCTGGATGGATCTGTTGGCCTCGAGCGCGTCCGCGAGCTGCTTGGCGCGGCTGCTGCTGGAGACCACGCCGAGGTTCAGGTTGAGCTGCGCCAGGGAGCGGGACTCGGACACGCCGCGGCAGACCCGCCCGAAGTCCCGGTCCGACAGCTGGCAGCCCCGGACCGACAGCAGCCTAACGCTGTTCTCCTTCAGACTATCGCAGATGTCCCGGATCTCCGCCCCGGACAGCGCCTCGCCTGTGATCTGAATGGAGCCCGGCAGCATTTCGGCGAGTCACGCGCGAGGCGGCGACGGCGGCGGCATCGGCGTCATTGACACTGTTCACTATGACAACCGAACTTCTATTTCAAACACAAGCCAGAAAGATCAAACGGACCGAATGCAGAGCAGCCGTTTCCGCTCCCTTCCGTTCCTCGATTACACATCGACCACTACGACGTAGAGCGCGCAGCCCGATTTAAAATAACGAACAGGAGTTACTAGAAGCTGACAGTGCTGATGTTACCATCTCGAATCAGTTCAACAGAATCGATTCTTTCGAACTGTCACTTTAAATGAATCAAACACAGGGCTCGTTTAACCGTGATCCACAGATTTACACGTGGACCTTTCTACACAGTGAGAAAGGTCTCATGTCACTACTACTACTACTACAAATAGGATCAGATTTGTTGATCAGATTTAGTGTTAAACACAAAACAAAAGTAAAAAGAGTGACAGCAAGGGAGTCTGATGTCCCTACTACTACTCACAATCAGGGTTAGATTTGGTGTTAAACACAAAACACGAGTAAAAAGAGTGACCGGGAGTCTAATGTCTCTACTGCTCATAAACAGGTTCAGATTTGGTATTACACATGAGTAAACAGAAGTATAAAGAGAAAAGGTGTAAGCCAATCGATCTTTTTCTTAACATTACAAATGTATTAAACATTTTAAAAGCCGAGTTTAGAAGAAATCTCAGAGAAGCGAGATTGCGTTGGTTTGAACGTGCTGAAGAGAGACTCAGGAAAAGGATGCTGAGGATAGAGCTGCAGGGAAGAAATAAAAAGGAAGGCCTAGTAGGGGGTTTATGGATGTGGTGAGGGAGGCAGCTGGTGTGAGAGAGGAAAGATTTAAACTAATCGACCACTAATCGGGAGCCGCCGAAAGTAGAAGTAAAAGTTTAACACTTACGAAACATACTTATTTAAAAACCTTCAGCCTGCTAACTGCACATACGCTACAAATAATGTCAGATTCGGTCAGACTCGGGAATCGGTTCAAAAGAACCGAATCATTGAAGACTTGGGCATCGCTTGGGTGCATGCACGCGAATATAAACGTCTTCTCAAAGTTGCACTGACATCATCGCCTGCTTCTACCTGCAGCCAGAGAACAGAGCTCAGGAGCTCAGTTTTTTAACTAATTCGGGATTTATCTAAAATCCTCGAGCAGATCCAGCATTTCTAACTGCTCACCGGGTGGTTTTACGTTTATGCAGAAACCACTGAGCCTTGACATGTTCAGGATTCAGGAGTCCAGTGAAGAGCTCAGCTCGCCTGGTTGCAAGGGTGGGTCAGTACAGACACCCTGCGTGCACGGTACCAAGAACCTGAATAACACTATCTACACTTGTGGTGTTTAGTATGGACCTTAATGTCTTGGCGTGGAGATAATCCTCCGTATAGCTGACTGGGGGATTTGTGCTAAAGGCTAGTCTTCTGCGGCTGTCCTTCGAGCACGCTTCTTCAGGAGGGAGAATGGGAGAGCCAAGAGCCTCGGATTGAACTAATGCAGGCCTGCAGCCACTGCCGCGCTGCCTGTCACAGAGCATTGATTAGTTGGGTCTGCTGTGGTCAATCCAACGTCCCAGTTAATCGAACATGGTGTGGAAGGTGTTCAGTCTATAAAAAGGCCAAATAAGCTGATGCAAGTTTAAGCACATTAGGTAGATCTAAATACTATTGGCATAATATTGTCGTCCACACTATTATACATTATATGGAAAATAAGTACTGGGACGCCTGACCATTGCTGTGACAGGGACTTGCATTCAAACACATAGACATTAATACATAGACTCTACTCTTCGAATGAGAAGGTCTGGCTTACAATTGCCATTCCATGTCTTTATGGAGCTTGCTTTGTGCACTGGGACACAGTCATGCTGAAATAGAAAAGTTTCTTCACCAAACTGTGTCCACAAAGTTGGAAGTATGGCAATGTTCAAAACGTCTTGTTACGCTGGAGCATTAAGATTGCCCTTCACTGGAAGGGGCCCAACCCAAACCCTGAAAAAGGTGTGTCCCAATACTTTTGGTCCTTATAGTGTATATCCCAACTAATGTTTTAAAGGAATGGCTTCCAGAATAATCAGGTGTTCATAATTTCTCCCTAACCCAAACACATTTGATCGGCCAAGTCATATTTGGTGTCAAAAGTGTGTATCTTTAGCTTTTCACAGGAGACCAAGGAATGGAAGTATGAGTAATAGAAGATTTTGGGTGACATATTTGCTTCATAGGAGCATGCAAAACTAAGTAAGGGAAATTCACACACCAGAATGGCTTCAGGTAAAGGGAAAACTATGCAGATATTTTTCTCGCAGTAGAATTGGAAATGTCAAATATTTGGATCCACGTTCATGTAGATTTGGATCCATGTTCATGTAGTTTTTTCTTCAATATCAAGGCCCAGAATGTGGCAGGAGATTGGATCATATTAGTGTCAGTGTGCTCAGAGCGTGTCTGGTTGCGAGGCAGCTTCTTTTGTGATTCCCCTGAGGAACCCAGAGAAATGTGAGCCCTAATTCTTTTATAGAACAAAAAAACACAGTTGAATTCAGCAGCGCTCAGTGGGGAGATGGGTTATCACTGGACAGCCTGAATAACCTGCGCTTTCACACCACCGCTCTCTTTCTAATCTCTGGCTCATATATTCTTCTAACAAACTATATATAACTGCTCAGGTGTGACCTGGACAAGGACAGATGCCAAGATGGCTGAAATCAATAGCTTCTATCTAGCGTTTCACCTTGGATACTGTTTCCCTGCCTTAAACATGGCTATTGATTAAAAACAAAAAAAGAAACCAGATATAAAATTAAATGATTGCTACACACTGGTTCTGGGCATCAGTTTGGCATCAGTACTGCTATAAGCTTATCCTGATTTGGAGGCATACTGTGTATCCTTATTGTAGTGTTACAATGAAACTGAGATACATTGTTCTTAATTAATATTTGATGTTGAACCTCAAGTGGTGGGTTTTCAGGGCAGTATTAAGACTGTTCCAGCAGCTATGATATCTGGTCCATTAAAGGCTTCTGGCACAGAGGGACCAGTTTGAAAATAACCACATTTACACAATTGCTTATTTACATAACTTTACATTACATTCATTTGGCAGATGCTTTTATCTGGAGCAACTTACAAGGAAACACTCAAGTTTCTGGATGGTGTGCTAAAATCTTTATGTAAGACTAGTGCAAGAAGATGCATCAGGAGAGGAGATGCTCCCTAAACAGATGCGTCTTCAAGAGGTTTTTGTAGACAGAGACGGATTCTGCCGCTCTTGTCGGCTTAGGTAGCTCATTCCAAAAGCAGGGAACCATGAATGGGTCCAGTCTGGACTGGGTTTGCCTTGTGTAGGGATGGCAGAGCCAGACGATGTTCCTTGGAGGAGCGAGGGGAGCGAGTAGGAACATAAGGCTGAATGATAGGATTATGGTAGTTGGGTGCAGACCCAGATGTCACTCTGTAGGCAAGGGTTAGTGACTTAATTTCGGCTGTGGGAAATTAAACATTTGTTAAAAAGTCTAGTGTCACCCAAATTGTTTTCACAAAAATACATCACCAAAACTTTTTAGTCTGCATCCAGTTCTTCATTAAGATGGCAGGCACTTCTCAATGTGGTTTAGGACTCAATATGACTAACTGCAAGATGTAAAAAAGTTTCACAGTTACCGACAGTCATTTCAGGGCTGGTATTGATAAAGCAGTCATACAGAGGACTGGTCATGGGTCAGATGATGCATGATGGTCATAGTCACAAAACCTGATTCTAGATCAACACTCCTACTCCTGACTGGTTTCTGAAAACAGACCCTGTTGTTTAAAACATCTGCAGCATTTAACAAAACCATGGAATTGTGTTCAGTTTTATAGCTGACAGTAAGTCATACAGTGCCTGAAAGGTCCACGTCTGCACCACTTCACTGAAGTACTGCATGTTATAATATTCCTTTTACACAGTCCAACCTTTCTTGCTGAACATTTTAAGTGATCTGCTGTCATAAAGTTGCCACAAAAAGCTTTTCAAATTCTTTATTTCTGATTCTACGTTTTCTCTATACAGTAACCCTATAAATAGAAATTTCACATGTAAAAGACAAAGACAAAATAATGAGCAAGTATTGATAACCAGACCCAGAAATCCCAAAAGGAGTCCAGAGTGCAGTACATACAATGGCAGGTTAAAACAAAACCGTATTAAAAATATTTCTCATGCACCAAAAAAGCAAATTAATCATTACTGCATTTCTGCACCAATGTGTTGGCTCATATAATCAACATAACAATAACTGTGTATACAGGCTGCTTTCAGAATATCCCCCACCCAAAAACTGTGATATCTCAGAGATTAAAGAAAGTGGCCCAAAATTTCAACACCTTCAGCTGTCTTTATGAATTAGACAAATCTTGAGGATGCACAGGTGGACTGACGGACAAAAGAGGAGCTTTCTATCACAACTGCATATGTTTAATTTATGCGATTTTTGAATTGTATTATAATATTACTGCAGGCAGTGTGATTTTTTGTTTATTTCAAATAGCACTGAGGTCTTAATCATCTTACATAATTGAACACGAGTCATTCGCTGATATTTTGCAAAGGCCATCTTGTAAGAAACTTCTGCATAAAATTAGGGAAGAATTTTACAAAATTGCAAAACATACAAAACACTGAAGATAAATAAAATGCAATTGTCATGTTGTACCCCTTACACTTCTCAAATGAATTTACATGTGAATGTGGTGGCACATTGTTTAATCAAATAGGGAAAAGGGCACTTCACATACATGTGTGAGTGCAGTCTTTAGTGTTGCCATTTCAATGTTTCTGAATTTTTCAACAAGAAAGCAATAACGCAGGAAGCAATGACGATTAAGACACGTGCAATGATTCGGATGGTTTGTAAACCAAATTGTGTTGCTTCACACGACTGAGGGCAAGATCCACTTTTTGCCTCTGTGACCTATGATCTTATGTCCATCATCATGGCGGACATGACATTGAACTGACAAGTGGACTTGGACCTAGAAGGGGTGCTAGATGTGCTCTCCCATGTCACTCTCTTTTGTCCAGTTCATGCGCACGCAAGCCAGCTTCCTTGACCAATGTAGAAAGCACCAGAGCGAACCATGTGATCACTGTGCGTGTACAATTGCAGCCACAGATTTCACAGTGGCATTCACAACAGCAGATGCCACATTAGGTAGATCTCTGGCCACTCTCTGGATAGGGGGAACATTGGGTCCTTCTAGGGTGTCCAGGATACCTTCACACACAGACACACACAGACATTGTATTATTACTCTGTTGTTTTGCATGCATTACACAACATATGTTCCAGCACAGTATGTGAATTGACAAACTGGAATTGGAAGATGAACATATTATAAAACCATTAATCCATCAGGGCAAAAACATGGTAATCTTGTAATAATTAATAGGAACAAATTTCATATTTAAACAAAAAATAAATGAATGGGTGTTATATGTTGTTATCACGATTCAGATGATTCTCAAAACTTGACCCAGATCTGATGCAAGACAGAAATGAAAAATGCTTTGCACTTAAGGAAACATAATTGTTTCTAAAATTAGACTGAAGAATAGACTAAAGACAGGAACTCTATTATCACAAGGTTATAATACTGCCTAGAGATCCTCTAGAGAAACCACTTTCATTATTTGGTAGCCAACTGGGACATGTCTAACTTTTTTGTACAATATGGCACAAAAAAAGACCAATATCTCAAATCAACCTTTAAACTGTGATTGAATGATGTTTTGTTAAATACTTGTTACTCATTTCTTGTGCACATAGAAAACTGTACAGGAATCAGCACAGACACTTGCATCTTACCTTCAACAATCTTGTGGTAAGCAAAGTGAAGGTAGAGCAGAAAGAGCATGTGGAGCGCAGCCAGGGTGCCACACAGGATGAGGCGAGGAGTCTGACCGACTGTACGAGAGATCAGTACTGCCACCTTGTAAAAAGGGAAGGAAAAAAAAAGTCTGTCCCTAAAACAATACTGGCATTAGTGCACTGCACCTTTCATAATAAGCATTATCACTTAAGTATTTCAAATCAGAGCATCTCAGTCAATTATATACATTTGTTTTAAAAAACTGAACCAAACAAGTCTTTTAACCGTTCATCTATATGGATTAATTTGGATATTGCCTGACATTCGTACCATCCGAAGTGTAGAAAGTCCTCCAATCACCAGCCACAGAATGTAAAAAAGGGAGTGAAAATGGACATTGTAGGTAATGAAAAGGACCACACAGTGGCCAAAGAGACCATATCCCTGCAAAACATTGCAACAAAATGTCAATCGTGCTGAACATCAGCATATTTCACCACCTCAGTATGAACGTATGAAACTACTTGTCTCTTTCCCCTTTCAGGACACTGTAATTACTTACTAATAGAGACAGCATCTGGAGCATTGTGATTTGGGCATTGCAAAGGTAGGCCAAGAAATAGATGAAGGACGATGTCCCCATCCAGTAGCCGAAGCAGGTTCCAATGGCAGTGCCCATCAGTGTACCCTCTCTCTGTTTCAGGAAAGATTATTACTCATAGCGGCAGATGCCTCAAAGAGAGGAATAATAATTTTTATTTATTCATTTTTAACTCCAAGAGAAACTAAATGCAAACTAAATGCTCTTTTCAAATCTGAACAGGTGTAACTACAAATCTATAAAGAGTTTTGCTTACAATGACCGTTCCTGAAGTCTTCATGCCATGCAGCAGGATGGCCACCAGGGTGAACACCAGCATCATTGGTCCATACAGCTCCCCAGCAACTTTCTACGGGTTTGAAAAACAGCAGCAGTGATGTTTAGATTTATTCTATTCTCGCAAAAAATGACCTTTTCATTAATAGAAAGAAAAACATTATTCAACACCAACTGGGTCTGCCATTTTTTTCAACTGGCCATGAAAAATGAACTGGCTCCTTAAAAGCTCAACGAATCTATTAAGCAAATTTTGTTCATAGCTGGAATTAATTAGACTAGACACATGCAACACAGCTGAATCTAAATGTTATTAAAATTTCAGCAATGTAAAGTAGGTTTAAAGGTCTCAAAACACCACACATTGATCTATTTCAATAACTTTATTTCTCATCTTTATTGTGGATTAGTCTGGAAAGGGTTACCAAACCACTTCCATGGCTCTGTGACCCCAGTGAACCACAGTGAGAACCATTTTTTCAAAATAGAGAAATCTTGGAACAGTGGCAAATCCTTACAGAAGTGGCCAATCTACCAAAATGACTCCTGGAGTAAATCTTAGACAGGTATTCAGCCTCCATCAAAAGGAAAAATATACACAGGCAAAATCCTCTGCTAACTAAGAACAACATAAATGCTCATCTCACATTTGCAACCCCAAAAAAACCCAACCCTATATGGAACAATGCTCAATGGACCGATGTGTCGATTGTGGAATATTTTAGAAGACAGGGGTCCTATTACATCTGGCATAAAGATAACACAGCATTCAACAATACGGACATCACACAGAAGTTGAACATAGTGGTGGTAGTGTGCCGGAATTTTTTGATGCATTGGGGCTTTAGAGGTGATTTGTGATATCTGACAGAATCATGAATTCTGTTCTCTATAAAACAAGTACTGCAGGCGAATGTCTGGTCATCAGTCTGTGATCTGAAGGATAATGCACCAAAGCACAAGAGCAAGATAACCTATGAAGGGCTCAAAAGAAACAAAATGAACGTTCTGAATTGCCTAGTCAAAGTACTAACTTAAAACCCAGGAACAAGTATAAGCACAAAAGCTCTCCAATGCAGCTGAATTAATGTGATTCTGAAAAAAAGAGTGCAAACATTCCTCTACAGCAATGTGAAAGCCTGAGATCTACTTATAGGAAGACTGACTGCAGTTGTTGCTACTAAAAGTGGCACAACCAGTTATTCAGTTATGGGGCAATTACTTTTTCACAAGGGCATACAGGTGTTGCACACTTTTCCTTTAAAATGAAATGAACATCTAAAAACTTTGGTTTTTCGTTCTGTTCCAGTTTACATTTGGTGTGAGGATCTTCTGTTATAACAGACAATGACAGATCCCTTATAAGATTTGTTCATTAATTAATAAATAGCACTTAGTAATAATGCTTACCTGCGGAAAAGCAATCAATCTGACTGGAATCATGGATTCAATTAACCTGCATGAGACATGGGTATAATTAATTCATGAGAATGCCTTCTAATCACTTGAACATATTCACACGTCTCATTTGATGGATCTTACCTGTTTCTCACTTGAATAGGCTCAACATCAAAGTAAGGCCGGAGGATGTCGATATTAGCATAGAGGTTAAAGGCTTTCGAGGCCTGCCGCTTCCCTGCTTGCCAAACCTGTATGAATTCAAATTACACAAAGCTTAAAACGATACTGATAAAAAACTATTGGAAAATAAAGTAAATTTAAGGCTTGTGAGAGTCTTGTTATTTTACACCAGCAATTGCCAGAGTTCACCTTCATTCATCTGATGTGACATGACTCAATATGACTACTGATCTTTTAGTGAAGTTCACTAGTAATATGTGCAACTTTCCCTTGTAGAGAAGCACACATCTGCCTCTTTCACCTTACATTGCTGGAATATCAGCAGTTGCCATAAGCTGCATGTACAATATACATTTTGAATACAGCCATTATGAATCTCATAAGACATGACAAGCCTATAATAAGAAGAAGCCGGTAAAAGCAAACTGGACACTTCAATTTGAACTAATAAGAATTACACTTTGTATGCTTTTGCAATTTGTTAATCAAGGTTACATGCTAAACCACATGCTGACCTCATCAGCAACCTGTCTGCCTAACTGTCCTTTCAGGCCTTTCATGCCAAGGAACTCTCCATCCTCTCCGGTGTCCTCCTCTGTAGCTGCAGCTTCTGCTGCCACCTCTTCTTCCTCCTTCATACGTTGGTGCATCTCCCCCATGTCCTCAAAGCTGGAGCCAGAGGTGTCATCCATGTTCTCCATGTCTATTACTGCGGAGCCACTGCCCTGAGGATAAATCAAATTATAAGCTTAGTGTTCATCAGTGTGGAAACCAAATCATTTTAGGCATTTAAGTCACTCTTAAATAAAGATAAATACATTTTCAAGCTAAACAACAGTTTCAGAAGTCTGATAGAGTGATACTGAAACGTGAGATATAGGCCAAGCTAAGTAGTCATATGTGTTATATGGCTACCTTGTAAACACACACTGTGCAGGTCCACCTTGTACAGTTACTGCTGTGACACTGTTTTACAAAATTTGTGCTTGCCATCCTCTAGTCATTCATCAATAGTCACTGTCTGACCACAGAACCGCTATTTGCTGAATACGTTTTTGTGGCGAACCAGTCAAATCACATCAGCGACACTGAACATACACTATATGGACAAAAGCATTAGGACGCCTGACCATTACGGCAACAGGGATTTTAATGACACCACATTCAAATACATATGGATTTAGTCCCTCCCTTTGCAGCTTAACAGCTTCCACTCTTCTTAAAAGGCTTTCCGCAAGTTTTGGTGTATTTCTGAGGAAATTTAGGCCCATTTATTCTGAAGAGCATTTATGCAATCTCTGTTCCAGTTCATCCCAAAGGTGCTGGAATGGGTTGAGGTCAGGGCCAGTCAAGTTCTTTCACATCTGACTCATCCAACTATGTTTTTATAGACACAGTCATGCTGGAATAGAAAAGGACCTTCCCCAAATTGTGTCCACAAAGGTTTGAAACATGGTGTTGTCCAGAATGTATTGATGTGTGGAAGAATTAAGATCGCCCTTCACTGGAAGTAAAGGGCCTAGCCCAAAACTTGGAAAACAGCTGCGTCCCAATACTTTTGTTCATGTAGTATAGCTTTGCCTGGTGAATTCAGCATCCACAGCTACAGTCTATGGCTTTGTTGAGCAAGGCCTGCCACCCAAATAATATAGCCAGCATTAGGAACTCAGTGTTAAAGAACTAACAAGTGATGAATGGAGTAAAAGTTGGATAAATATTTGTGCTCAACAACAGATGGTATACAGTTTGCAACTGTGCCTTTGGTATCTAGTGAACCTATAAGGTCCACATATAGTGACAAGAAACCAAAACTACCAGTTGAATTTCTAATGAAGTAGAAGGTATGAGAAGAAGCTAAACTGGATGCTAACAGGTTCAGATCTGGTACTTTGTTTGCTTTAAGTATATGTATCTAACATATCTTTTACAGACTAGCACTATTTTTCGACTTTAATCGTTTGCTTTTGTCGCAAACAATAATTTATTCTGTAGGAGATAATAAAATCCACACGTTATGTATCTTTGGGCCAAGCTAACAAGCTAAGCTATTTGGCTAACATTACGTCACACTGTTTTTATACGACATGGCTTCTGGTTCACACACAACACACTGATTATGGTGTTTAACCAGAAAAACCTAAAACAAAAGAATTAGATACATTTCCCACTGAAGTTTTTTTACTTGCTAGCCAGGTTACCTGGATGATGATGTTGTCATCAAAGCCTCCCCACGGTTCCGTGTTCGTGGTTTTTGATCCTCCAGACGAAGACATTTTAGCAGACGACGCGGCTACACGACTCTAGAAGTTCACCAGATGTGCTGCTACGAACTATAATTATACAACGACACTGACATACATTATAGTCTCACTGGTAAATACTTGGGTCGCAGGATCACTCCTGCCAGGTGTAAACAGCTCCGTACCACATTACAGACAAACGAAGCTCTGTCTGCTGGACTGTGTCGGTTCCCTGCTGCTCCGAATCAAAGCTTCGAACACAGAAGTCACGTGATCGCTGCCACCGCGTGAGTTACGTCATTTAAACCTACACTATGACAAACCTCTTAATTCAGGGTTTGGGCTAGGACCCCAAATTTCCAATGAAGCTCAATCTTAAAGCTTCAGTATACCAAGACATATTAGACAAAGCCATGCTTCCAAGTTTGCGGACATGAGTGGTATAGTAGCCTAGTGGGTAAAACACTTGCGTGTGACCCCAGTGACCACAAAGTTACAGGTTCAAACCCCCTGCTTTGTACCATTGTGTTCCTGAGCAAGTCCCCTAACCCTCAGTTGCTCCATGGGGACTGTTCATGTAACTAACGATTGTAAGTCGCTCTAGTTAAGAGTGTCAGCCAAACGCCCCCTGTATGGGGAAGGTCCTCTTCTATTCCAGCATGGCTGTGCCCCAGTGTACAAAAAAAAGTCCATAGAGACATGGTTCAATGGAAGAACTTGACTGGCCCGCAGAGAGCCCAGACCTCAACACCTTTGGGATACATTTATGAGGTCAAGCACTGATGTTGGATTAGAAGGCCAGGTTCCCAATCTCCGGTCCAGTTCATTCCAAATGGGTTGAGGTCAGGGCTCTGTGTGGGCCAGTAAAGTTCTTGCACACTGAACTCATCCAGCCATGTCTTTATGGAGCTTGCTTTGTGCATTGGGGCACATGGAATAATGGAATAGAAAAGGCTCATCCCCAAATTTTATCCACAAAGTTGGAAGCATGCTGTTATCCAAAATGTCTTGGTATTCTTGATTTTATACAACTTTGGAAATG
>JBBPCY010000150.1:6354551-6396194 GCA_037974405.1 Brachyalestes nurse | reverse complement strand
TTTGTCTAATCAGAAAAACGCCTCGTGGCCACAGGGTGACACCGTTACACCAACAGTGGAACGGCTTTACCGCGGGTTAATGGCGTATATGAACGCGATTGAGAAACGTGTGCGCTTGCGCTTGGTTGGGGATCTAAAAACCATCAGGACAGGGTGTTTCTCAGTGGCCTTTGCCATCACGACAGTGTGAGATCTACGGTACTCGGGAGCCTCCAGCACTTAGGCAGCGATCTACACATCATCAGGCTACGGTATTCCTCAGTGGGCTTTGCTATCAGTACAGTGTGAAATCTGCGGTCCTCGGGCTTTAGGCTTCAGCACGTTTGACATCTTGGCCGTGCGTGAGAACATACCGGCTTGTGAAGGTTTCTGCCTGGCTATTTTGCTTTGTCTTATTTTGATTTTGATTAGCGGGATTTT
The DNA here is from genome assembly GCA_037974405.1 of Brachyalestes nurse. Lineage (NCBI taxonomy): Eukaryota > Metazoa > Chordata > Actinopteri > Characiformes > Alestidae > Brachyalestes > Brachyalestes nurse. Next base: position 6,395,774 of record JBBPCY010000150.1, on the reverse strand, counting down.
ATCGCGAAGTATATATTCTCGATGTCATCCACGTACAGACTGATAGAGAAGCAAGAATATGGGTGAGTTACTAGCTGTTAGATGTATCACTGTAACGTTTGAATGCAGGCTAATGTCCGTTAGCTGAGCTAGCTATATAACCTGATGGAGACCCTGAACTCTTGGAATGCAGCTTACTTGTCATTTGTTTAGATCAGCCTGTAAACAGCTATCGTTAACGTTATCTAACGAAGCATTGTAAACCTTATTCTTTTCAAATACTCAAGTTAAATTCCTGTAGATAAATGTGCCCAAATGCCCTTGTGTTTCATTTGTAAGCCTGTAGGGGGATCTCAACAGACGACACATTGTACTTTTTAAATGACAGCTAGTCATTTTGCAGAACTGGAGCAGAAATCGGGTGATTTTATCAGCAGATGGTTGTAAAACTGTTGATAACTGATTTGTGTTTAAAGGCACAATGTGTTTGTGCATAAATAGCATATATACAGTCACACGTTACGTTGAATTTATATCGTCTAAAGATACATTTTATTTTCCAGACAACACTGAAAGCTATGGTAGAGAAGTTTATGTTTCAGCTTAAGAAATAACAATCGCTGATGGGTAAATATCCGTATATTTATGTTGAAAGATTAATTTCCATTTTTTTCTTATTGAGGATTTTTTGTTTACTCCTGTTCATTTGCTGTCACAGTGCAAACTCATCTAATTATGCAAAATAATGAAAAAAAATACTCTATTTTAAAAACTACTCTTTAGCAAATAAATAAGAGCACATCATATCATGCATGGCACTGGCGTTTATGACTGATCTCGCCTTTAATTTATACTCCTTCCCAAGTTCAAAAGTGAATCAGTAAAGAGTTTGTTGGCAGTTTTTGGTGTCAGAAGTGTGTCTGGCTGTCGCGTTGTGTGTCTGTGTTAAGGCTTAGGGCTCTGTCTGCAGCCCCCTGTCTGGGCCCCAGAATATCAGACGGTGTACGTGCAGATCAGAGTCTGAGCAGTGGAGGAGGAGTGTGAGGGTGGAGGAACGGAACTGTGGGCTGAACCGCTTAGCTTTAGGACTCGCATAAAACCATGAAAGGTGGCAATTAATCCAGTGTCAAAGTTTTATTGGGATCAAAGCGCCATTAACTCGGATCTATCCGACAACCAGTGTGAATTGGACTATACGAGTGAAGGTATGGACGAATTATTAACTGTTGATGAAATCGATGTTAGCTGTTAGCAGCTAACAGCGGAAATGTCGTTTAGCCGAGAACCATTTGACTTTTTCTGGCAAAATTAATTTTCTGTAGTCTTTTTGGGCTTTTTACTTTGTCATTTTTAGGCTACGTTAGTCATTTTTGCTGAACCTAGTGTGTAACAGGCTTAGGTGAGACATAACGTTGTATTTATTACATATTTGTTTCAGTTGTTTGTTTGTAAACAGGTAATTAGTAACAGTAACTTAGTTTCATTAATTTGCTTTTCCTTGCCATGTAAAATGTCTTCTTTTATACTATGGAGCTTGCATGCACACCTTCTACATCCAAGCACCATAGCATAAGAGAGAAGACATTTTTATGTAAAGCAAAAATCATGTAAATATGGTCTGTGAATGCTGTCAATTATGGTAAAATGAATTCTGTCATTTTTACCTTGCATGCTGAATTTGCACCAGAGCCATCTGTTTAGATCAAATGTGATCTATAGTGTGGAAATGAAATTCCATTATGTGGAGAGAAAAGCTGTCTAAGCTTTCTTCTGCTCAAAAAAAAACTTTTCTTGCTGTCTGAATTACTTAAAACACGAGGGTGTTGCAGTGCATAATTCTTTCAGACCAAAGAACAGAAATGCAGATTTCAGTAAGGACTTGAGTGCCACATGTAGTATAAGGTTTTGTAAGCCTGTCTTACTGCATGACAGAAACTGTGGTATGTTAGTTAGGATAAAAGTGAAAGTGAGAATGGCAGCTTCTTTTAAATGGAAACTAAGCGAACATACAAGGACCTGTTAAAGCTGTCACATTTGGCAGACATTCACTTAGTTTTCTATGATAAATGTGACAGCTTTAACAGTTAATTTCACGTTCTTTGTTAATAAATAATTGGTATGACTAAACATGAACTCTTGACGTCTTTAATCCATATTGCTCTTATGATTTTTGTATTTTGGTAAAGTATCAGATAGTGCTTGAACTCTGACAGGGTCCCAAGCAGTCAATGTTTTTTAAATGTACTCCTTTCACTAGATGTTAGGACCTATTATTATGGGTTTGCTGAACACATGCCTTGATCTGAATGAGATTTATTGGAAGTAGCTAACGTGTGTAATTGTGTTGAGGCTGGATAGTGTTTTTTTTGGTACGAGATTTTCAGTAACTGTTAAATAGTTTAGACCTGTCATAGAGTTCTATTCATTTTGATAACAGAGTGAACCTAATGACCCTCTGGTTTCTCTTCAGCATGTCACCAGCAGGGGAGAGAGAGAACAGTGCACTGAAACAGTGTGTTCAGGCCCGGGCTCAGCTGGAAGAGGCCATCGCAGGGGTGATGAAGGCTGAGGCACAGCTCAGGGGTAACTCAAAAGAGGTGAGAGGCTTAAACAATTTCTGAGTATGTTTAGTTAAGCTTTTTCTTAAATTTACTTCTTAATTATTCTTTATTATACAGAGTTGTTTCTGTTTGTATGGTTGACCGGTGTAAATACTTTCATGTCACAGCCTTACTCAGCATCTGTTTTTGCTGAGTGTCAGCTCAGTCTTTTGTGTTTTCTGCTGTAAACACTGTTGTTTGAGACATTTTCATGCAAGTCTAAGGCTAATCCTTTTGTGGGACTGTAAGAAAGAGGGCATTTTTATCAGAAATGTGGTGCAAAACCCATGCACATGACGTGATAACCACTTGTTCACACACGCCCCGAGAACACTATTGTGCTATGGGTGGGCATGGTAAGACTTGTCCGTTAGAATGGCATTACAATGCCCCTGTGGACTTAGCTCGGTTAATAATTGTTACCTGACTGTAATAGTTTTAAGACCGGAAGATTTATCTATAGGAGGTGGTCAGCTGAGATCACATTTAAACGTGACAACCAACGAGAGTCATCGCCACCAGTCCCATAAATAGGATGTGGGTGGATGTTTAGTCTCACATTCAGCGTGTCTTTGGACCAGTGCATATCTCTTAACCTAACTGGAGCTTCTTGTAATTCCTGTGTACTTGTGGGACTTGTGGCAAAGTTGGAAAAGCCCTTTGGGAAAAAAAACAAGGTATTTCCATAATGGAGTTTTATTTTCCTGATAATTCACAGGGCAAGGATGATTGGTTCTTTAGGCAGTTGTTTTTCAGAGACTGACTAGCACTGCTGAACATTGTTAGTGAGTGTCGGACAGCTTTCTTACAGCGACCACTGGAGATGAATTCAGGCACAGGTCTCTCAACAATGGTTTAATGGTTGGCAGCATTGTGTGTGCACACATGGTACTTCTTCTTTCGTCTATATTTATCTCCTGTTTACGTCACTTTCCTTAATCTTGAATTTAACTACTGTTTTCTCTTCCTCTAAATCTCTCTTAATGCCTCTCTTTGTGTTCAGGTGAAGTCTCAGCTGCACAGCTGTATCAGTAGGCATCTGGAGACCCTGCGCTCTCGCGAAGTCTGGCTGCTAGAGCAGATAGACCTGGTGGAGCAGCTTAAAGGAGAGACTTTACAGCAACAGCAACAACAGCTCTACTGGGTCAGTCTGTCACAGATCTAGCACTGTTGTACAGTTCAGGCTTGTCTTTAAACAGATTTGGTTTTTCCTCTATAATTGTCCATTATGGTAACTTCATAAAAATAAGGAATTTTGCATTTAGATATTTTAGTTCATTAATAATATAAGTTAATAATTATTATTATTATTTTTTTTTTGTACTTTGTGTTTTTAGCTCCGGGGCCAGTTTGATATTTTCATTCATCAGCTGGAGAATTCCAACAGCAACGACCTCGCCAACCAACTCACTAGCTGTCTGGAGAAGTAAGCCACAGCTCAGTGCGCCCTCTTTTGCTGGATTTAGCTAGCCTGCATGTTTGCCTCAACAGGCAAAATGACTATTTGCAGGACAGATCAATCAGTAAGGGCACTGTAGTGGTTTAAGCCCTGCTATTTAAAGAGACATGACTTGTACACTGCCACTGACTGTGTACAGGTCCTGAATTGTATATCTGTGTGGCAATGTGCTAAGTATTACTGCTTGGACTCTGTGCAGGTTTTCTGGTCTGAATCTGGCTCCTGAAGAAACCCCAGAAATGAGTTTTGAAGCAGATGTCCGCTCTTTGCGCCAGGCTATTACATCTTTTGGGACCATTTCTACACAGGTTTGTGGGAGCCAGACACACATGCACACCAGGTTGTCACTTGGTTCGCTGTTGCATTTCACCTGAGAATTGATGAAGTTCAGTTGCCTGTTTGCTTGGCTTTTGAACTGCTAATATTAAATTGTCTTTTTTTGACTTGAAAATGTATTTAAATTGGCAGCTAATAAGTTCATATGACCAGTAGTTCACCGTCGTGCTGTATTTCAGATATGAATTATTTCAGTTACAAATTGGACTTATTATTAGTTGTATGTGTGTAAATTGACCATGTTGAAGATAGGCTGCGTGTTCTAAACGCATGTCTGTTTATCTGATGGAAATGGAATGTGCCATGTTGGACTGTCTCCAAGGTCATAAGGGCCTCATTATTTTCCCTTCTTAAGCAGATGGTGAAGACTCCTTCTCATAGTCTGACCTCTCAAGGCTCAGTCTTTGCTGAGAGATATCGGCTCCTGGAGAATTGCCCCGTCACCACCAAGAGACAGGTTTGTCTTTGTTGTGTCTTTAAAAATCAGATAATGTTGCTGACGTCTGGAATATCTTGTTTATTCATGTTACAGCATAAATGCCTGGTTGTCTTGTTTTTTTGTAGAAGCTAGACTTGGAGCGGGAAGCCCCTCTTGCTGAATGGCTCCTTGGGAGCCACCCTGTAAGTGCAAGTGCTCCAGTTGGATACCAATTCAGTAAGAACCCTCAGGATTGGCTCATGGTCCCTCAGGGGAAGCCCCAGGTTAGGGTTTTATTGTATTGCTGTGAACATACTTTCATTGATTTTTCAGGCCTATTTGTAAATGTAATGATGTCATCCATATTGTTTATTTACAGAATTTTATTATTCTCTGTAAATACTGTGTAGTCATGAGAGATGCTATTTCAAAATCAGTACAAATAATCACAATAGATTTCTGTCTTGGAGAAAAGAGTTTTAATGTGTTTCCTCTTTTTGTAGGTGTACTGCCCACTGGTTCCATTTGACTTTCAGAAAGCCTGGGGTCAACTCAAAGATCTAGAAGCATGGCTCTTCAAGGAGAAGTCACCAGTACGTGAACGCACCAGTAGCAATGCCAGCAGCAGTAGCTCTGCCTTCTCCATTGAGAAGATCGATGAGAGCGAGTTCCTGGATGTGGAGGAAGTGGAATGCATTCAGATGGAAAGCAGTGAGGAGATTGCTGACACAGAGGAGCTCAGTGACTGGCTCATCACCCCAAACACCAGCAATCTAGTCATGACCAACCCTCTGTCAGATGCAGACCACTGGAAACAGGTCTTCAGACCCTTCCATGAAATCTTCTCCCCTAGCGAGTGGCTCCTGAAGGCAGACTGCGGCTCCTGTTGCAGTTCACGTGCCAAGACTGTGGAGATTGAGAATCTGGGTAAGCTCAAGTGCCTGAAAACTCCTCCTGCTTCAACCGCTAGCACTCCAGCCTCGCCTGCTACTGCTGTCCCCATTGAAATGTGGCTCCAGCAGGCTATTCCTTTGGAGACCACATGCAAAGCCAATGAAACCTGTGCCAGCTTCGCTCAGTGTGTGTGTGATGATAACTGTGGGAAAGAGGCCTTGAGCGCCTGGCTCCTTAAGAAAGAAGGCAGAGATAAGAATGGTATGCCTGTGGACAAGAACGTAGTGAGTAAATCTGCCATCTTCCAGCAGCAGGAGAAGCAGCAGAAAGTGCAGGCCATCTTGGAGGCCTGGCTTCATCCTAGCAAAAGCTCTGTTAACCCAGTGTCATCCTCTCTTTCTGCTTGGGTGTCTCCTTGTACTCCAGAAGGCAAGAAAAAAACCAGCCAGGAGGAAAACAACTTTCGTTTAAAATGCACAACTGAAGAGCCAAACAGTCTTTTCAACAAACCTCTGCAGGCTGAGAGCTGGGTGCTACCAAAGAAAACACACAGCAGCACAGAGATGCCCAACAAGCCAGACACACCAGAGCCAGCCAGCACAGAGTCTGAGGAGGACAAATGGCTGCTACGGAAGAGAGCCAATGCACAGGTAGGGTTAATGGATATTCACAATAATGGCGAGTACATGGTTTTGTTTATCTGAATCACATAATGCTGAACTACAAAACCACCACCACCATGTGTCTTAATTTAAGAAGGTAATAATGGATGTCCAAAAAAGTTGATTTGTTTTTCTTTGAATTACAGGACAGACTTGGCCTTCCTGCAGTATGTGATTTATTCTCCTGTCTTAGAATGGACATGGATAAAGAGAAGTGGTTACATCAAGCACCTATACAGGTAAGAACTGCCATTGTATATGAAGCTGAAATATGGTGGCTAAAATTGACTATGCCTTTTTGAAGAGGAAATAAAAGACTTATTTTTTACAGATGTGAAAACTGCATCAGTTTTTAGTGGACCCACTGAATTGCTGATCATCGCACACAATATCTTCAGTTGCCTTACTTTCCATGTTCTGCAGGGTTGGGGGTCTCTTTCTAGTCTCTATTCTCTGAGAATAAGATGTTGGGGTAACTTTCTCTTTAACCAATTGCTGATGAATTGAGCTGTTATAATAAGGAATCTGTAACAGTGTGCCTGTGCATAAATCCCCAAAACCCAGTGCCAACCACGTGGAACAAGCATTGATTTAATTGTCATGAAATAACAAATGAACCAGATTGGTGCATATGTATAGAACAAGATATTTTTCCTTTGTCGGATAAAGAGGATGAATGTTTATTTTATTTTAGGATGCTTGTTTTGATCAAATGAGTTGTCCCTGTGCACCCAGAAGAGGACAGATTCTTAAGCAGTGTGTGTGTAACACATTACCCTTTATACCTAGAAAGATACTGATGTCATGGTTTTATAATGGTATTTATTCCCTTTAGCTTAAAAGGCAATATTCTCTTCAGTGGCATATGATACTGAATTATTAAAGAAGCATAGTTTTCTGCCACATATAGAAAACTGAACATGCAGTTGGCATATTAAACTAGCCAAAATACCTTATTCCCAATGTTTATTCTGTGATGGGTGGGATAAGTAAACAAATAGCACAATATTTTACACATTTACTTTAACCGCTTCTAAACCTGGTGCCTGCAGTTTGAGTGCAGTTGGTTGAATCTGGACTGATTTTAGATGGCGCGAACGGCACACCCTAGCTCTGTTCATCACAATAATATTTAAAGCATTTATCAGAATGACACCATTTCCAACAATAACCACTTGCTTGTTTTTTCTGCTCTGCCACTGTAGCTGGATCTCAAAGCCTGTGTCGCATTAGAAAGCATGGGCTTGAGTGGAAGAAGTTAAACCTTTGCTTTTATGATCTGATAAACTTTATTGAAGGATTGAACAATTCCTTTCGGGCCTGTATTAAGCCCACTACTGAGAGACCAATGGTTTTGTGCAATACAAAATACATGAACATATGCCACTTTATGAACACGCAATGATCTGCAGCAAGTATTTTTGCAGTTCTCTTCTTAAGCCCATACTCTCTTGCCCATAAGCTTTAAGCTTTTTGGACAATTACTGCTAACATGCTTTCTGTCCTCTGTTGCGATCCCTGTACCATATTTAACTCAATAAATAACATTTAAAAGAATAAATGTATTGTGTTTTCTTTCTGAGGGGACTTTGCTCATTGGTGATTGATAAAATGAAGAAGTGTTTCAACTGTGTTGGGAGAGAAGTTCACTGCTGTTGCAATTCAGCAGAAACAATTTAGGACATCAGCGTTTTTCCCATGTGAGAGTTTAAGTACATATAACATTTAAAGAAAAATGTTATAGGTTTTACTGGAGAGATATTCCTAAAAGATATGAGCATGTTATCAAATAGGACAGTAAAGACCAGCAACGAATTACTGTAATGCATTACTTTTTGCTGTTACGCGGTAATGTAAGGCATTACAGAAAAAAAAAAATTACGAATATTTTACTCGGTACAAAAATAGTCACGAGTTCATCAGAGGAGAAACATCTGCGCAAAATGTTTCACTTCTTGTAGGCAGAACAGAGCATGGGCGCAGATGGGGGATGCGGGGTCCGTCCCCCCCGAAACACAGTAGTGATGTTTAACTCATACTCCTGTTTTAGGGTCTAAAAACGTTTTATTTTGCACATCTTAAATCGAAAACCTGAACATGCCACTCCATATACCGTTCTCTTCGAGCTCATAGTTCCTAGCAGCACGTCTTGTGTTATTCTTCTGGAGGGGCCTCATTGGTGCCCGCCCTCAAAGTCCCGCCCGCGCCACCGCCAATTCGCCCCCCCGCATTAAAAATGCTTTCTGCGTCCCTGGAACAGAGATGAGTGAACCTGCAACTGATCTAACGTTTCATAGAACTGTTTTTAACCATAAGCCTAGCTCAGTCAAATACCACATCACCTTCCACTGGCTGTGTAATGAGCTAACTGAGCTCATGAGCTACATTAAGACTGCCAAATCCATATTTTCAGTTATTTTGGTGAGAGTAACTTAATAGTAATGCAATAGTAGTGTAATGCCTTACGTTTTAAATACAGTAATAATGTAATGTAATGAATTACTTTGAAATGACCGTAACAAGTAAATAATAACGCATTACAGTTTTGAAGTAACTTGCCCAACACTGGTAAAGACAGCAATAAAATGCTCTGTTTCACTAAAAATGTTTATGGTTTATGCTGAGGGTTTAACCATGTCTTAAATGCATTTCCTACACTTTGTTCTATATCATTTTGTAGAATCTGATGTGAATGTCCCAATGGTCATATTCATCACTTTCATTTCAGTCTTGGGCTTTTTTTCAGGAAGTAACTGATTTGCAGTCAGAAACATTCAAAATTTTAACCCTGAACAGAAGTAGTTTTAAATGGGTTTGTTTATTCCGAGCAGTCTTGTGTTTAGGTCGTTCCTTTTTTCTCTTCCCGTCTGACTTTTAGGTACTTTTTTCTGTGCCTTGGATTTTCCTGAGACTTACTATTGGCTTGCAACTTGTGCTAAACCATCAAAATGAAGTCCAACAAAAGAGTTGTTGATACATGACATGGATGTCACATACTTCTAATTGCAGTCTTCTACATCAGGATGCATAGATTCATGACCGTGGTCTTCCTTGATCAACCAAGTTCTTTCCTATTGCTAATAAAAGCTGGTGATGTGAAGCCAAAAATATATTTGAGTAAAAATCAAAAAGTATTTAAAAAACATTTAAACTTCAGTATATGCAGGCACAGAGTAGATCAAATTAAAAGTTTTAATCAAAACAATATATCAAAATGCACAGCAACTAAATTGATTGGCAAAAGACAAAACCAGATTTTTTTTAAATATAAATTTTGCAGGTCCAGATTATAAACAGTAATCAGTAACAGGATCATTTATTACATTAAGTCAATTTCAATTTTATTATATTATTTTTCCAAAATAACAACACAACTGCAACAAAATACATGCAGGTACTTTCCAACCCTGTTCTTAATGTTATTAATTTTGACAAACTTTGATGGCCTGCTTTACTGGCACTGATCCTTTCACTGAAAGACAAAAGCTCCAGATACAAAACCTGAACCTCTTAGCCTTTGTTCAAGTCCAGTTTACTGGAATACAGAGTCAACAACAAAAGGGAGTCGTGTTTACTAACACTATTCAGTATAATGGACATCCATGTTGGGCAGAAATGTTTACCAAGTGACCTTTGAATTTTATGCTTGCATGTTTTATAATGAGGCAATTATCAGCTGTTTCATGCTTTGATTAACAGGGTTTGATAATACAGCCATTAGCAGACGAGCCAGACTTGGCAGACATGCACCTGAGGATAAAAGCCACCTGACACTAGTAGAGACAATATGAAGACGATCCTGATCCAGATTCATTCCATTTTCCTAGGATAGAGTTTAGCACATAATTGACTATATCTATCTCAATAATATGGTCTGTTAGATAATTTGGAAAACCTTTTCATATCAATTATACTTTCATTATTTTTTTCCCATTGCGGATGAGACATAAATGGCTCCCACAATTTGACTGGAAAGCAGCTTTATTACAATAAAAACGGCATCACAGAACCTTAATACTAAAGTAAAAAAAGAATACAAATAAAAGAAAACATTTATTTATTTTTGCAAAACCAGCTATTCATAACTACATTAATTGCGGCACTTTTAGAAACTGAAATTTACATGCTTCATCTTCCCAAAGTGTCTGTATCAGATTTCAAATGGTGAGTTGTTTTGTAGTACAGATTTCCAGCTTGTAGCAGCAGCATTGAATGATCATTGTGGCCTGCTCTGGCTCAGTAGCGAGAAGAGGAGCCTTTCAGGTGGTCCCAGTTATTGTACAGGGCATACAGTCCTGAAAGTGCCAGACCAACCACACCGCCCCGAACTGCTCCACGCACACCCCCTACAACACAAAAATGCATGATTAAAGGAACAATGCAGACAGTGCCACACACTGCAGCCCATGCTCAAGGCCAGACAGCTGATCATTCCTTTTGTGAAAGTGAGATTTCAAAGTGTAAACAAGGCTGGGATTTAGTAACCCAGGCAGAGACTAATAGTGCCATGACCAGTCTAAGTAGTACAGAGTCAGAGCACACAATCAAAGAAATGCAGCCACAACACGAAGCCAAATATCTGAAGCCAATCCATGCTGGCAAACAACAAGGATGTCAATTAAGACTAACTTTCAGAAAAATGGTCTGGTGGGCAAAACGGGAAGTGTGTCAGAGTGGTCAGACTCTCAATGTAGATCCCCACCATTTAGACTCACTGACCTCAAAACACTTTAGTGCAGGATTAAGGGGTCCAACAGAGACAAAACTCTTCATTTAGTTTGGCAGAGGGGGCTGAGAACTGATAGAGTTCTCATGTAATGGTGCATGCCCTCCACACCCACTACCAGGGGAGCTCTGATAAGTGTACGATGAGCTAAAGGCTACGTAATAGCTTAGTCAGATCGTGCATTTACTCTTCCTCAAATAGTGCGCCCACACCCTTAGCTTTCAGAAGAGAACACTGCTCAGGTTTCATTACAGCAAAATGAAGTCCAACAAAAGAGTTGTTGATACATGACATGGACGAAACACAGCAGGGCTACAGATTACTGTTTATTCTTTATACGTTTGGAGGTAATACTCTTACTATGTGGCAGAAGTACGTTCTGATATAAAAATAGAGGGTTGCCACAAATTCTCTTATGCCTACTACTGGATGACTGCAGGATATAAACCTCTTCATTTATTACGGACACTGTAAATTCACCCAAATTGACCCATTCATGTCCAATACCCCACTTTTATTTGTACAGTGACCATTCCGTCATACGTAAACATATCACAGCACACAGTGTTACAATTTTAAGAGTTTGTCTAAACTGATTAAACTGTATACAGCTGTACATTGTTCTTTTAAATTTCAAAAATGCCAATATCACTTTTACTTTGTTCAAATTAGAATTCCTATATGAAAAAAAGACTAAATTTAATATGATCAATTAAGTTGAGCCATATGGTTTCATCAATTAGAAAAATGTTATTGACATTTATGCTCAAAAAGCATATGGACCAAAAGGAAATGATGAGAAATCAGATATGGACACTAACGGATTAATCCTCAGTAGAAATATTACAAAAAACATTCACAGAATTTATAAAATAGTTCCAAATGTACAAATTGGAGTTATTCAAGCCCTTATCACCAGGCTGCACCCTGAACCCCTAGCACCCTGGCTTCAGGCTGTAATTTCCCCACATTTGCGTCGAGTCATCAGTAACTCAGTCATTTTTGCTGTCAGAGCAAAACGTTGTATCTCCATTTTCGTCTTTTTTGCATATTTTGCAAAACCTAGCTGCTCTTTATGGACTGTGAATGGACAAAGAGAAATTTTCCAAAGAGATGTGGAATAATTATTATTATTATTATTACTATTACATTAACTTTAACATTCATAACTTTACAACAAAAGTTAATTCTCTGAGGACCACTGTACTTTGCAAAATAATAAATATGTACAATATTTACATTTGCATCAAGTACTTTTCTTTCGCCTAAATCTAGTCAGAGGACTAAAATGGTCTTCAAAAGTTGCTTTTGCCCCAAACCTCTCAATCCTACTCTGTTTTTTCAGTTTTATTTACATCCCTGTATCTCTGCACGTCCACATCGTCAGTTTCTGTTTGCTCAGCTGTCAACTGATGTGAAAAACAAAGAAATGAACAGTGTGTAATATTCAGGGCAAGAGACTTTGTACTGGCGGTGAAGCCGCTTGTTAAAAAGGCTTATAGCTTAATTACCTCACGTTTATAATACAATTAGGCAAAGCTTCCTCTGTGTCAGGAAAAAAAACAAAATAATTGACACTTTTGTGGGTGGCACGTGAACTGGAAAGATCACTTGAAGCAACTTAAACTTGTGTAAACTTGTGAGTTGAACAAGCAGTTTCACACAGGACAAAGTCAAATCAGAGAAGGAAGGATGTAGCTGGGAGCTACTTTCACAACCGCCTTATCTGAACTCTAGCTCACTCTTTTCAGCTGACTAGCACAAAACACAACATCCTTATATTCTGCATGTATTGTCACAGGCGCACACACACACACACACACACACACACACACACACACACACACACACACACACACACACACGCCTGCTTTCTAGCATAAACTCCACAAAGTTCTGAGAACTGCACTCCAGGGCATGCTGGGAGATTCCAGGGTTTGCTGATCAGGTGTCCTCTGTGAAGTCCATGAAAAATAAACTTGGCAAACTGCCTGCACACCTAGTTTGTGGGACTGCAATGGGATTTTCATGACTTAGACAAAGGGGACTAGACAGTCTGTTTCATTATTTTCCTCAAACAAAGGAGTCACGTGTAACTACATGATTTTTTTTATTTATTTGGGTTTTTTTGTGTTGTTTTGGCTTGTTGTGTGTGCCTACAAACAATTAACTGACCTAGAACACACCCCCCAAATCTCACACAACCCACAAGTATTCCGTGCACAAACTCCTGAACTTTTGAGCAGCTTACTGGCAAACCTATTTGTGCAGGGAATTCACAATGTGGTCCACACACCAGAGACAAGTCTGAAAAAGTCTGGCTTCATTACTAAACTGGATTTTTTTTCCTCTCGCCACTGAGTCAGCCTAATTGTAGTCTCCTTTCTATCCGTCTTCGAGTTCCACGAAAACGTCTGGGTCACGGAATGCGGTAATTCTCGGTAATAAATGTCACAGACAGGTTTGATAAACAGAATTACTTAATTTGATTAGTCAGAAGAGTATTGCATTTGAGCTCATCAAAGGTTTGGGGACACCTGGCTTTTTAATGTGTTTTTGATACAGCTTGCACATCCGTGGCGCCTTGCACTGCACTGTACTACCTCAGTATATTTCTGCTGCTCTCTACCTCAATGTATATCTCCTGCTGTTCTCCTAAATGAATGTGTCTTGTTTTACTTTTTGTCTTCATGTCATATGTTATGTGTGTTTGTGTTTTTGTGCTGTCCGTGCACCTGGGATTGTAAGACAAGTAATTTCGTTCAATCATATACTGTGTGTGAATGGACGGCAATAAAAGCCAACTTGACTTGACTACAGATTAGCATGTTTTTGTCAATGTGTCTGTATCATATCACAAACTAACCAGATTTATCTTATTTATTTTAGATTAATTACACTATTCGTGACAGTACCTATGGAATAAAGCCAAACGTTTTATTTTATTGTGACGGCTGCGTTCATCAGCAGATTTTCAATATAAGCTTTTAACAGCAGATAACAGTGGATAAAACCTGCTCTGACATACCCAGGAAGATCCTTTGAGGAACATAATAAGGTCTAAGTATTCTTTTTTATGTATCCTGCCATCCTAATTTTGATATTCTGAACTTTCTTTGTTACCTTCTTTTTATGTTACAACCAAAAGTGGATGTGGTTAAAGCCTGAACTGAGTGTGAAGTATAGGAAGTGGGTATACTTTCTTTACAAGCAAGAAGCCCTGATGTTAATGTAATTATACACAGCCAATCAGCAGCCTATATGTTGGAACAGGCTTGCTTAATGGTTAACTAACTCTGGCTGCTTAGTTACTCATATTGGTACTGAGTTACAAAGGTTTTAATTAACCGTGAAGATTTAGGTAATTTGGTCAGAAACTTAGATGTACTTAATTTTAACACTCTACCCTAAAACTGAGAGCTGCAAAATACAGCCGAAGTATTAATAAATGTCTGTTTAATGTTACTAACACCCACTAAAAGCTATTTGTACTCCTTTATTAAAAGGTAACAATGAAAATAAAGAATTATAAAATAAAACATGATGTCCGTAGACTTTTGATGGCCAGAGGCTGTGCGACATACTTTTTCTTTTGTTGGAAATGGGTGAAAGTAATCCCGGTTCATTGGCACAGCAAATTGAGGAAATACCTTGACCTGGAAATCCACACCTGGCAAATGCCCCTGAATTCTAGCAGTGAATCATGAGATGCCATGCTGCTTTTTCCTTGTCAATATGCATTGCTCTCTTTTGTCACACGGCTCCATATTTCCTGCAAGGAAATCTCTTCTATTTTGAGCTGCAAACAGCCCCATTGTTTCCTCACCTGGGGATTTGTAAAGGGCACCAGTCATCGTCCCAGCAGCCACAGTGTTGAGGTCATCCTCTGCTCCTCTGGTCTTCTCTATGACCACACCAAACACACTGTACAATAGTGCTGTCCACACACACACACACACACACACACACACAATAATGCCATTGCAGTTTCATTCAGACAAAGGGCTATTTAGTAATTCAGTGCATAAATCATGACCTGTGTAGTCTGCTCTTACAGTTCATGTGATTATGGAGGTGCAACTGACCACTAATATGACCAATATCTTTCACATGCACAAAGAAACTAGGGCACTTACCAAGAGAGCCCAAAGTATTTGCCCATGTAGCGCCTTGACGGGTCACCAGGTTTAGCACTCTACAGGAGAAAGATATGTCCTTTCAATAGAAGACTTAAACCTTTGGATACAGATTTAGAGGAGGGAACAGGCTAGACTAACTCATGAATTTTACTATGAAAAACCTACATATGATTAACGTCTGTGATATGAAAACCTGTTCTGAGAGTTAAATGAAAGGAAATTCTGGACAGAGAGTGCAGAGGCTTTCAGACAGGTCCAACATGCTCTGTGCCATGTGTAGAAATGCTGAGCAGGCAAGGTCACCAGCCGACCTTGATTTTGCATCACAGCAGGAATAGACAAAGATATAGACTTTGAAGGAAGCTTTGTTATTAGGGCACAAAATGCAGGAGATTCAGTCTTTAAGACTGCTTAACTAGCGTGTGTTTTAATAGGAAAAGTGACTAAAGTGACATCTGCATTTACAAACGTCAGTTCAAAATCAAAATATTTAAAATGCGGTCAAAACAGCTTCCCACACATTCAACGCAGGTCTGTGTTTAAAAAAAAACATTCTATCTACTACTATATTGAGGGATATTAAAGCAGGGCTGAGGTTAGCGTCTCAATGTCTAACAGAATTACTTGCTAAGAGTCCCTAGGACAAGACTGATGACCAGAGGTGACCGAGCCTTTAGGGTGGCAGCCTCTGGGCTTTGGAATGACCTACCTTTGCATATTAGATCTGCTCAAACCCTGCTTTAAAAACATTTTTTTATCTATGGCCTTTGAATAATAATGTTCTATTTTGTCCTATAGCTTTTAATTTAAGGTGGACCATTATACCATTATTTTGTTTCATGTCCCTTGCACTATGTTTTATTGTAAATATCTTATTGCATGTTCTGTTCTTCTCCTGCTTTGATCATTATTCGTTGTTTAAAAGGTGCTTCATAAATACATTTGACTTGACTTGAAAAGTACAGGCCTGAATGGTTGACTCTTAAAATGACGTCTGGTAGCTCTGTTATTGTGTGTGTGTGTGTGTGTGTGTGTGTGTGGTTGGGGGGGGTGGAAGTCGAGTCAACTAGTCGTTTGATGACGTCATCACACACGCAGCAGAGGAACACGGGTGTGCAACACTGAGCCACTTTTACTACAAGTTCTCTGTAACATTAACAGTCAACACTACAATTAAACAAAATAAAACAAAGGCTGATACCTTGAATTTTCTGGTAAATTTAAGTGTACAACTGAGAGTGGGAACAGTTTAAGCCGCGGCAGGACAACTCTATGCAGTGCTAGCGTTAGCCATGGTAGCTAGCGTTAGCCATGTTAGCTGGCGGATGGCGTTTCAGATGCCGTGCAGAACGGCGGTACTGTTACTGTACTTTAACACTGACTTGCAGGTTGTGCAGGTCTCCGTGCTGTTTGTGTGTCTAGAGTGAAGTATCTCCACACATGTGCGGTGTGTCTGTGTTCTCTGCTGCATGTCTCTCGTCTTGTGTTTAAATTCCCCTTGCGCCAACAGTACCGCCCTTTTTATGAAGGGACTATAATAATTGCTTAAACCAAGGAACACGTGTTAGTGTCAGCCAATCAGAGGCAGAGAATGCATTGTGTTCACAAGCGAGGGCAGAGAGAGAGGGAAAAAAAACACACGACTAGTCGACTAACAAACTCTTTTGTGTCTATTTCTAGATGCCTTGACTGTAAATATAACATAAAAGCAAAACATTCAAAACAGGCTGTTTTGAAACACTGTTTACATAGGTGGACCATATGGGTTGGGAAATGACTGGAATGCTTAAACCTTTAACAATTTTTTATCCAACATCAAATATATTTATTGAAAATACAAGCAATATTCAATATTAGTGACGTTATCAATAAAAAAGTAAAGATGATGGACAGGCTTTACTATTACGACAATGTAACAGAACATAAGGACTTGTCAGACATGTCTGTATTTGTTATTAGAGTTCTTGCACTTAGAGAACTTGTAGGAACAGGTCACTGTATACCAACATTCCTGAGCCCCTCTTTTACAGATCATGCAACAGCTTTTCAGACACTATACAGTACAGTGTAGTGTCTGCTGTGACTGACGTCATGTATCTCTCTTTATCACTCACACATCCCAGAGCTGTGGAGGAACTGGCTGTGTGTGAGAACTAGCTTTTGGCCCAGCACATACAAGCACATTAATGCCTGCAACTGGATTTTCAAATACAGGGTCTTCCTGTGGCCTTGACGCCTGCTACATTAGATCTCAGAGGTCTGTACACACAGCTGTGTTTGACCTGTAAATCAATCAGATGAGCTAATCTTGTCCAAACTCCATTTTGCCCCATTCCTTCACTGTAGATTTACACATACTTGAAAAATGAACTACACAGAAAGAAATACCAACATGTTTTTAATTAGAATTCCTTTCAATTGTTTTTCAGCCCTGGAATCTGAGGTTACAGTGTCCCCAGGGCAGATCACGCTCCAAAAGATTGCTTGAGCAATTCACTTCAAGCCTGAAATGAGCTAAAGTTGGATCACAAATCTGGTTACACATGCACTGAATTGCATCCTGAACCAACAAAGCAGACTCTCAGAAAGCTGCATTCCCCACAGGCTCGTTTGCAATTAAGCAGCTGTGATGTAACTGTGTAAGTGATGCTTTCATAACAGACTTAATATCTGACTGTTAATTGATATTGTAGTGTTCTACCCTTTAATGTGTGATCTAATACTTTCAAAGTTTTTTTATGGACATAACTGCCTATTATCATGTTATAGACAACTGTCTAGTCATTTATTAAACAGTTGTTCTGCATTCATACCTTATGTGAAAATTTGGCCATGTAAGAGAAGCTGGAAATTAGAGAATTATCATATAGAGTTCCATGTCTGTCAGGCTGTTCATAGAGCAGCCACGCTCTCTGGCGTCATGGAATGGGGAGGCGCCACCTACGCTGCGTCAATGAGTCATCTAACTGTGCCCCTAAGAGCCGGAAACAACATTCAAGGAACCAAAGTTGCCAAACTACAAAACCAACCCATGGTAAACACTGTCCTCTAGTGGTTAAATGACATAAATGCAAAACAATGCAAAGTCAAGTAGGTTTTTATTGTCATTTTTACCATATACACAGTTTTCTTGCACAAGGGTACCTCAGTGGTACGCTTTCTTGCACAAGGGTACCTCAGTGGTGCCACTAGCAGTCATGGGATTCAAACCTGCAACCTTCTGATCACAGGGCCAACTCTAACCACCAAGCTACCAGCTGCCCCAAGGCACGCTAAGATAACAAACCATTCCACTAAATAATCTATTTTTACCCACGACTACATTTATCATTCATTTGCTCAGTGGAGGCTCTGCTTAGGCATAAACAACATAACTAGAGAAAAAAGGCAGGATTACGTACAAAAAAATGGGAAAATATCAGCAAAAAGACAAGGTACATCTCAGTTCAAGTAATGCATAATCTGTTCAACAAATATAACTGTGGAAAGTTAAGTGGATTTTATTAATGAGAATAATGATTTTAATAATGTATATTTTTAACAGATTTAAATGTTTTTTAACCTTTAAATGACTTTTACAGATACTGGGACAGTACTCACTGTACATTGCGAGGTTTAGACCAGGCCATATTTTTCGTTTCAGATAGTCCCATTCTAAGCCCATTGATGGCTCCAAATAACGCACCTGAGGGTACAACAACTCAAATCATTTCACAAAAGCATAACCTTGTTTCAGCATCTGTGTGCGAGGGAAGGAGGCATGGATGAATCAGCTGGAGAGTGTGAGAAGACGATATAATAATAGTATATCACACATCTTGTTGCAAATCCGTTCTGATTTATGTAGAATGTTAACCGTTTCATATCAGTCACTTCTACAACACTGCCACTGGCTTAGGTCAGGACATACAGCTTAGGATGAAAACCAACTCAGGTGGTCAAAAGAGAATGAGAAGTGAATGTACCTGTCATGCAGCATGACCCAATTGTGAAGAAAGCCAACTCAAAGCGACCTCTGGTCTTGTTGGCACCAGTGGGCAAAATGAACTCATCTGCATCCTGTAATAAACATAGACAGGCCTGTGAGACTTAATGAGGACAGTTTGTAATCTAATATGTAATGCATTTTAATTCTGCAATACATATTTTATTTATTCTCATCATGTCAGGTCCTCTGATAAAGTAAATATATCGGCGTACACTAACACATTCACTTCCGGATATGTATGTACACAGTACAACAATCTTGGTCTAAAAGTGTCTGGATACTCCTTCTAATTAGTTCATTAAGATATGCTCATTTCTGATGGATGTCTACAGTTGTACACACACAGCTTGTGCATTCTACATACAAACGCACCAGCAAGAATGGGATGCCCTGCAGCAGTCACACACGAGCCTAAGGTTCCCCTAAAGGAACATGAGTCCAGAATTGGCCTGTGGAACAGTGGAACTGTGTTCTCTGGAGTGATGGAGTTCAGTCCAGTACATGTGGCTGAGTTGGAGTCATGTTAGTGATCCAGAGCTAATTATGTAAAAACAGTACTTTTGTCATTGAATAAAATCAAGTCCTTACAGAAACAGTGAAAGTACTGGTGGATTTTTTATATACCACCGTTGTAATTTCTGCTGTAAACAAAAAAGGCACATTTTTTCATCATCAATGAAGATTAGCTAGATGTACAGTAACTTCGGGTATTTCTGCTCAATTTGCACAATGCAAATTGTATTTAAAGCATAACTGATGCTGCCAAATTTTAAGGGCCATGAAGCTCACCTGTATCAGATATCTGGGGTCGACATTTAAGTATGGTGAGAGGGGGCTCATCCCTGTCACTGAAAAAACAAACAAACAAACAAACAAACAAAAAAACAATGAGTTATTAAGTTACTCATCAGGGCACTACAGTTCTGTGCAAGTGCTACACTGGCACAAGTTTAAAGGACGTTTATCCTGTACTCATAACTTAACAAACTGACCAGAATGTGCTCCTGTAGTTTTACACTAGATTTATAAGTCGAACATAGTTAAACAGCCTATGTTGATGAAAATCTTTTCTAAAGACATAATATTATATTAGCCTCTTCCTTCCACTGCAGAACTAAAGAAGCAAACTTCAGGCCAAACACATCTTGGGCGATGAACTACCTTTGGGAATTGGAAAAATTAAACAAATATGATTGATTTAAGTGAATCACGTTTTATTAGCTTTGATTCCACGTTCTTACATGGCACTCCAGCGAGCTCGGAGTTCGAGTAGCCTGGTCCAGTTGACCTGAAAAGGCTGCCGAAACCTCCTCCAGCAGCTTTTGAGCCTTGGTTGGATGGCGATCCTCCATGGTTGCTGTCCATTGTCACTTCAAACTCCAAACACTCCCCTTGCTTGATGTATGTCCTTCACTTCTCTTCTGTTAAAACAGCACTTGTACCTTAAAGATAAAGTACCACTGATTTTTCTAATTGTTCTGCATAATTAAATGGTTAAGACACAATCAGAGTGATCTGATGTTAACTGCTCCATTCTAGGGAAACACCCTGAGTCAGAATTATTCATAACAGTGATGACATGAACCAGATTTCTGAATGCCTTTAAAAGCTTCCTCGCACACATGAAACGGTTACTCGTAATGCCTAATGCTTTTTTATTATAGTGTTGAAACGAACCTCTGGCTTAAAACTATTTAGCAATATGAATATGTTTGTACCAGAAGGATGGTACAGATTCCCCACCTATCAATATTATGTAAAAAACCTAAGATGCATGTAGATTCACTGCTAGGTTTTGATCAATAATTAAGATGACTATATTTGTGCTGTTGCCATCAAAGTCTTGATTCTTATCATCACAACAGTCAGGAAATAAGAGCAAGCAAGTTTCACTACTACACACTATGTCACTTCAAACCCTTTAATGACTTTGGTTCCAGATAAACAATTAAATTATACAGAATGTTTGAAAAATTCTCTTTACAGTCGTAAAGTCAGTATAATCCCTTTTAGGATCTGGGGCCAGATTTAGCAGGTAATTCAGGACACAGCAGTATATAAACTCTGCTTTTATCAGCTTACCTGTAAGGTACAGCAGCAAAGACATACACTCCAGATAATTTAGTTCAAAGATTAAAGAGGAAAGAGAAAAAAAATGTTCAGACATATATGAGAAACGTAAACACAATCCTTTTACAGAATTCAGAATATAAACATTTATATCGGTAGTTAATTCAGTCTTTTTCGATTACACAATAAGATAAAATAAATAACTATTTATCATTAGTATGCTCATTGAAACAAGAAGAAATAAAAGAAAAGACAACTGAAATTAAAAATAATAACAGACAATAAACATGACTTAATCTGAGCATTACTTAATCTGTCACGGCTATCATAACCTCTCGTGTTTGTGTCAAATCCTCCGTTTTGATATGAAGAAGGTGTTTTTTTTAAATGTAGTCAGACATGAGTTTATAATATAAAATATTTACCAAACAATCCCACCGCATCAACACTGCTGTGTGGTTGTTTTTGGGGCGAACCTACTTAGAACGTCTTTCACGACAGGAAGCGCTGCTTTGCGGCCAAATTTATATAACATGTTCCAAAGAAGAGTGCCATAACATGGACGATCCGGATGCTTTTAAGTCAGTGGCGAAACGTAAAAAATAACGCCTAGGACTTGACAGTCGTGACGACATTGGTTATGATCTGGCGAGAGGAGAGGTGCGGCAGAGCCACATTCACACTACAGAGGAGCCAGGCAGCTGAAATATTGACTTTTTACAGGCTCGGAAGCTCGGTAATGTCCTTAAATTAGAGTCTACTGTATCTATAGCCTTTCTAGAGAAGACATGACTTTGTAAACATACATAAAAAGGCAGAAAACCGACCGTGTGCAGTGACAGAGGGGGGAAACACGATGCAGTAGCCTCGATTACGGACCCACTCGCCTGATTTCTGCTCTCTCTTGTGAAATATAAACGGGCATGTGCTGATTGTGGGGTGGATGGAGACACACTGACCATCTGGCAGTAGATTAGAGTGAGCTCCCCTCTTTGTAAGGCTGTTCTGTCTATGGCAGGGTAAGTGGTGTGTCCTCCTGAACAAGATCGTGTGTGTTTAAACCTTTCTGCTCAGGAAACTGCATGTTATTGATGTGGGTTGCAGAGGAGGTTAAGAAGGTACAATCAAAACAACCTTCGGTGGAAAATCAGTCCACTTCATGTAGGACTGTATGGTGGCATCAGTGAGAGGGGGTCATTTGTCGAGCTGGGGGCTGGAGACACGCTTCGATCCTGAGATGGTGTGTGTGAGAGAGATGTTGAGGGGGAATTTATGGCGGGCCGATTGAATCCAGGCCAGCATGATCTGGAGATGGTGCCACAAGGTCAGTGAGGGTACAATCAGCACCCTCAGCCCTCCTTCTCTCATTTTACCAACCAAAGTGGTGGTCTTGCGTCGTGTACGAGGGCCCACGACGGTGCTTAAGACGGTCGGAGAGAGTCGGCTTCAGTTGAGCAGCCCCTTTAATCCCTACCCACAATGCACCGAGGCAGCTGCTTCCCTCCGTTGGAGTTGTTTTGTGGCTTTGCAGGGCTTTGTTGGATAATTTTCCTCAAGAAAAATGGAGATTTTTGAACAACTTGCATTGCTTTTGGAGGGTCGAGACGATGCAGAGACCTCCCTCACACACACAGTAAGCTCCGTGCTGGACGCTGGTCTCTGCAGATCTGTCTGGTCGTAGGATGGCCACGATCAGGAAATGAGCTCTTTCGCTTCACGTTTCAGGACAAAACGAGCCCACATCGGACTCATCCTGCTTAATTTTACCACAAAAGTTTTCCCACAGCGATATAAAATATTCTTTTGGTATACAATGGGCTTTCGGAGGTGAGGTAACGTTAGACCCTCAGCTTCTGAAGTGACCAGTGACGACCTGGTTGTTTTTCAGTCAGTAACGTATATCAGAATCGATTATTTTCTGTCTCAGTTTTAATAATCTATCAGAGTACAGTACTGAGTAAGACAGTCAGTAGTCTGACTGTTTAAAAAGAATGCTCACTCCAGTCAGTGAACAAACTTAAATTCAGACGTATATTAAAGAATACATTCAGTAAAGTTCATTGTATTTTGGTTAGAAGAATACAGTTGGAAGATCACAAGTGTGGTTCTTCATTTCTTGTGATTTTTTTTTTCAGGACTGACTATCTGAAGCAGGTTTTGGATGATAACTGTAAATACTGGGCTTCTTCAAGGAGAGGAAGAGGCTACCCTGACACATGAAATCAGTTTAGTTGTATTTACTCTGTTAATGTTTTCTTGAACAACAAAGTGCAAACTGACCAGATAAAGACATTTAAATACATTTCGAGATGTCATTTTGTCTTATACTGTAATGGGTCTTTAGGTATTCTTATATCAGTGTCTTGTGTTGTAGTGATTAATAGC
Organism: Brachyalestes nurse; assembly: GCA_037974405.1. NCBI lineage: Eukaryota > Metazoa > Chordata > Actinopteri > Characiformes > Alestidae > Brachyalestes > Brachyalestes nurse. The sequence continues at coordinate 6,372,118 of JBBPCY010000150.1, read as the reverse complement.
TCAAACATCACAGATGGGTGATGGACTTTACTGGCAATAAGACACTTTTTAATTTTTTGATCTGGCAGGATTAAACTGTGCTCAGTTATTTTCTGTTTTTTTCTGCCAGCAGTTACTGAGGCGTAAATCAAGGCTGTGATTGCTGAGGAACCGCATCATACTTACCTCAAGATTCCCGCTGGAGGACCACTGCTGGGCAGCCCTAATGGAGGACGCGGAAACTGAGCTGACCTCATCTGAAACAGACGCTCTTGGGGCGGACTTCATCACAGTGGAACTTGACACCCAGCCCATTGAGTATGTGGTCAAATGGGCTGACGTTGGCTCCAAATTCACCATATCCTGTGTGAAAAAGGAATCGGACGAGAACACTTGCTTCACATCCGAGCAGTTGATCAAAACTGAGCCGGACGAGAGGTTCTTCGTCCCCTACGAGGCAGTGTACACGGAATGTGAGGACACGGATCCGAGCATGATTGCTTCACAGGAGGTGGTAAGGAGTGATTTTGATGTGGAGGAGCACATGGAGCTGGTAAGCACCCAACAGGAGGAGGATGACGAGGAAGAGGAGGAGGAGGATGAGGAAGAGGATGAGGAGGGTGATGATGAAGATGAGGAGGAGGAGGAGGAGGAGGTGGTGGAGGATGGAGGCTCTGATGCCGATTGGGAGGAAGAGGGCTCTCACTCTAGAGACAGACGTTATAACTGCCACTTCTGTGGCAAAAACTACAGCCATTCCTCCAGCTTGGCGCGCCACTTGCACACGCACAGCACAGGGGACCGTTCCTCCTCTCCTCCTAAGGCAAGGTTGGGGGACAACCAAAAGTTCCTCCAGTGCAACCTGTGCGGGGTACGGTGCAATGGCACGCGGCTTCTGGCGATACACAAGAAATGCCACAAAACCAAGAGACTGCACACGTGCAACACGTGCGGCAAGACCTTCAATCACAGCTCCAGTCTGTCGCGGCACAGGCTGATCCATAAAAGAGGTCTGGACAAGAAGCTGAAGCCGCTGTACCCGGCACCCACCCCTGCACCCATTGTGACCGTGACCCAGCGCAGACAGGGCGGCAAGAAAAAGAAAACACAACCGGTGGAGAACAGGTTTGCAGCTGCTGAGCAGGAGAAGCAGTACCAGTGCACACAGTGTGACCTGGTCTTCAGCAACTCCACCAGCCTCTCCAAGCACCAGGTGTCTCACGTGCGGCAGCTGCTCAACTCGTACGCCCAAGGAAAGGACTCCCTGGACAAGTCCTCGGACCTAAAGATCAGGCTGAAGCTCTGCTCCCGGGACAAGCCTAACTACTACACGCTCTGTAAGAAGAACAAGCGTGGTAAAGGAAGGAGGAAGAGGCTGGCGCTGCCGCCTGACGATGAGTGTGACGAGCACTTCAGCCATGGTGGCAGTTTTGCGGAGCAAGAGGATATGCATGGCAGCGAGAAGCGTTACGGCTGCAACGCCTGCAAGAAAACCTTTGTCCGCCTGTCCAACCTCAAGCAGCACCAGCAGACGCACGCCATGGGCAAACTGTATGAGTGCCAGCACTGTGGCAAGACGTTTGTCCACTCGTCCAGCTTCTCACGCCACAAGAAGGTCCACGCAGGCCTCAAGCAGGCGCCCAAACAAAGCAAGCAGAGCCAGATGATCGATGAGACCGCCCCGGTGGAATCTGAGTGTGAGTGAGAAGCCAGGCTCCAGAACTGTCCCAACACAGCTGATGGAAAGAAGGCCTCTGTTTTTCTTTTGTTTTTGTTTTTTTTCCTTTTTTTTTTTGTTCTGCATTGCTCGCTTGTTCTCACCAGGTTCTTATTTTGTTAAAGGACAGATAGATTTGGCATTGCTTTCATTGTGAAGTGGGTTTGATGTCATTGGCTGTGTGTTGTCAGCAATAGGCTTCAATATTATTATTATCGTCACTTTCATTTTTCAGTTGATTTTCTTTGGTTGGGGTCTAGCTGGAGGATGTTCTGGCCATTGTTTGGCATTGTAAAGTACAAGATTTGTATATTTTTGTTGACATTCCCATTTTTTTTTCTTTTGGCCATGGTTTTGGATGGTTAATTTAATGGCAGGCGGATGATAATTTTGCCAGGTTTTGTGGTGTTATTTATGTCTATCTTTTGTTTGTACTCAAAGGAATTGAAACAGGCGATGCAGGTGCTACATGTTTTTGGATGCTTGCTCTAAGTACCCTTGGCACTGAAAAAAGTGAAGTACTTATTAAAAAAAAAACTGGGGGAAAGCTAAAGGATAAATAATGCAAACACATTCTATCCACCCTCCATATTTGTGAGCAGCTTGCAGTTTTGCTCTTCAGAAGATATGGAGCTATTCCTAAAGTTTGGGTTTGAGGCCGAGCATTTCCTATAAAGAGAAAATTCAACAACGTGACCTTTTTATTTATGTATTTATTTTTCTTTTTGGAGCTCAGACACCACCTCTCCCCTGTAACTTAAACCAACAAGTACAACGAACACCCCTTGTTTCCCACATTAGTATAGGTAAATTGTCTTATTAAAAAAAAAAAAAACTAGAACAAACTGTGTACACGTACACCTACGACACAGAGACTTGTAATTGATGGTTTAAGTTTATATGTTTGTTAAATAACTATTTGGCAAAATTGTGTTTGTACCTGCCTAGTTTTCTTTTGTTTTTTGGGGTTTTTTTATATAGTTTTTTTTTCCCTTGGTTCCAGTGTCTTCACTTTGATTGTGAATCAGTTCATTTGCTCTGCACAGTCTTTTTTTGTACTGTTCTTCCTTCAACGGATAATTAAAGAGCAAAAGATTTGAAATGTTATTTGTCAGTTTGTCAACATTCGAGATCCATGTGAGTTGCAGTTATGCAAACTGGATCGGACATCAATAAGATACTGAATGCGTTGGGGGGCGGAGAAAAACAGTGATTTCATATTAGTGTGTGTGTGTGTGCATGATTATACTGCGAGAATATACTCATGGTAAATATATACATTTTAAATCTACTGTATATGTGTAAAAATTGAAAAAAAAAATTGAAGTGGGAGGGCGTGTAATTTGTGTGAATGATTTGTTTGAACTTTGAATAATTTATGGGCTAGCCAAGGGATTTCATATTTCAATAAAAGTTGCACTATTGTATCTATAGAAATCAAAGCACTACGTACACGTGAATTCGGAATTAAATGGAAAGGGTTACCAAAAGTGAGCCTCGCTCGATTGAAACTTCAATATGACGATGATTTTTTTAATTTATTTTTTGAACAAAAGAAACCCAGTTGTTTTTTTTTGCCCTTTTGATTTGTAAGACACGAGTGTACTTTCATTCATTTTCACAAAGTTCTAGCAGCTTTGAGCAGCACCAAAGCTTTTCAGAGACACCTGTACACACTGCGGTCCAGTTCCACAGTCCATGTAGCGTTCTGTGTGTGTCATGTTTAATGTTCACATCCACCTGACTCTCTGCTTAACTGTTTACTGTTTGAAATGAGGTGGACAAATGATTACTAACCTGTTTTTAACACCAGCAGGTGTTTGAAAAATGAAACCGTGGGTGGTGTTGAGTTGCCCATATCAAGCACAGTCTACACTCTGATATTACAGTCAGATTGATTTGTTTGATATGAAGAAAAAAAATCAAACAAAAAAGCTTGGTACTTACTTTTTTGTTTTATGTTTGAAATAAGTTCCTCCGTTCTCAAAAGCTGAGGGTTAAATTCTTTTAGACTAATGATTATTATACTGTTGTGATTGTTTTTGTTTCTCCCTTCCTGACCCCTTTTTCTCCTGTGGCAAACAGCTTTAACCTTGTTTTCTGCAGTTCTCTCCCTGTCGTGGGTTCTGTCCATATCACCTTCAAACGCTGCACTTCTTATAATCTGATGCAGTGGACCTATATCTAATATAGAGGTGTATGTTTTTTTGTATTGTGTTTGCCATTAGATTACAATTTATGAATTTGCTGTCCTGCATTTTTGTAATAAATCATTGGTTCAAGCAATGTCTCTATATTAACTTCCATAATTCCTTACGTTTTCGAGTGAATAACCTACACATTCAAACATGTTTACTGCTTGTTGGAAGGAAGCATACGCAATACAGGTATATGCGGCGGAAACAGTTAATAACCTACAGTTAATCCAAATGACCTTCACTGTATTGATGTGTTAACTGTTCATTTGCCAGTCTTTATTTATACATGTGGACACCTTGAACAGACAGAGTGAATTAATACCTGAAATTTCCTACAGTAAAGGCCTAATAAGTATTGGGTCACTAAATTGTTCCAGAATTAAAAAAAAAACTATTGCTTCTGGAAGTAATTGCATTATTGCAATTAGCCAATTTTGTACTGAAGGAAATCTGCTACTTGTCCGAATTGAAAGCACTGACAAGAACATACTCCGTAACAAACAATAATACACTAGTCTGAAGACTTGGCATGAACTTATAGTTCACTCTTTGTTCTCAAATAGTGTTTTATCCACTGTTTGACCGTTAAAAAGGTGTGCCTATTGGCCCATTAGCAGCATCAATTTACTTGTAAGGCTTCATTTATGACTTCTGGAAAATCCCTAGAGATCAGGTTTTCACTGTCCCTGCCCATATATTAGGCCTCATTGCAGGAACTACATGTACCTGTACTTTAGTGGGCTTCCAGAAGAGGGCAGCAGAGCTTTATTATGGAATTAATGTTGTGTCAAAAGTAATCATATCCACAAGCAAATGATTAAAACTTGAAAATCAGAATGTAAAAAAAAGACACATTGCACATTAAAATAATCAGATTTCATGTTTGGCTCCTTTTCATATTCACTAGTTTTGACCAAGCTGGTTAGGGAGGACACCCTTTGGGATGATGCAGCCATGTCCAGGATGGCTAACATCCTTGGTTTAAGCTGCCCAAGGGCAGAGACAGCGTGGAATCTGTGTCTAGAATGTAGAGAACACAGGGTATAGTGCTCAGTGCCAGGGACAGAAGGTTTATGAACTTTATAGTAGTTGCACCGAATCCTGAAATGGAACATATAAGATGGATAACTCATAAATCAACAATAATGATGGTGATGACCCAAAAACTGAAGCCCAGGCATATGTCAAGAAAGACACCATGGGAAAGATTTGGGACACCATCTATAACACCACCGTCTTTACTACTGCCTGAAACCTTCACATGTTCAGGGGGCATAAAAAGATTAATCCCCGTCAAAATATTCACATTTTGCCTTTCAGCCTGAAATGAAAACACTCACAGCTGTATTTACTGAGTGCAACTTATAACATCCAAGTGAAAGATTAAATGAAAGAACAATCGCTGAGATGAATAGAGAAACACCCCCTTGGGTCAGTGCTTTGTGGAATCACCTTTTGGTTTAATTTCAGCCTGGATTGTGTTGGAGTACTTCTCTACCAGATTTGCACACGAAATAATAGTTGCCAGCTCTTCTTTACTGAACTGTTCAAGCTCAGTCAAATTGAATGGTGATCATTGATAGAATGTAGTCTTTCCACAGATTTTCAATAGGGTTTAAATCTAGGCTCTGACTTGGCCACACTGACTTGGAGACACTTGTGCTTTGAGTTATTGTCATGTTGGACGATGAACCTACTTTCCATTGACAACTTCCTGGCAGAGTGCAGCAGGTTTTCCTCAAGAATTCGACTGTATTTTTCCTGCTAGTGCCACAGCAGAAACACACCCCCACAACAGGCTGCTACCATATTCATGTTTTACTGAAGGTATGGTGTGTTTCCATGTGAGCTGTATTGGCTTCCCGTCAGATGGAAAGCATTTGGTGTTTAGGCCAAATAGTTCAATTTTGGTCTCATCTGACCTCAACGCCTTTTTCCACTTAGTCTCAGAATTTTCAAGGTCCATTTTGGCAAAGCTCCCTGGAGAATAAATGTGGCCTTTCTTGAGTAGAGGCTTTTTTTTTGCAACCCTCCCACATAAGCCACATTCAGGGAGCACTTGTGATTTTGTTTGTCACATGGATACAATGGCCACTCTCTGCCTTTTTTGCCACCTCATTGTCACTCTTTGCCACCTCTTTCAAAACTGCCCTAGGCCTCTTTTCAGATTATCTGTACAGTTTCCTCCTTAATCTCCCATCCAGTTTGGAGGGACAGCTTGATCCAGGGAAGGTCCTAGTAGTACCAAACATTTTCCAATTCTTAATTATAGACATTACTATGTTACTAGGGACTGATAAATCTTTGATAAATCTTCGATGTATCCATATACTGACTTATACCTGTCCTCAACTTTATATCTCATATATATGTTAACGGTGTCTTGCCACCCATAGTTGCTTTCAGTTGCACTGTGATCAAAAGCATTACATTTGATCACAGGTGCAAGCCAGGTAGCTTAGTGTGCAACGGATAAGTCAATTAGTTACAATAAATACATTCGTTTTTTAGGAGCCTGGTGATCCTTTCTCTGTCTCTGATTGTATGGTGTGCATGTCAGGCGTCTTCTGCTAGTAATCATTAATCTTTGTCATCACCATTAATGTAAAGGTGCTTCTGTAGTGATGTTTATGAACCTCTAGTGGGGCTATGCAGGTGGTAATGTTAGGAAGGAATCATTTTACCTGTTATGTTAAAATTTAGGCCTCACGGTGGTGCTGTTGCCTCTTGTAGTGTTTGTAGTGTAGTGTGGGTTTAGTCCAGGGTCTCTGGTTTCTCCCACAGTCCAAAGACATGCGTATCAGGTGAATTAGGGATTCTAAATTGACTGTAGGTGTGAGTGTGAGAGCGAATGGTGTGTGTGAGTCCCTGCCTCGCGCTTGTTGGCCCCAGGATAGGCTTTGGGTACCTGCAACCCTAGTGAGGATTAGGCGGTTAAAGAAAATGAAAGAATGTCAAAGTTTATATATCAGTTTTATAGCAGGACACACAAAAAGTAATAGCGACTCTGTTGGGAGACCAAAGTTATGGAAAAGTTAACACTGGGTTACGTATTATTTGTCCTGCCCCGACTGCAATGCTTAAAGGCTGACACAGCATCACTTTATGATGAGGCTCATGAACCAGATTGTTGCTATCAGTTTGTAAATGAACATATATATTGTGTCATTCACTGTGAAGCACCATCTAGCAGGATTTTTGTGTTTTTTTTAAATTTTTTTTATTGCTACAGTAGTGCTGATTAGCACCTCTGCGGGATTTGCAGTGTTCAACACTCTGAATGTGCCTGTTAGCCTCATCAACCTGAGAGTAAATTTTTTTGTTCTTCTATATGGTAAGGTAAATACAAAGCACTGCCACCAAGGAGGATTTAACAGTCAAAGAAATCAAGTGCGTTTAGAAGTACTGCTGATCAACCCATTATTAACCAATTATCAATTAGATCTATAATAGATATATAAGATCTTAATAGACGTTTTTATACATTGTGCACACATCTTTTAATATTATGATATATTTGTTTTACTCACAAGATCATGCCTGACTCACTTCCTCAAGTAAAAAAAAATCAGTGCAAGTGAATGAGGAACACTGGCCATCACTATAGTGACACATACTCTCTGAAAGTGAGTGTTCCTCAAACACTTGTACTGAATTTGTGCCAGTTTTCAAAAGCCTTATTCTTTATGAGGTTGATGTTTTATGAAGAGAGCAACATCTGATTGTAATATAATCTATTTCAGTGCCACATTCAGTACAATTGTTAGAACCACCTACTGAGACTTAATTATGCTACCTAGTTTTTACACAGGGTATTTTTAGCATGTTTAATGCTTGTTTATTTATGTACATACAGTTTGTTACTGCAAATAATGTGTGTTCCTACTTTAAACTATGGACGAAGAGTAAAAAACGATGACCGCTGTCCTTATGAGATAATAGATCTGGTAGCATATATTAGATAATATTAGTAGTAAAATAAATGGATATTCCAAATAAGCAAGCATTCATTTTAACAGTGCAGAGAGCAAGTACCAATATGGCGGTCCAGTGGTTTCATTTTGGTATTAATGAGAGCTCTCAGATGTGCGGCCACCTTTGGGGACAAGGCTGGGTCAGTGCTCTGGACACTAGGCTGCATTTGGTGGCCAGCACAGATGATGACATCCAAGGGATGCTGAGCCAGGAGACCAGGGAAGCCTCAGGCCTTCAGTCATGAAGATGTGGGGGAAGATCAGTCGTGGTGGCCTGGACTAAGCCCATCATTTCAGCTAGTAAAGATACCAGTGGGGTCAAATCCAGCGTGTTTTAGTGATTTCCTGCTCTGACATCCAGCTGAGAAATCAACAAACTGACCCACAGAAGTTGCCGTGTGAAGCTCTTCATAACTGGTGTCGATCTTTTTCAACTCCCCCAGGTCTGCCAAGAATTTCAGTAAGGAATAGCTCATTCTCAATGAGTGCAGATCCCCCACTTGTCCTAATGAATCTTTAGATCTTGTTCTACACAGTGGTCCTACGGAAAGGTCAGTGGGGGGAAATACACATTCACATCATTCCCCTTAAATCAGCTACCTGTTCTTGGGTGTGTTTAATCAGGAATGATCTGCAGGGTTTTATATAACATAGCTCTGTTCTAGAATTATACTACAAAAGCACAATTAAGATGTAATAAGGGAGTTCTATGATGATCAAGACGTTTTTTTTCTGTAGAAAACGCATGGGAATGTGGAAAGCACATTATCCTTGTATTAAATGTTTTCATTTCATTAAAATATTAACACACATACACACACACACACACACACTCACTCACATTAAGCAGGCTGAAAATTCTCCACAATGGATCAGTTACAGTTTCACCCGGACTGTCACTCTTGCTCCTTTCTGTCACCCTCTGTTCTGTTTCCCACTCCTCTGCCATGAACTTCTTTGTTCAGGTTTGACTTTTCCAATGCCCAGTCTTTGTTTACATGTGACATGTGTTTTCTGTGCTTGTTCTGAGCACCGCCCTTGTCCTGCCCCTGATTAGTGAGTCCACCTGTCTGTTTGTAACCACATCCCATCACAGCTGTCCCTGGTTAAACTGGTGTATTGTTCCCCTCTCTGTTCATGTGTTTTTTGTCAGTCATCCATAATGTTTGAATCTTTTCATACTTATATTTATGTTAATCATCAGTGTGTTTATGCTTTCATATTTATGTTAATTGTTCTAGTAAATAAAGTCTGTGTTACTGCATTGGGATCCCCTCTCATCCGTCAGTAAAGTGGCCCCTTATAGTCATGCATTCTTTCTCAGCATTTAACCAATTTATCGAGGGAGCAGTGTGTGGGGACGGTACCTTGCTCAAGTGTATCTCAGGGGTGCCACTAGCAGTCCTGGGATTTGAACACACAACCTTCTGTCATCTGTAACCCTGTGCTGTGTATGAATCCTAGTTATGACTATGTCTACCACCAGTGTGTTCTTGCTTTCTTGTATTATTAACTGTTTTGAGTAAATAAAGTCTGTGTTACTGAATTGCCATCCCTCCTCGTCCTCCATCACCCTGGACAACTTTACAGAGGCCTTTATTAGTAGCTTATGATGCTTTAGCATTAGTGCCACAGTGTGTCCCTGTCAATGAACAGCTTTGCATTTGAATGTATTTAAACCCCTAATTGTTTACTACAGAGGTATCAAACTAGGGTGAGTGTGGTAACATTCTTCCTTTTACTAGTGATAATCATGAATGAATTGAACAAAACGGCTATTTCAGGTCAATCTAGCTGAATCAAACTTCTCGGTAACATCCTTCTAATGGTTACATCTGTGTTATAGGGTCAATAACACTAATAAACCTCAGAAAGAATTCTTCACTATCAAGTCCCTTAAAATCATTACACAACAAATCAAATATCAGGAATTATCTCCTTGAATTCACGTGTTTTCTCTACAACTGTAGTCTGTAGCTTCCTGGTATGTAAGCTTTGTGTGCATGCGATGACTTGGGAATACTTTAGAGACCTGTTCCACAGGCTGCAGTCTAGATGCATTTCATGACTACCATGCCATCAAAGTCATACGCCGTCAAAGAAATGCAGCCTGACAGTACTCATGTACACCAAGGGATCAGAACTTGTGTTAGAAGTTGTTCAGATAAGCTGCATTTCTAAAGTTTGTACATGCTGAAATTGGCTAAGGTTTACGTTAAGGTTTAGGAGTATCAGCTTGCTAAATGTCAAAAAATAATTACACTGTAACATGTTATCTTTAGTCTTGTAATGATCCTAATAAGTGAAATCTTAATTTAACTTGGTATTAATATGTAATATGAATAGAGCCATTGTTGATAAGGTGGCACTTTATAGGGTGAAATTCTTTCTCTGCATTTAACCCATTCAAAAAAGGGAAGCAGTGGGCAGCCAGGAACACTGTGCCAGGGGAAGCAGTGTGTGGGGAAGGTACCTTGCTCAGGGTACCTCAGAGGTGTTTAGCAGTCTTGGGATTTAAACCCATAACTTCCTGACCACAGGGCGAACACTTTAACCATTAGGCTACCAGCTACCCCACTAGCAGTCCTGGGATTTGAACCCACAACCTTCTGATTGCAGGGGCAAAGAACTAACCACTAGGCCTCCCAGCTGCCCCAACCATATTAGCCCCAGCTCATCATATTAGCATAAAAAATAGTATGTCCCAAACACCTGCATTTTGACAACCTCAAGATTTTTTGCCTGCAGATCTGCACATTTGTGATGTCACCAAGGTCTGGACTGTAGGGAAGACACCATATGGAACTTTCCATTTGGGACTTGCCATTTGTATCTCCAGCTTTGCAGACATCCTAACTTAATGTGTGCTTTACTGATAAAGCCCATGGGACCACAGGACTTTCTAATTCTGTCATTCATTTAGTCCACAAGGGGGATAATGAGGTCTTCCTCCAACCTTCCAGGAAAGCCACTCAGGTTGCAGACTTCAGCAGACGTTGCTTGTGGAGTGATTGACATGATGTGAATTGCATCACACATTATTTAAAAAATGTTTTTTTACACAGATGAACAAACTCTCACCATTAGAAATTCTCTGACTGATTTCAGTGTTCAGTGTCATTAAACACATATGATTCAACTGATTCAGCTCAGCAAGTAATTTGCCAGGCCTTTGTTAATTGAATTCTAAGCATATTCTAATATTCTTCTAGTCAGTAAATGAATAAAAACTGGGAGGTTCCCTGTCAAAAATGTTGTTATGGGTGAGGCATAGCTGAGGGCTGGAGTGTGCCGGTGATGAACAAAACAAAATAAAATATTTGTCACTGAAATAGACAAAATATGGAAATGGAAAAAAAACTCATGGAAAAAATATGTGTCAGGGGGTGTATGTTGATGAGTTGAATATCTTCTAACTTAAGCAAACACTCACTTCAATTATTTTACCTTGCTTGAAGATTTTTCCAGAGATCAAAGGTGCTCCACAAATGCGGCTTGTATGTCGAAGTTTGCCAGAAAGCACCTTGAAGAGTCTGAGGCCAAGTGGAAAAATGTGTTATGGTCTGATGAGTTTAAAATCTAACTATTTGGCCTCAACACCAAATGATACATCTGCAGCAAAATCCTGTCAAATTCCTGAAAAAAGCCTGCTGCACTGCCAGATATTTGTCAATGGTAAAAAGGTTCACCTCCCAAGATGACAGTGACTCAAAGGACAGCAAAACTGATCACAAAGTGTGTGACCTAGTCAGAGCGCAGACTTAAACCCTACTGAAAATCTGTTTAATGACTAGAAGACTGCAGTCCACCAACAGTCACATTTCAGTCTGGAGCTTGAACAGTTCTGTAAAGGAGAGTGTATTGTGGGAATTGTTGCTTCATGATTTTCATTTTACATCCCAGTTTGCTTTTACTGTGCTTACTTGCTAGGAATGGGCAGGGATGGTCAGTCTGAGACTTATACTGATACTGATGATTAATTCTGAGAATGGATCCTTACATAAGCATTTTGGAAGGTGTCTTCTTTAATGGGTGTTTTTTACATAATTTATTTATTCTATTTTTTGCTCTTTTTATATGATGAACACTAAATGTGTAGGATAGAAACACACACATAGAGATTGTAGGCATTCTCTTCACCACCACTGACAGAACCGGTGTGTACCATTGCATGTTTTAAAACACTTTAATTAGACATTAAAGTAACGCAGAATAGTCCTATAACTGTATAACTGGATTATGGCTGTACCGGCTATACAGTTATAGGCCTAATTCTGTATTATTTTTATTTCTACTGAAAGTGTTTCAAAACATGCAGTAAACTGTGCTGGTGAACAGGATTCTTACTTCTTGTGAAAATCATATTAACATCCGGTGTCGTCCAGAGAATGATATGTTCCCCTTTTGAGTTTTGGTTCCTCACAGTGTTTCTTTTCCTTGCTCTTAGGGAGTCTTTCCTACCACTGTCTCCCTCTGAGGTATATTAATGTTCTGGGCCTGGCTCTCTGTGAAGCTGGATTGAGATCTGTCATAAAAAGCTGTAAACAAAATGGGTAGATTAGTGCATACACATCACATCTGAAAAGGAAAAAAAGGAACAGGAATATAAAGAGCTTCGTGAATAGATTCGACCATTCTTTGCTTAAAAGTAAGTAAACTCAGTCTTCATAACTTACACACCTTAACCAACAGAGGGCGCCTGATCATCAAGAAAAAAGTCTGCATGATCCACCAAGCCCCCTCTGGCGGCCACAGCATCTCATCAGAGGAAGAGATGAAGGAATGTGCAACGACAGAAAGAAGGGTGCTGGCAGAAAGAGCGAGAGAGCGAGCGAGAGAGAGAGAGAGAGAGAGAGAGAGCGAGAGAGAGAGGGGGGACAGAAAGAGCAGAAACAAGCTCCCATTAGAATTCTGGAGCTGCAGCTGGGAGTTCTCGGGCCATCGAAGTGAGGCAATGAAGTTTGCCATTGTTGCCAAGCTCGCAGACCCGGGCTTCCTGGCAACCCTGAAGTGAATTAGCTGGGCTTTTCTGTGGGGCCTAGAAACAGCTCCTCTGTTCATCAACAAAAAGCCCATTGAGATGAAGGGAGTGCTGGCCTCCCCAGGCCTCCTGAAAAGCTAACCCCGAGCCAATGAATGAAAGGCCCTCGCTCCCCTCTAAGACATCGGCTGCTGTGGGAAATGCTGGTGATGTCATTATCAATGCATTTTCTTACTGTTCCCACCTTTTTTCTCCAGCTTCCCTCGCACCCACCCTCCTCCCCACCCTACTGTTCCCTTCCTGTTCCATTTAGATCCCCATTATGAGATGGACCCCACAGCAAATCCAAAAACGGGGGTAAAGAAAACCCTTGGTAAGACTTGGTTTCTAAGGAAACATGGAAACAGTGCAGTAGCCTTGTGGGGAGGGGGGAGGTGGTGGTGGTGGGTTTGTGTTGGTCTTTGAAATCAGTTTGGAGGGGATGAGACCAGCAGGAATTTGGACGCCTCCAAAACAAATTTGTAATCCTTCACTCTCCAGGCTTTTGCGCAAACAAAGGTTTGAAAGTCTAATGGTGTGTGTGATCTCACAAGATCCTCTACAGGCAGCCTGGGCCTCTTACATTGAACTCCCTGATCCTCGCTTTGAATAGTAAATACAGGTGATACTGCTTGTGCTGTCGCAAAGCTTATCTTGTATCATCTTCATTTTTCACACACACACAAGTGTCAGCACCACATGATCTTACAGTGAATTTATTGTTCTCTTTTTTTCTGGCAGTCTCCCTCGGATGTAATTGTTCAATCAATCAGTAATTTCACTCGCTGGAGAAGAAAGACACAAAGAAAATACTGCCAAGCACAGTGTTGCGTGAAGCAGAGAGAATGACAGTGTGAGTATACGTTTTAGCATAAACATAGTAAGACAAAAAGATAAAATATATTTTAATTTGTCGTGGACTTCATAGTATTTGACAACAAGCAATTATTCAAGCGAAATATACACTATATGGACATATATTATATTACACTATATTGGGACGAGCATTACACCAACAGGGATTTTAATGACATCGCATTCAAATACATAGACTTAATTGTGAAGCTGGTCCCCCCATTGCAGTTATAACAGCTTCCACCCTTCTTGGAGTTTCTGTTGGAGTTTCTGTGGGAATTTGTGCCCATTCATTCTGTAGAGCATTTATGAGGTCAGGCCTGGTTCCCAATCTCCGTTCCAGTTCATCCCAAAGGTGTTGGATGAGGTTGAGGTCAGGACTCAAGTTCTGTCAAGTTCTGCACTGGAGCACAGTCATGCTGGAACAGAAAAGGTTATTCCCCAAACTTTGTCCACAAAGTTGGAAGCATGGCACTGTCCAAAATGTTTTGGTATGATGAAACATTGTCCTTCACTAGAAGTAAGGGGTCTAGCCCAAAGCCTGAAAAACAGGTGTGTCCCAATACTGTTGTTCAGGTGTGTGTATATATCCTCCAGCCTTTACATAGTGCCAACTGTTAAAACAGTATTGCACCATATACCAGAGGCAAAAAAAACAAAACAGAAAAGCCCCTAAACTATTGTGAAGATGGAAACGTTCTCACGGTGCTCTGTAAGGACACTTTTCTCACTCAACTGGCCACCAGTCTAGTTCACTTCAGGCTAACTTTCAGTGTCACTATGGTGTTTTTTTGTTGCACGCTAAACAAGTGTTTAGAACTTATTCACTCCTCTCACATTGTGCTTGGAGTACAGGGAGAATTAGTATACAGAACATATTCAGACACGTTTCTTAGGAGAGGGGAGAGCGAGGGAGAGAGGGATAAATGTCTTCATTTTTATTCCCAGTGCTGCAGTAGAGGCACACAGTGATTTAACGCTGGAGAAGTATTTTAACTGTTCTTTTGTAGCACACAGTTAATGTGATTTATAGAGGGAACCATTTGAATAAATTTCAGTATTAAAGGAGAATGCATTTCGACCAAGCAGTCCTTTCACAACTGGGTTCATCACATGTGCAGCGCACATATTCGGACAGCTTAGCTGTTGCACACCGATCGGAGAGTGTAACAAAAGGCCTCCATTCCTTTTCCGGCTTCAAATGAACAATGCGCTGAATGAACATTGATGTGAACGATCATGTTCATTTTTCTTTTGAAAGGCCCGTTGTGAAGAGTGGACATGATTTGATATTCTGAAATTACAAACCTTCTCTTTTTTCTCTTCTTTAATGGTAATCTCTACCTCCGGCTCCTCACAATATGGGGCCTCGCTTCCCAACCAGGGCCAAAAGAAAACTTGCATTGGTGCGCATTTTGACGCTCTCTGAAGCAGACACTGCGGCGTTCTGATAAGGCCAGTGCTTAATGGAGTGGGCTTCAGCATATGCCGAGGGGCATGAGAACTAGATAAGCAAGAGCTAATTACTCCTCTTTTACAATAGGAGAGGGCTCAGCAGCGCTCATTTTGCACTTGTTTACAATGCACCAGTGCCGCCCAGGGCCACCAAATCAAAATGAAATATCACTGATTCCCATAGTGGGGTGTTTAAGATGTTCAGCACCAGCTTTTTTATCCCATTGTTGTTCATCTCAAAGACGTTTTGGAGAAACATGTGCTCACAAAGGCTCAAAACAATGAATTGAATGCAAGAGAGGTATTTTGTACACCAATTTGCAAACTACATACTTAAACGATCACACACTTCAGACTGCATCAAGTAGACCAGGGGCATAAACAGAATGCAGATATCTGCAATGCATGTCCCCAGACAAAGGGGCTGCCATCGACACAGCTTAAAAGAGAAAAAGTTCAATTAATAAACTTAAGACAAAGCCCACATATAACCCTAAACACTTTTCAACTACTGATAGGAGAAACAAAAAGATGAAGAGCCTCTCGCATTATGTATTGGGGGTTTGGTCTAGGCCCCTTACTTCCAGTGAAGCTCTTAATGCTTCAGCATACCAAGACAACACCATCCTTCCAACTTTGTGGACAGAGTTTGGGGAAGAATCTTTTCTATTCCAGCATGACTGTACCCCAGTGCACAAAGCAAGCTCCATAAAGACATGGCTGGATGAGTTCAGTGTGGGCCACACAGAGTCCTGACCTCAAGCCCATCCAACACCTTTAGGATGAACTGGAATGCAGATTGTGAGCCAGGCCTTCTCGTACAACATCAGTATCTGACCTCATAAATTCTCTACAGAATGAATGGGGCACAAATTCTCACAGAAACTCCAAAATCTTGTTGAAAGCCTTCCAAGAAGAGTGGAAGTCTGCTAGGTGCCTTGAGTCGCTGCCTGTGTCCCACTCAATCACGAACGCATCTGTCTCGCAAACTTAACGGAAAAGTAGAAAAGTGTGTTCTATTAATATTTAATCTCTCTCAAACAGCCAAATACAGCACCTTAGATCTAAAGCCAGGACTGCTTAACATAAGATTGATCACTTGTAAAGATGTGACTGTAAATGAAATAATCACTGATCAGAATTGTGAGGTCTTATGTCATACAGAAACCTGGATTAGACCTGATTAGGTGGTTGCCACCCCCAGGCTTTAACAGCATACACAGTCCTAAACTAAGTGGTAGAGGGGGAGACACAGGAATCATTCGCAAAAGTGCCCTAAGTATTAATCAGAAACATGTTTTACCTTCTCATCTTTTGAAATTCTTTTTCTTAACGTAGCTAATCTAGTTACCTTTTTCGAGTTCTTATGAGAATTGAGCTGTTTAAAAGCAAACCTAGCAGTACACAGTGATAAAATAATAATTCTAGGATATATACATGCTTCATTTGTAGATACTGTAGGCAAAATGTAACAGAAAAAGGTACTTGCAGTTAGTTATTCCTGCACAGAACACAGTAATCTCAGATCACTACTTCATTACATGTGAACTTCATCTTAACCATAATGTAAGTACATCCCCTCGCTTTTGTATTAGTTGTACAATAACATCCACTAAAGCTTTCAGTTATACTACAAACCTCCCAGATTTATCAACCCCAACTGGCTCTCCATGTAGTCCTGCAGGCGTAGATAACCAAACTGGATGCTTAGAGAACTCTCTTCAGTCCATTTCAGATCATGTTGCACGTCTAAGACGTAAAGGATTAGACAGAAAAAGCTCGCTCCTTGGCATAATGATCAAACGCGTATCCTAAAGCACAGTGTTCAAAAATTAGAGTGTGAATGGCAATTAACCAAGCTGGAGGCTGTACACTCTAATAAAATAATCCTAGGTTTCTATTCGGTACATTTTTTAAACTAAGAAGGAATCAAGGAGGTACACAAGCTGAAACACCTGCAGTCTATAGTACAGATGATTTTATGTATTTTCCTACCAATAAAATCGAAGCCTTTAGACAAGAAATTCAAACAAGAAGTCTTATTCCAACATGACTGCTGCCTGATACAGCCAGTGCACATGTTGTTCAAAATATAGCTGCAGCAGAGAGGCTGGTCTCCTTTAATCCAGTTTAACAGGCAGAACTCACTACAATTATCTTCTCAAAATTCAGAACCGTCATGTCTTAAAAAAGTCTTGCCAGTAATAACAGAGGTCAACACAGGTCATCAGAAACCACAACACACTTTTCTAAACCAGTTTTTTATGCTGATTTCACATCTGTGTTTTATTTCAGTCACATCAACTTTTTGAATTATGAGTAATATTAGATTTGCAATAGACTTGCATGCGTTTTTTATTAAACCGCAG
>JBBPCY010000150.1:6321773-6354394 GCA_037974405.1 Brachyalestes nurse | reverse complement strand
GATCACTAATCAGTCCCTCATAAAGCAGAATGAGGTGCTTGTGTAGGAATTTAACAGACACTGGACTGGAATGGTTTTACACTCATAGAGATGCTGATTTAATAATAAAGCTCTCTTATTTTTTTTCTGGAGCTGTATGTTGTACAGGGGGTCCTCGAGTTACAAGGGTTGGAGTTCGAGTTTCCGACGCTAACATGAGCGAACCTACACCATTTCTAACAAAGGACTCGAACCTTATTAGACTACAGTTTGTATTTACAGTCAGTGATGTTTTTGTATGAATTTGGTTCCACCTATTAGAAATTTGATTGGTTCACTCCACTCCCACTTTAATTATATCGGTAGGTAATGTAAGGACTTTTGTTCAGCTTCTGAAGACCTAAGCAATGGGAGAGCTCACTTTGCTGTCTCTACCTAGATAAGACATAGACAAGAGATCTCAATGGAGACATTTCCAAAGTGTAACCTTGTTTAAAACAAAACTTTATAAGCTTTATATAAAACTAAGACTATAATATAGAACAATAAGATGATTCTGTTGAATACAATTGAACCAAGAATGCCATTAGAAGTCATTAGAAGACCCTGAGAGTTTCCAACTGTCACACATACACATAAACACACATAATCATCCACCACATACATGCATGAGTATACACATATATCTAGTCACACTGTTGCACTTTTCCCATCATTATCTAACAAACTCTACTTAAAACAACGGAGGCCCCTGAACTCACAAATGAGTCTGTTGATTATATCATTAATTATTTGACTTCATGTCAACCCAAGATGTGTTTAACATTTTTTTCCCACGACATGAATGTGTGCCTGTCTGTTCGCCCGGATCAGGCGAACTGATGGCTGACCGTTTGTTTAATGATTAAACGGGGAGGAATTGGAGTGTCTGCACAGAGCAGGTCGGGGCACGTTCGCTCACGGAAGAATCTCTTTCACACTTGGCCGCCCCTCGCGGCCCAACTCAGCTCGTTCCCCCGAGTGCATCGCGCTCTTAGATGCGATCGTGTGTCAAAGTGACACCTCAGAACACCCCCGCCAGCCTCAGCGCTTTGGGAGTAATTCATCTTTGAAAGGGCAGAGCAAATTCTAATCACACGTACACTCAGTTAAAGTGATGGGCTTTAGACTATTTCAATCATAATCAGGATTTTCTGAAGGTATTAGTCGAGACATTGCCCCAACCCACTTTACGAGTAAATTAAGTAAATCTTTAATCAAAAACGCTTACAGTGTTGCTAACGATAAAAAAAAAAATGATTCAGCCGTGAGTTAGGTTTATGTAACTGATATCATTCTATCTGCTGACAGCCAGCTTCATCCATTGTTAGCCAGAATGTATTTTTTTATTAGTGGGGTCTGGGACGGGGTGGGTGGGGTGGGGGTGGAGAGAGGGGCTGCGTCCCGTGGCCCCCGGTCGTGAGGCCTGTGAGCCGCACTTCTTCTCTCCCCCGCAACAAACACTTTCATGGCTCAACAGCCGGTGGCGACTCAAGATGCGATTTCTACCCCCCCTCCAAACAGCCAGCGGGACCCCCAACAAGCCTTATCAGCGGCAAGCAGAGGACCGCAGAGGCCCAGGCAATTTGAGCCCTGTGATAGACACGGCAATTTCCGCATGCATGGGCCCTGAATTCAGGGGAAGAGGATGGAGGAGGAGATCGAGAACGAGGGGTTATAGGATGCAGAGGGAAAAAAGGGTGAAGAAGGCTAGAGAGACAAACAAAGTAGGACGCAATGAGGGAGCTGCCCGCTCAGTTGTGTTGGTGTCAAGTGGGAAAGTGTACACTGTTGTTGTTT
Organism: Brachyalestes nurse; assembly: GCA_037974405.1. NCBI lineage: Eukaryota > Metazoa > Chordata > Actinopteri > Characiformes > Alestidae > Brachyalestes > Brachyalestes nurse. The sequence continues at coordinate 6,352,576 of JBBPCY010000150.1, read as the reverse complement.
TTGAGGGCATGACTCGGTTTGTGCTGAACAATGTATGGTTTTTTGTATAGGGGTCGGTCATATGGTAATATTGTTCTTGTGTTTAGCTTGTTCATTAAAAATAGTTTAGACGTTCCAGGTGCTCAAAAGTTGGCTGTATTGCGTTCGAATCCCAACCACGTGAGACACTGCCCAGAGGAAACTTTTATTGCTTAAATGTTGCTCTTCGAGCTCAGGGGACCCAATGGAGGTTCTCCTAAAATTGAGTGGTTGGAGGCGATGGAGTGATTTGTGCGCAGCTTCAGTTAGCCAAGGAACTAGCATAGCCGTTATAGCATGCAAGCTGGCTAACTCATCTGCCAGAAACAGAAAACCACACACACAAAAAAATAATAATTCTGTCTTTGTTGTCTGTTTTCATGTGTACGAGGACCATGTATCTCCATTTTCTACATAATTTGAACACAGCAGCTGGCCTTCAAATTGTTTGAAACTTTTATGATGAATGAACCAAAAAAAAACCCCCAAAAAAACATAAGAAAAATGACATGTAATTTGGTCATCCAGTGACTAATACTACTTTAGTGTATGGGCAGGTAGAGCTAAATATTGTTTTGCATGTGGCCAGTGTGCCTTCTTAAGAATTTTCACAGGGTTTGAACAAAAACGATAATTTGCCCGCCACAGTTATAGTTTCCCTGTGGGACATTCTCTGCTTCAGTGTTGTTCTTATGTTATGTATATGCCTCAATCTTTGAAATATAGCCAAGATATATAACGTTAACAGTTTCCTTTTTCCAATTCACAGCAGGGTCTTCACACATCATTACTCCATCTTGGCCCCCCAGGAGAAGTGGAGAAGAAAACAGAGTGTATTGTCTTCCTTTGCTAAATTAAAGCACATAATGTTCTGTTTGATATAAATTCAAATAAAAAAGACATTTTTGTATGACATTATTGAGTGCTTCATATATATTCTGCCCCAACTCGAAACACCTTCCTGCATTCCTGCATCAAGTCTCCATGAAGCTCTGGCCTAATATTTTGTTTTTTTTTCTTGCAGTTAACCATTACTATTGACTTTAAATAAAATATGACTAAGAATCCCCCTTTTGCAGCAAGATAGAACCCTGTCATAGAGGCTCTACAAGAAAACATTAAAACATTTTTATACATGTACCATAAATGCTAACTAAAAAATAGCACTGCTATGGAAAGTCTGATATATTCATTAATACTAAACAGTGGCAAGAGGCCTTCTTGTGGAGGACAGAAATCAGTTTGTCATTGTACAAAGTCTTCAGTGAAGGACACCATGAAAAGTTTTTTTTTAATGTTGAAATGGTTGCCAAAGGTCCCCTGCAATTTCACAATAAGACCCCATATGAAAAGAAATGGAATGATTTATAACATGACCATTCCTTTGAATTGGGTATACTCATCTACAAATGACCATATCTGACCATATTCACCACAGTGCTAAGGCCCGTGAATGTAAATAATGGTATTACGTTGACGTAATATCATTAAAGTATGAAGAATGTTGAAGTTAAGTATTAAATTATATGGAGGCTATTAGAGTTAAAAGTTTTTTGTAATTTCCTTGCAGTAGGGAACTGGCACAGCTTGTTAGGAACAACATGATATATAGCCCTACTAATTTTGAAAGTGCTCTCTTGGCACAGATCCATTAATATCACTAGGCTTTCTGAATACAGAGCATTCTACTAAGGGCCTTATCTGAAACTATCAATCTGATGATATTGGCAGCAGGAGCAGCATATGCTATTAAGGCTCGGTGATAAAATGCCATGGAATGCGCTGTTAGCTTATTGGCTGAGGGTGGCACAGCAAGCAAACATCAACGAAGAAATCCTCATTTACACATAGGATGGAGACAAGGCATTTAATGTAGTTTATTACATACATATAAAATAAGATAGAAAAATACGGTATAAACTTGTAACAATGGCTGTTGATACAGACATACGTATTTTTTCATAGGCAATACTTGGGTAGGGTTGCACACATAGCATGGATCTAACACAGAGACTTCTGTCTTCATGTCTGTTACACACGTATTCACTCAGATGATAAAGAACATTCACAGCGATAAACTGAACATTTCTGGAAAACTCATTTATAAAAGCAAAAACAAACCAGGTTTATACTTTAATTGCTATTGAGGGTAAAATATCATGCGATACTGATTATGGTACGGCTCGCCCACAGACAGATCTCACCTGTACTGTTTTTTATTTTTCTTCCATAAAACATTGCAAATTTGACCCTTTCTCATAATCTTAGCTATTAAAAACCAATGTGTTTTTTTTACATACACATACAGGCTATTTTCTTTTTATTCCAAAGGACACACTGGATCTCATTTATAATACCTTCGTAGATACAATAATACTGTCATGGCACTGCAGAATCGGAACTGAAAACGGTTTTGAAGAGAAGACGGGACAGGAAGACATGTTGACACAGAGACTCCCCACAAGACGTCAGAGGCCATTCTGTTGCATAGTAAAGAAAGATTTGGGAGTGGGGTCGTGGGACACGTGACACAGTAGTATGGTGCAGTCCGGCGAGGGCAGTGCACACAGCTTTCACTGAAGAGAGCAAATCTTACAACTTGGTTGCACTTCACTCATAATACAACCAGTATGCCTTACGTTTGAATGTCCATATTGGTACATTACCACTGTTAGGCTGAAAACTCTGAACACTAACATATAGTGCTCAAAAGATTCTGGATTATTGATTTAGCAGTTGTAATGTATGGACTATTGATAACAATATTAAAGCCCCAATCAAGAAGTTTTATTCTGTTTATGTTCCTATTTCATAAATAGGCTAAATTGTCAATATTCAGGCAAGAGCTGCATAGTGCATCTATAATTCATTCATCAAGTTTCACACAAAATAAAGGGCAATTGGCTTTTTACATGTTCTATAAAAGCAACAAAAATTGCTGCTAGATTTTGTTCCAATAAAGATAATATACTACACACAGAGTAAATATGTTGAAGTGAAATATATCTCGTTGGATAAAAACCTTTTGATCTCCAAAATCGTAACGTTCAAGAAAAAAAGCACATTCTTAGTTTTTAATGAAAATGTTACTATTTTAAGTCATTTTAGGGCATTTTTATAGGCCTAAAATGATTTTTTTCACAATGGAAAGGACTGCTGGCGTTTTCAAATGGGAATACAAAAGGGTCTCAACAATGTTATGTAAAAAAAACCCATTCAAACCCATTCAAATTTCAACTACTCATTATAATAATTACATACCTCACACTTTTGTTTCACAGTAGCTCCCAAATAAATGTCTAGAAATTCAGATCTGGGTTTAGATTCAGGTTAGATCTTCAACAAACATTTTGTGATTTTGTGAACTGCAAGGCTTTTTTAACTGATGCAGCAAGGGAGGATGACAGCGGACTCAGAGAAAGCTGCGTGCACTGAGCTCTGGCCTGCTCATTCGCCACTAATTATGACACATTCAGCTTGAAGAAACCATGAGAACAATGATAAGGCACTTTGTAATGTTTCCATTTCAACCCTTTGTTGGTAGGACAAACGGGTTGTTTTGGTCATCCGTTTCTACATCCAATTACAGAAAACTGGATTGTTTTCACTTCATAAAGGGTTCGGTATGATTTTTTTTTGTTTGTTTTCTTCACAATACTAGTGAGTATAAAAGTCTCATTTGTAAAAATATATATGTTCTCTTCTTCCCCTGCACTGGAGGATAATAAAAGTTTTCTTTTCTGTACATGTGTTCTTTGACTCTTGTTTTTCTTGTTCTCTTTAAATCATCAAATTTTTTATCTACAAATTTCATACATTTTGTACAGCAGGTAGGCAAGCATGGCTTATACATCCTCAGAGAAACTCGTCCACTGAAAAGTGTTCGATTGTTTGTGGGGAGGGAAATGCTTTTTAACGCGCGTCTCTTTCCGCGTTTTTCTGCGTTCACATGGCGTTCTCTTTCTAATGTTCCGATTTGAAGTGGAATTTCGGAGCTGAAGATAGGGCTAATGTACTGGGAGAGAAGGGTGCATGCACTAAGGCCACACCATCACGCAATACATTCGAGTTGTTACCAACATATGGCCAACGAGGGTTGTGTATCCTTTTCCCTTGACTGAAGGCTGGGTCTGTGTTGCCATGGAGGTCTACAGTCATGTGTGATGTACCAAGGGGCTGTAAGGGAGTGTGTAGCCTCCGTTTGTTGAAGTTGGTGGGGAAGAGTGGGCTAAACGTTATTGCTTATTGCTTTACAAATGAGTGCAGGTCTACAGTGGCAGGGCGGTCCGCGTCGAACAGAACTGGAGGGCGTCTTCCAGCCATTGGTGTACGTCCATACATCGGGTGCAGGGAAGCTGCGTCTCCACTGCCATTGACAAGTGAAGGCTGTTTAACACTCTCTCTCTCTTTTTCTTTCTTTCTTTCACTCATTGGTTCTTTTTTTTTGTTTTTGTTTAGAGCAGAGAAGTGATCTGCAGGCAGGTAATGGGCAGGTCATCATTGGGTGAAGTGGAGAGGTCAGAAGGTCAGGGGTTAGTTGCCGGTGGTGGCTGGGTGGGTTAGAGAAACAGAAAGGAAGGGGGGGGGGCAGGAAGGAAAGAAGAAAGGAGGGAAACAAAAGAGGGAGGAAAGGAAAAAAGATAGAGAGGAGATTAGTTCCAGCTAGTGACGGTAGGATGACAATATGATAAACTGATCACAATTAAGCTCCACATTCAAGCGCTTGTATAATTTAGAACAACTCCAACAGTGGGTTTGACTGAATATGGGGAGCACTGGAAGAAACTGTTGGCTTTTCATCAACACAAAGCAGTAAAATCAAGACATGATTTTACTGACAGTATGACAGACCGACGGAGCGCCTATTCCAGTAGACTACGTGTTAAAAAGAGGAGGAAATGAAAAGAGAACGTTTGATAAATGAAAGAACACAAGGACAGTAAAAACATGTCTAATGGTTAGTAGCAGTCAAGTGAATGGACGGAGCGTTTCTAATGAAATGAAAGGACAGACCAGACAGCAGCCAGTGCAGGTTTTGTAACCTGACTGCTATTAAGCACTAGAGCTCTTTAGAGGTTCAAGCAGCAAGCTGATAGTTATGATGGAGATGGATTGTTATGTCTTCTTGTTAAGACTAGAGGCAGAAGGGAATTTGAGAAGTCCACATTAAACAGTGAAATAATTTAGGGCCAAAACAGGTGTTGGTTGTTTTTGTACTCAATAAAATTTTTATTGCCTTTTCAAATTCTTTTTTTTTGTTCCTTCTATTTACAACAACATAAAAATCATGGCCTTAATGATACAAAGCAACACTACAAGGTATTCTCTAGATAGCATAATAGCCATGGAAACACAAGCTGTGGGAATTTTAGTCATTACCCTCAGCAATGCAGACTATTGACAATTCACAGGACACATAATATAAAATGCTTTTGCATATAAACACTGAAAAAAGTCCTGTCGCTCATATAAAGCCCTAACATATATCCAAAAATATAGGAAATTCTCTAAGGTGGTGCTATAAAGCCACTAGGATGCATATTGTTCTTTCCTACAAATAGCCCTCTATAATATCATTGCTATCTCTTTGCAAAATACAAGTAAAATCTGACATTTCATATACATTCCTGCTTTATAATTTTTTTATATATATATATATTTTATATATATATTTTAAGAAGCCACAAGTAAATACTATTTTCTTTGCAACAACAACAACAAAAAAAGAAGCTTACAGTAAAACGTAAAAAAAAAATGTATCAAGTGGAATATTTCTCATAAATGCATTTATACTCTGACATGATCAAATCCACAAAGTGGTCTCAACATTTTTGTCCGCACTGGTCACACTGGTCAACCTTAAGACTACGCGGCTTTGATCACACATGTATGTATTCGATAGATTCTGGTCAGTTCCATCGTCTGAGGTTTGATGTAGTTTTCACTTTTTTTCAACATGTCCGCTCTTTACGGAGCAGAGGAGATGACTGCTTCTGACTCGTTCAGTGCAAAATAAGGAGTTGTGCCACACAGTGTACCAAATGAGGCACATACAACAGGTGGAAATGAAAACAGGTGGAAAGTAGCTCAAACAAACAAACAAACAAAAAAAAATGTGGCCTCCATGTAGATTGGCAAGTAAGAATGCACAGATTGGAAATTTGGAAGTTCTGTGCAAATGGGTTCTCAAAAGTAGATTCTCTTGAAAGCAGTAGTACCATAATATAAAACATTTACAGTATAAAACAATAAAAGGATATGAGAAATATAGGATAATCATAAAAAAGAAATTAAAAATCACATGAGAAAATGGAAAATCGGTTTGAAATCTATCCTGTAGCTGTTATAGCTGGTAGCTGCTAAAGATGGAAACCCAACAACTGTCTCTTCCTTCTCATATGTACGTATACCTTTACTAAGCTATTTCACCTGCATTCAGTCAGCCAGAAGTACCACCTGACCCCTAAATGTTAATCAGAGGACACAGACTCAGAGACAGAAATCATTAAAAAAAAAACCCAATCCTGAAACACACTATTAAAGGATCTTCATTTCACAGTGAGGGTCAGTTGCAGTGGACTGCTGGGATGAATGCAGGGTTGTGGCCCCAAAGTGAGGTCAAATTTTGTATAATTTCTATCCATGTCACATTACTACAGAAAATCATCTATTCATGTGGTCTCTTACACTTCAGTTAGATTACAACTGATGTGCTTAGACACGTCCTTAAATGTCTGTATATCACATCCAGTAATTTTACTGCACAGTTTCTGTTTATTTGCTGACTATTAATACAAAACAAAAACAAAAACATAAAATGCAAAATGTGCCATAGCTTTTGCACAGGTCACATTTTATGTTATTTTATTTTTCAGCAACTAAACAGTAAGTATGCATCAAAATGTGTTTTCTATGGAGGACTAAGAAAATCAAGAAAATGGAAGTTGAACATCCAAACATCCAAAGTGTATATCCAGTTAAGTTATAAGTTTCAATATTAAACTGATAACCTGTAAATTCACCTACCTCCTTCAATAGTGAACATGGATTTTGACAATGAAGAAAATTCTTGATCACAGATTGAGATTGAAGTACACAGACTTCAGACTCTGGAATGTGTAGAAAATGCTGGGGCGTTTTTGAATACTAAGTACAATACTGGTTTGTTGAAATGTTACAGAAGTGACATGTAAGATTTGTAGCGTGATCTGAACACTGGCAATTGCGTCATGTGCTCACGTGTGCCAGCAAAGCTTAGTTGTTTCTAAACTGGTATACAATCAGTCCAGCTCATACGCCAGACTCGTCAAAATACAGCCATTCAAGGCTTAAGCTTTTTCTCACAAGAAGCAACATCAAACACAAAGGCAGAATTTGGAAGCTAAAGACATCATTTTCATATCTTACATGTACCTCCTGTAACAATGTCTGCCCCTTTTAATCTACATAAGCAAACATGCATAGTTTTCACCTTTTTTTTAACTGTAGGCTATATCTGTGACAAATGATTATTAAAACGTAATTCATTTTAGCTTTATATCAAGTGAATATTTGTAATGTCTATGATCTGGAAAATAAATAAACATAAATAATGAACCTTCCCAACAAACTGTCAGTGAAGATATGGGAACTCAAGGGATGTCTGAGCACAAATTCATGCAAGAGGGTCCATTATTTGTCATCAACATCATGTCAGATTCATAAGGTCATCGAAATAATGGAATGAAGTCAACCACTTAATCTGCAGTGCAGGTGCTGTGTTTGTACAGATGGTGGAAGTTTTTTTTTTTTTAATCAGAAATGCATTTTTTTATGATGCACAACAGACCAGGACCAACAATAAGAGGCTACTGATGTGAGCTAAACTAACCTCTGTCTGTGGTCACTACCCTTTGGTAAGGATGGACCCGCATTTCGTGCCTTCGAACTTTAGTTGTCACTGCACCTGCTTGGATTGCAATCATATCACCAGAAACACAGATTAGATCAATCAAACTTCACAATTCCCATTATCAAGGTAAATTTAAGATCAAACTGGACAGATGCCACTTATCTGCATGACCAAATATGTTTAAAAAGTAACATTGTTTTGCAAATAATAAAACGTACAAGTTAAGGCACAAATAATACTTGTTGTTCATCTTTAAAACTAGTAATTAAAAAAAAAAAAAACATCAAACAAACAAACAAACAAACAAAAAACCAAACACCCCACAATTGCATTCATCCCAAGTAGATCCATGCGTTGCTTAGATACAGTATGACAGACATTAGTGACAAGCACATATACACACACAAACACACACGGGGAGGCTTTACTAGTCACATAATCCTGCATTGGGGCAACAGGGAAGTGCATGTCTCCAGTCCCACGCTTAAATATAATACTGATACACTCGCTCTCTGAGCAAAGGCACAGAGACCATAGCATTTAGGCACGTCTGCAGTAGTAAAAAAAGGAAAAAGAGAAAATACAACAGCGATGAATTAAGTGATTAGTAAAGCACGATAATAATTGATGATTTTTGTTTGTTCACTCTTTCTTCCTAAACCAAAAACGTAGCAGTCAGTAGAACAGTCCTGCAAATTGCGAAAAAAAAAAACAAAAAACTTTTTACTGCTGCTTGTGCATGGGGCACACACACATGCACACACACACACTCACACACACACACACACGGTAGGAGCTGAGCCTCTTTGGGCAAGGAGTGGCCAGTGTAAACAAAAACAGTAGTGTGTCTGACTGACTGCTAGACTCATTTTCATGGTTCATCAACACTCGAGATATAACAAGGCCGCTGTGAAACAAAAGCGCATGTGTGTTAACACTCAGATCGGATGAGGGGCTCAGTAAGGATCCTCAAAAGCGCTTTTAGCCTTTCGTGGGGAAAGCCACACCTAAAGAATAAAGGAAGGGAATGGGAAATTAGTGCCAGGAGTGTCTGTCGTTGGGAAGCAACACACACTGCATTACCAAAGCCGTTTTAGGGCAGTCCATAACGGAGAGCCTGCAAAACATGGCCTCTCACAGCCAGTTTGGTCACTTATTTTCTACCTTTGCTCATACTATACTGTAAACAAACTTGGAAAGTCCTGTCAAACTGTCCTACAACGGCTGTGTGAATAGACCTTTATTTAAAACCATAAACAACCCCGCCACCCTCTCTCTCCCAAAGCTGCCCCTGTCTGACCCCCACTGTCCCCTCACCGTCGTCATGTTACCCCTCCTGATGCCCCCTCCGGACCAGCCCACCCCAAGAGAGTGGAGGGAGCATCCAGAGAAGGTTTGCAGCAGTTTGGGGCTCAGTGCTTTTTTTTTTTATCTCCCTCATTACGATACACAGTTTCAACATAGCACATTCATTAAAAATGAAAACAAAACAGTATAATAAAAAAAAAGAAATTGACACAAGTTGTGGTTTCAGGAGAGATAACCAATGAAAGAGCCTCCGGGGAGCCGCTTTCCGGTCAGTCCGATAAAGACGGGCGGTTGCGGGGTGGGGGCTGGGGGCGGGGTGGGGTGGGTAAGGGAATTGGTAGAGTGAGTGGGGTTCAGAAAAGGGAAAGGATGGGAGATGAGGGGTTCTGCTTTAAAAGGGAGGCCGGCTGGTCGGCTCTCCGCGCTGGACAGTGATGGGAAAGTGACAGGTCTGAAAGCCCAGGTAGAGGGGCAGCTCTTCGGCCTTTGAGGATGCTGTATAGGTGTACACAAGAGAGAAGACAGGGTGAAATCTTCCGTTCTCCTCCCTCCCAAACACTCCTCACTTCCTTCGCTCTCACTAATACCCTGTCCACACATTTACAGATATTTCTGAAAACTGCATTTTTTTCTTTGTTCTTTGGCCTCCCATCCCCATGAACGCGGCATTTCGGCAAACCCTGCTTCAGCTCGGGTCACTGAAAATTGAGCCTGTGAAGGTCTTCTAAAAACACTTACTTCTCGCTCTCGACTCGTGGGTGATTGTTTCTGTCTTGTTTGATGAACAGGTATATATATATATATGCCATTTTCAACATGCTGTCTCACCATATTTGTGCTCTATATACCATACAGTAATTATGATGCTCTTCTTAGTCTGTTCACCTTCTATGAAGAACTTTTTTGAAAACACAGCTAGTGTACGTGCAGATTTTTGAGACAATGGTGAGAAAAATCATGCAGTGTTAGTTATGAAGTCCCAAAGTCCCAATACATTTTTCCCCTCAAATTCAAGTTTACTACTGTGTATTGGCTGATATGTTTGTATTTTCATACATAATACTGCAGCATCTCATACTTATTAAACCTCATACATATTAATAGTATAACATTCTACATTTTTTGTATAATTATTCCATCTGTATGCAAACTTTTATCTGTTTGTTTTACATGTGTTTTTTTTCCGTATTGAGGACAAATGTGGTTGAAATGCTGCAATGAACAACAAGTGAACTTTGCTTAAACAGTGTGAGGACATTTTTCTTTATTTTATAATTACAGGCTCACTTAAATTTTATGATGCGCATAATTTTCCAGGCATGTCTAATTTTCAGAGATATTTGGATAAGTGTGGACAAGGCCTAAAGCAGCCACATCGTCACCTGAACACCAAAAACAGTCCAGTACCTTACCACCCCACCCCCTCACCCCCCCCTACAGAAACAGTGACACGGGCCTCTAAGACAAGGCTACTGTACTGGGCTCGGAACACTTTGGAGCAGCTTGCTCGATCTTGGCTGAATAAAGGCTGCTTATTGGACAGTAGCTAAACCCTGCTTCAGCTCATCTCATTGGACACGCCGCTCTTGGCACGGGGACGCATTTTTTGTCATAGCTCAACTTAACACTGTGCCTCTGGGAGCAGCCTGTGTTAAACTGGCAGAATGCTGTTTGTAACATGATATTCATAATCGGCTTTTCTCAAGTGCCTTAATGAAGCTGTAGAGCTTGTGTGGAGAGGGGAGGACAGGGCCTTTGAGAGGGGGAGAGAGAGAGAAAGAGGAAAAAGAGACCAAGAGAAAGAGAGAGAATAAGAGAAAGAGAGAGAGTAGTGAGAAAAAGAGAGTGTTCTCTTATTATTCACATAAAGCCGGCAGAGCACCTCGCGGCCCAATCATTTATGCACACATTTCCTAAAAGGCTTTTTTTTTGTTTGTGACACTAAATGGATTAAGAGGAAAAGGCTGGAAGTCTTATTGTTTTTTGTAACTATTTTGCCTTTTCAACTGTCCCGCTGTGATAGCTGAGGTGGAAGAAGTTCTTAGGCTGCGGAGGTGTAGAACTACTCTGAAATCGGGAAAGTTCAGAGAGGGTTTGCGGGAAAGTTGGGGTTAGGGATGGGCGCGCTTATTCAAATTATACAGATACTCATCTCTGTATTTGTTTTTTTTAAATCATCTGTAGTTATAATAAACAAGCTGTACTATCTATTATCTTGTCAGTTTGACTGAGTGTGTGATAGAGAATCGTATTTTTGTTCTCTGAATGCATATAGTCAAATTGAGCTTGTGAAAATATTTACAATTTGGAGAAAATTCAATGTGTACAATGCGTAGGAGTTATCACTCTGTAGATCAAATGGCAGTATGTTAATAACTCACATATGTCTAAAATACAAAGACAACTGAACACCTCTTTTACTACACATACGTAATAAACCACTGTTAAAACTTGGAAAACCATGTTTTTGTTTGGTATTTACAACTATATATAAAAAAAATCTATTTGGAATATTTTAATAGTATTTGTTCAAAATGTGGACCTTTGAAAAGTGAGAGTTAAAATGCCCACCCCTAGATGGGGAGTCTAAGAAGAGTGCAGGATCAGGATGGGTGCTGCCAGAGTGGGTAGGAGAGATAGTGGAGTTGTGGCGGTGGGCACTCACGGGTGCAGCTGTGCTTACCTAACACCCCGCTGGAGTCAATGGGGTACTCCAGGATAGACGTGGCGGGTGCCAGTGTGTAGGGGTACTCATATGGCGCAGCGTAAATCAGGCCCGCTGATTCCGGGCCGGGTGGCACCAGGGTAGCAGCAGCAGCCGGGTGGGCCGAGCCATTGGGCATGACAGTCTGGATCTGTCGGATGAGGGGCATGATGGTGGGTCCGGCGGGCGTTGGGGTGCGCAGGGCGGCTGGAGGCAGGACGGGGGCGGGGCCAGCGATGATGCGGGGCGCCTGGGCACTCGCTGCAAGAGAGAAGGCAAGGGCAGCTGCGGTGAGCGGAGGAACATGGAGGGGTGAGGAAAAGAGAGAGAAGAAAAAGGAGAGGAGGGGAAGGAATAAGGGGAGGGGGGGGGACAAAACAAGAGTTAGTACCAGTACCATGCATGAGCTGTATACGGCATATAAAGCATGTCAGCCAAAGGAGAGCAGCCAGACATTAGTTAGGGAGAGGAGAAGCCAATCCAACAGTACTTATACCTCCGCTAATATAAAACTCCACAGGGTGGCACTTCATCAACAGCGATGTTTGCAAAGGCAGTGAAGTGAAGAGGGGAATGGCACAGCATAAAACAGGGCTTTTTCACCCCCCTCCTTTTTTGACAGTTTGCAAGCTCTGTGGCAATTTAGAATCAAAGCACTGAGCTGTTTGTGAGTGCTCTTATCTGCAAATCAGGGTTACCTGAGAGCGCAGTGTTGAGCGTTGGTAAAAGTCAGGATCACACAGCACTTTAACAATGCCAACAATGTTGTTGCAAATAAACCCCCCGTAGACAAGAGGCACTTACGAGATTTAATGTTAGCGTCCCGGTAGGTGCCGTTTAGAATAGCCAATTCCATCAGCTGCATCTTTTTCAGACTGTCCTCTCCTTCAGCCTGGAAAAAACCCCATAAAGTAATAATCAGTAGAAGTAAACATAAACACACATACAAAGACACACAGATACAAAGGAAATGTTTAGCAAAAAGAAAAAAAAAAACCCACAAAAATAAACACTGTTCAACTATGCCCAGGTCTTCAGTAAAGAAGTGCAGGCCTGTCAACTGTACAAGCTATAGCTGTAGGAAGCCTTTTCAAACAACAGAGTTTGTTGTTATAAAACGTTTCAGAAGTAGGAGTGCTGATCTACAAGCAATTTTTATGACACTGAGCATAACGAATCTGTAGATCAGACCTCTCCAGCCCTGGTGTTGTCTAAATCAAAGCTTTGTTCATTTCATACGGTCTCCTAATCCTCATCAAATCTGCACCACCTTAACGAAGAACTGGATGCAGTTTGCGTGGGCTGCAAGAAGTTTGGGGGAAACACTTGGATGACTTTTGACTAGTGTTCATAAGTGATGTTAACCTCATAGTTTCAGAACTCAAGTAAAGACGCAAAATCTGAACACCGAACCTGCCTTGCCGGAGTGTGTAAACTGTGTGAAGTGGAAAACTGGATGAATGAGATTTTTTGCCAAACAAATCTTGCAAAGCAGCACTGTGAAAGTCATTTGAAAGCAAAAATCAGCGTACCTCTCTGTATCTCACATGACAGGAAACAACAGGAAATGCAACATCAATCTTTTGAACCTCGCTTATTTGGAGTCGAAAGGTACGGGAGTTGAAATCTAATCAAAGCAAAATCTCTTATAGTTACGTTGTCTGTAATCTGTGAGGCTGGCACGATGGCATAAAAATAACAAAGCTCCGATTCATTATTCTCCCCCTCACCCACATCACAGGCCCGTTTGATCACTCGCAGGCCCGCAGCAGCAATTAACTTGCCAAGTGAAATGCTATCAAGATTTCACTCTGTCCCCGTCTTTTGATTTGTCTGAGGCGTCTGGAGACGAGACGCGGAAGGAGAGGCGTGTTTTGCGGCCTGTCGCAGTGCACTCCGGTGCCCTCCCCCGCCGCGCCGCTGGTGCACTCCCCTGCTCCGGCTGCGTCTAAATATCAATACTTTATTAAGTCAAGAGGCTGGTGATGAATCGTGTGGGAGGGAGGAAGGAGAGCTGTTATAAATCACTCTCTGTCTTTATGTAATCAGCCAAATGTGCTCTGTCCTTGGGAGAGAGAGAAGCTCAGATAGAGCCTCGGGGGGCTGCGCTTCTGCGGACCACTCTCATTCGCAGCCTCGCAAAGGCCTGAAAAGGAGGTGAGAAAGTTTATGAACTCTCTTTCAGCGGCCTAGATAAGGGTGAGGCTTCTGTATAGAAACTTTCAAGCAGCAAAAGATTTGCTGAAAATATTTGAGTGGTTATCTCTCAGATTAATTCATAAGGATACTGCCATACATAAACCACTGATAAACGATGAAAGAGCCTTTATTTGATTTGTTTGGTCGAGGCTGAGGAAGCATTGTATTGTAAAATGAGGGCTTGGTCAATATGGTGCAATATCAGGTAGGGACCAGTGAGAGGTGCTGTGTTGTCATTATAGCTTTTTGCCAATACAATTACAACTACACACCACAATGAATGGTAACTGCACCCAAACTGCCTCTCTCTCTCTCTATCTCTCTCTCTCCAGGTGCATTACTCTCTTTACAGGAACCTGAGCTCCCAACCAAACCCAGTCCGAGTCAGAGAGAGCCGTGGAGGAAATCCAGCCGATTCACGCTCTGATGTATGCCCCTTTCTTTCCTCTACAGGTCTATTCCTCTTTATTCTACACATCAAAAAACGTTTTCTTCTTCAGTAGATGTGCTCTGCTCTTATCTCTCCCTGTTCATCTCTCCATAGCCAAACGTGAGTGATTTCGCCGTGCTCAGTTTTCCACCTCACACCACAGTAATCTATTAAAGGCCTGCTGAATCTCTCACTCACACTTGCTTCCTCCTCCATGCCTCACTGTCCCTCTGCATTCCTCTATCTTGCCCCATAATTCTCTCTTCCTTCTCCGTTATCATTCCTTTATCCTCGTTCTCTCTTTCTCCCGCTCACTCTCTCTGTGACAAACTTGCCCAAAGCCCTTCCTGCATCCAGACAAAAGCCGAGCAAAGCTGTGCTGTCCGCACTCGGGCTTCCGCGATTATGCGAGCGCGTGAGGTAGAGACTGCCGGCGCTCGCAGCAAACATCAATACGGACGATCTCAGTTTAATATAAAAGATGCTCTAGGATGGCGAAGCCGCTAAATCTCATACTCAGTTTTCTGCCGTGGGCTTTGGCCAATTGTCTTTCTCTTGTGGAGGTGCAAGACAGACAACACAGACTGCACCAAAACATTCAGAAAGCTCACAGCAACCAGACAGAGTCCATACTGGATTTGGAACCATCATGACAAAATGAAGCATTGCAATGGTCAAATCTCTCGCTCTCTCTCTCTCTCTCGCTCTCTCTCACACACACACACACACACACACACACACTCTCTCTCTCTCTCTCTCTCTCTTTCTCATCTTACAGTGACCCTTATCATTGTGCAAAGTTTTGGAAAACTTCCTCCTGCTCCCTAACCCAACAGAAAAGTGGAAAAAATCTCTAGAACACACCACCAAAGGCAGTATATATTACATCCTCTGCAAGGAAAAGCTACTTTTAAGAAATACATGTTGGATAAATGTCTTTTTCATATAAGGAAGCACTGCAGGGTGCCCAACTCCAATTGCACACACACATTTGGAAGGCTGACAGCACACATATTAGCTGATGAGCCTGTAACAATGGACTGAAGTAATGGAGATATATAGGTGTTTTGGAACGGGCTCTAACCCCAGGCTCAGACGGGGCGAGGGAGTGGGGGATTGGAGCTGAGACAGTGGGGCGAAAATGCAGGTCAGCCACAGTGGAATGCTTTTTATGTCTGCCTGCATAAAGAGGAATCACTCTGGACCTATTCAGGCTGGGATCATAATGACCTTTGGAGCACAATGCTTGCCTGCCTAGCCCTCTCCAAAACCGCCCGTCAGGCTGCCTGTGTCTCTCTGTCTCTGTCTATCTCTCTCTCTCTCTCTTAGGCATACACACACTCTCTATGCTTTTGTATGCTTGAGTAAAATCAATGAAAATTATGTAATTGAAGCCAATTTTAAGAAGCTAAAAAGCTATAAATGTATGATATACAATTTGTATTAATTGATATGGTCACAAATGAAACAAACTCCAACCATTCTATAAATAACGATAAATAATATCTTCTACAATGTTTAAAGAGAATTTACTGGCGCTTTACTTGTGGGATTTTCACCAAAAAATCTGATCCATTAATTGTTAATTGTAATTTTTACATTAAGTTAAGTTCTATGCTTGCTCAAAACTGCACGCTACACTGCCAATCAAAAATTTAGGGACACAGTATTGCAAAATGTTTTTTAATAAAATTACCTTTTTTCATGTTTTCCTATAAATTAAGCATGCTAAAGATAAAGTGGTCTGTAAAGCGATTAATTAAAATTAACTAGTTAATCGCAAATCTGGATTTTTTTAAATAATCGTGATTAATCATGATTAATCGCAATTCTAAGTCAACCCAATATATAATATATAATAAATACACTAAGTCATCAATTTTACAAAGAAGGCTTTGTTTATTTGTTTTTTTACCCAACTCTGTCACACTTTTAAAAGCTGTGAGATAAAAATAGGTAAAATTCGGCTTGAGGTGATATGATGTAGTGCTTCGGTGGTAACTGAATTCACTTTTGCAAAGCACATATATTACCCTTGTCTTGTCCAAATCCCCCTCTGGTAGTAACTTAAAGCGAAATTGTCCATTTAACAGCGTGTGTTTACTGAGCAGCAGCATGGACCTTTTTCACGAAAACAGGAAATACGTAATCGTAGGGTAAACTTAGTTCCGGTCAAGTGTCAATGCATTAGAAAACGGAGCACACTCTGTAAACACTCTGCTCCATTTTCTCTGATCCTGGGTTTTCTTCTCTAACAAATTAGAGAACCAGGACTCTCAGAGCCAGGTCTCGTGGAGGCCTATCTGACTGTGAAGTTTGACGGGGGTTGGTGCTTGCCCCACAGAGCTACGGCACTCGGAAAGTCCGTGCACATGGGGCTGTTGCACCGGTTCTCTGCGGAGGAGAGCTTCGCCGGTCATGTTCAATTGGTCTTGGGGAGCTGAGGGTCCCTGGCCGAGCTACAGGGAGAAATGCACCATTAGACTCGGAGCGCATTTAAAGACGGACGCATCTTTAAATGCTCTGGCTCTAATGGCTCTAACTCCGGATCCCCAGGGGCTAGAATGGCAAACAAGGGCTCATTGTAAAAGTCTCCTGGAGGCCTGTCTAACTGTTAGGTTTGATGCTGTTTGGTGCTTGCGCCGCGGAGCTATGCCGCTCGGAAGATCCGTAGTTCGAAAGTAATGGGACAGCTTGGTGAGGTTTAACGTGTGAGTTTCTCCGGTTCTGGGTGGAAGAGAGCTTCGGGCTTGTGCTCGGGCTTCTTCTTCTGGTATGCTGGCTGCTGGTGTAGCGTAATACTGCCCCCACTGATAGTGTGGTATTGCAATGCAGAGGAGCATTTAATTTTCAAATTAATCGCGTGATTAATTTATTTTAAAGCGTTATAGAAAATAAATTAACGCAAATAGTTAACGCGTTATTTTTAACCGCCCTACTTTATTTACTTGCTAATTCTATGCTAAAAATTCAAGGAACCTTAACAAAAATGAGATACTGTTCCTGAGATTGGTTAATACACTTTTTTGAACGGAGCTAAATGTCACCCTTATCATGGAGTCACATACATTACAATGTGGAAAGTCAGACAAATATATAGATACATTTGATTCTAAGAAGTTTAAGTTTCTATGAGGCTTTATCTCGGAAATTTTGTGAAACAGTTAATCATGAGCTGTGTTTGTTTTTGTTCTGTGGTCCAGAGAATAGTTTAGGAAATCTCGTAGCCTCACTGCTGTCATAGCAGATCCTCCCGATGGCTCGGCTAACGTGCAGCAGCAGGTCCTGGTCCTTACTGAGCAGCAGTGTCAGGAGAGCTGAGATGATGCCAGTCTCAAAGCAGCTGTCTCTCACTGGAGCTATAGGCAAACATTAAAGAATAAAGCAAGAATTAGGACCTATAATCTTTTCGTATCAGTGGCAGCTTACTGTCAATAGCTGAGGCAGCTGGTGGTCTGGTGGTTAGGCTGTTGCCCCTATGACCATAAGGTTGTGGGTTCAAGTCCCAGGACTGCTAGTGGCACCACTGAGGTACCTTTGAGCAAGATACCGTTCCCATATACTGCTCCCTGGGCCCCCCTCGCTGGTGCCTGCCCCCTGCTTCACTTGGTGAAGGGGTTAAATGCAGAGAAAGAAGTTCACACTGCGTGCTGTGTTCACATGTGACTATAAGGCGCCACTTTACTGGTCTATTGTAAACTGTGTTACTATTAAACTCACTCTACTTCTGTAAATAACATAATTTCTGCTGATTTTGTTGCCAGTTTATTAGATATGCCTCATACTCGTTGGTCCAGCACCAAAATACTGGCTCATGTGGTCTCTTTACAATGATAAACGAGCTATAAACTGGTTGATAAATGGCACAGCAACAGATGGCCTACAGTCACTAGCAGTACACCTAAAAGGTGCACCTGATACAAGAAATACACAATAAGACCAATATTAAGATAGTAGTGTACCTAATAACTGGAAACTTAGTGTATATTATACATACATTTAAAACAGTGCTCCACTCACCCTCCCTGGCGAGCTCAGCGACCAATCTGGCTGTATGTACGGTGAGAGAGCTCTTCCTCCTCAGAGCCTGAGCCAGAACAGGCAGAATGCCACTCTCTACCACCTGCTCGGCTAGGCCTCGCTCTGATACAACACACACACACACATGCACAGAAAATCTCAAGAGATCAGCAAGCAAACACTTGTCTCAATCAGAGTTTCTGCTCAAAACGCAAACCGTCACAGTTGTTTCAAAACTCTATGGATCTCCAGTTTCTACTTCTACTTTTACATCTTTTAATAATGACTGATAGCCTTTACATTCATGAAAAACAATCCAACAGAAATGGTCCAAAATTAATTGGAGTAAAAAGCAATCTTGTTACATTAACTTACATTAACAGTTAGGATCCTTTTCCTTTCCATAACTTTGCCATTTTTGAGATACAAGGTTTTGAAATTACATTTATGTACACAGAAAATATGACTTAAATAGAAAACAACTCAAGTCAACTGAGTTAAAAAAGGATAAAAAAAAAACAAAGATTTTTCAAAGTTTGATAAAGTATGTAAACATTGTTTCAAGTAATTTCAAGACCATTCACTCTCCAGTTACTACAGTCAATTTATGGAAACACAGCCTGCAAAAAAGGTTGTGTTAAATTCACTGTTGTGTTAAACACACTTACCCATTCAGCTAACAAGAGTTTAGTTGTGTTTTTTCATACTGAAGTTATTAGGAGAGGTGCAGTCCACGTTGCTTGGATGAGTCTAGGGTTGCAAATATGTCACCCTTCTGTGAAAATGATTGTTTGAATTCCAAATCAGCAATTTGTGTGAATTTTGTATATCTGATGTGTTTTGAAATTTGAGGTGGGGTCTGGGCCCGCGAGGATAGAGTCATCGGTACTGAAATGATGACCTCACGCTTGTCCAAAAGTTGTCCAAAAAAAATCTGTTAATATGTTGAGCTAACCCTCACAGTTTGGACACAATGTCTCTCTCTCTCTTTCCCTCTCCCTCTCTCTCTATTTATTTCTTTCTCTCTGAGGACAGGGCAGTCTCTCTCTCTCTCCCTCTCTCTCTGAGGACAGGGCAGTCTCTCTCTTTCTCCCTATACCAAAATATAACATAAGATAACACATTTTCTATTTGATTTTATTGTGTTTTTATTTTGTTTAATGAACAGATAAAATGCAATTTAATACTATTTTGTACATGGCTCTGAGTGCCCTGAACTGATGTCCTCACGTACATTACTTTTGTGGAAGTAAGATTACATTAAAGCTACAGTGACTTTTTTCCGCTTATATCCTCATGCTAAAACTGACCTTTTTAATCCCTCGTGACTTTGCATTCCTGAAATGAGCCACAGTACAGGCAGGCAATCAGAGTAGTTTGCATACTGCATATTGAAAGCACAGTAACAAAAATAGCCTGTTTAATCCTGAGATGCAAAGAGAGGTCAGAAAAATCTCAGAAGACGAAACAAATGCAAGAAAAATGTAGGATATGGGAGGATTTGTGCTCTTTAAGACTACCTCAGTCATGTTTACACAGGTGCCACGTTTCCCACAGCTGGCCACCTGCCTCTTCCAGAGTAGAGTAAGAGTTTGAAGGAAGACTGGCTAATCAGGCCTGTCACTCAATGGCTTGAACAGACACAAATACGGATTAGCGTGTCTTGTTTTCAAATCCACAAGGGTCACGCATTCACCTTCTTCTGAACCTCTCCTGCAGCTACGGGCCCACAGTATAAGCAACAGTATGTTGCATTGAAAGTGAAGAATAGATTTAGATTAATAGATCATTTCTGGCACACTTTTGTGGTTAAAAACACATGAAAGACACTGTTACTCACGCCTCTCCACTGCAACAGTCAGTAATGTGTCCAAGTGAGGTTTCAGTTCCTCCTCAACAAGCTCTGTGGTCACACTGATGGCGTCTAAAGCAGCATCGAACGAGTCTGCAGGAGAGAAACCAAAATTAAAAGAGCAGCACTTCTTACAGATACGCAACCACCAAGACTGCCACTGCTCTTCTTTATTATAAGATACGATAAGTGAGAAATTTACGGCAGCAAATGGACAGTACAAAAGTAAACATAGACGTTTGTGTGTATGCAATTGTATGTACACATTGGATACACATTGGATATATATATATGTAAGAACACTGTGGATGCATATACAGGTCCATATTGGAGTGTCCTCAGAAAAAATGCACATTGCACACAATATGTAGTATTATCGTATTACAAAGATACAGAAATGTATAAGATCACATATAACAGAATCACAATCAGAAAAACGACTGCAAAGACACGAACAAGATAAATTTAATATAAAGATAAATGAAAACACCTCAATGAAATGTCTTAAAGAACTTTTTACTTAATTAGCTGATTATGAAGAAAAATACATTGAAAAGTAACATATGTGACTGCTTAAGGCTCTTAATACATACTTCATTGATACTTATTGTGAAAGTAAGTATCTGCCAATGGTTTAAAGTATAAGTGTTAAATCTGAGATATAATCTGCAGGCAGATACATACAGAGTTCAAAACTTCATCTGGCCTAAACACAGTACTATGAATTCCAAATATAACAATGATTTAAAGCTGCTGAGAACTGTTAGATCTTTAAGGTTGCTACTCACCCTTTGCTGTGGTGGGCAGGAGGTGACTGGCGGTCCTCCTGTCCATGTGTGTGTTAGGCAGAGTACGGATCTAAGCATGGGGTGTGATGTGCAATACACAGAACACCCAGGTTCTCCCTCACTCCAGTCTGCATTCTCACTCTCCAACCTCTTTCCTCACCTCTGTTCTTTCTGATATGGTCCCCAATTCAGCCTGAATCAAGCTTGTCCTGCTAACTACTGTGGATGAGTATTCTGTGTGCTCCTCCTGTTTCCCATGCAGCTCCTTCCCTCCAGCCCCCCCACCCAGATCTACACTAATGCATGCCAAATCCTAAATCTCCCTAAAGCTCCTTGCTTGCAGAGTAGTCTCTGCTTGACACCGTGTCATGCAATGCACTAATGAAGACTCAAAAAATAATGCATATATATAACACAATATTACAAGACAAGATTATATACTCATATCTACTCATTACATATATACTCATATTAAATGTTATAAAATCTATTAACTTCTTACATGTAAACTGGTGAAGACAATAATTATAATTATTAATATGATGTATTTTATTACATATCTCACAGTAAAGATACGTTTTGTCAAAAATGGATGCCTTGTTTAAAACTGCATAGAGCCAAACTGAAAAATAAAACAGAGCAGGGTTTACTCAATACAATAAGTCAAAGAGGACAGTAAAATTAATCAATAAAAAATGTATTTTTAATACACGCAGATAAACAACCTGAAGTACTTTCAAATACAGGCTACAATCATTCACTAGTGACTCAGTACACCACATGTATGGAACCAAAGAAGAAAAAATATATATAAATAGTATATAACTTCATAGCAAAAAATCTTGTCATTCTATGTAAAAGATATGATCTTGTTCTGCTATTACAAATGAGAATTTCGCATTTGATGACTATGCATGTCTGGATTTCATGATTCAGCTTTAATGATGGGAACACTGGTTCCAATGCATTGCTACTCCTTTAAAATAAGGGAGATGGAAAAGATTCTTTGTGATGCCACAGAAAAACATTTTTGGTTCCCCGAAGAACTTCAACAGATGGACCTTTTTCTTATCCAAGGCATGTGAATCTGAAGAACCTATTTTAAGTTTAAATAACCTCCACACGGTATAGAGGAAAAACCCTTAAAATGGTAAAAAGCCTTTACGTTATTGGAAAAAATCTTCACATTTGCATCTCAACTTTTCACAAACATTATTCTTCGATCACCATTCGACAAACCTTTTAAAAGAGTTGACCTTCTAAACACTGCATGTATGTTTGTTCTTCAAACCAAAATGTAATTATGAAACAAATGGAAAATAAGACATTTTTGACATCTTCAATGAAATAAACCACTCCCTCTGGGAAACGAATTGATCAAGGACTGATTTTTTTTTTATCTACAGTTGACATGTTTAAAAAACAGAATACATTTAGAGCCAGCATTAAAGGAAATAATAAATCTAACAATAAAAAACTAAAACATGCTTTAAGGGGAAGCTACACTCTGCATGCGCTCACACTCGAGTCTTTCGGGCGTAGATCAGGCCAGGCCTGCGCTGGTGGCACTGAGGCCACTGGATATGGTCTCGTATCCCACAGACACTAGAGTCAGCACACTGCTCTCTATTTCTGTGGGCTGTGGAACCTGTGGGGCAGTAGGATCTATTCGTATCTGTTTTCCTTTCTTTCTGCCTCTCTTTCCTTTCTCTTTGGGCTTGCCGTCCTCTGTGGTGGTCTTAGGTTTACGGGTGCGTTTCCGGATCCTCCTTGACGGCGGCTCAGGTTTGGGATCTGTGTTCCCGGAGAGAATGCGGATCTGCCGATCAATGACATCATCTATAATGTCAAGGGCTACATCCATCATGCCATTACCAAGGCCATGCGTGACATTAGAAAAGAGGCGACTGTTCACTGGGTCTTTGAAAACTTTTCGCATCTCTTCCAGGTAGTTCCTGGAAAACAAAATCAATTTTTAAAAAATTACATTTGAGTTTTGCATCTTACAAAATTGTATAGAACTGTAATGTATATAGAATTTGGCAGGGTACAGACTTTTTAGTTCAGATATACAAGTACCTTGTTTCAATTATTTTTGACCAGTGTTGCACCTGATTTGTCTCAGGCAGCAACTGTTTCGCCATGTTTTCATAATCCACATACTGTAAGGCAAAGTCCTTCATATCTTTACACAGTGCCGCTGTGTCACCTGGAAAAAAAGAACATTTAGAGATCTTTTTCCAAAAATACCCTCTACACAACAATACAACAAACATTACAAATATCTCACAAAATGTCAAAACTGGTAAATTATTTTCTCAAAAACATTTGTGGTTGTGTATGAAGCTCACCCTCAGTGAGTTTGGAGAAAGAGCTGGACACTGCCGTGTTGTTGCTCGGTGACAGGCCAAAAACATTTAGTGACTCCAGGAGAGTTTTTTTACTAGCAGGGCCTCGACTCACTCTAGTGTAGGCAGCGAGAGACCTGAGAGACATCTTTTCAGGCGGATCCAGCCTCCGTTTAAGTTCATCGTATTGGATGTGGTACTTCCGGGCCTTTGAGCTCTTCATGTTGGGATCCAGAAGGGAGGCCACCTCTGCAAAGGGAACTTGCTCTGACGAACTGGCCCTGTCATGGGAGGCTGGTGCACCCTGGATGTCTGATGGACCTTGCGTTGGAACGTGGATCTGCGACTGACCGTGGCTTTGTGGCTGTCCATGGCTTAGAGACTGCACCAGGCTTTGTGATTGCACGTGGGCTTGTGACTGGATATGGCTCTGTGACGGACCATGGCTTTGTGCTTGGGCATGACTTTGAGACTGTCCATGACTTTGAGACTGACCAAGAACTTGACCATGGCCATGCAGTGAAACTTGGGCTTGGGATGTCATCTGAATTTGTGATGGAACTGTGTGCGGTATAGCCTGACATTGGACATCTTGCGGTATGACATGCTGCGTAATGATCTGAGCAATGTTTGGGGGCTGAGGTTGAGCCTGATACATGGTTATGATGGGATTCCCGACTGTCACACGGACCACTTCACTGTTTTGGGGCACACTGGACATGTGCATCCCAGAAGACGGATCCATTTCCAGAGTCTAAGAGCAACTGCTTCACTTAAATAGCTTCAAACCTTTCTTCTCTTGGTGCAAGTCATTCACTTTAGGAATGGCTTTCAAACCCTGAAAGTCTGTAACTGTAGAAATATGAAAAGAAAACATTATTACTGAGGCTTACATCCATTTACCGTAATTATTCACTTTTACTCAAGTTACATATGAGTTGTGACTTCATGCCATAGTGCCTTCTCTTATAAGAGGTATAAATTCGAGGTTCAAGTTTCCTTTATTGTCATCAGCAGCCGTGTACACATACATTAAGAGATGAGACATGATCAGCAAACAAACAGACAACTAGTGTGGACACACAGTAAATCTTCCAAAATGATAAGAATTGCACCATAAGTATGATTATTGCACGAGTCAGTTAGCTGCATTAAACGAAGTGCAAGGAATAACAGAAACAACACAATAAATACACAATGTATCAACATAACAGTAGTGTGAATGGGATGTCTGATATGCAATAATTAGACAATACATAAAATAAATACATGAAATATATGTCCCACATACACGTAAAAGTGCTTGTAAATGTACAGGATGGATCATATTGCACCATAACGTTACATGTAAATTTACAGGATGGATCATATTGCACCATAACGTTACATGTAAATTTACAGAATGGATCATATTGCACCATACATGTAAACTCTCAGGATGGATCATATTGCTCCACACATGTAAGTTAAATTTACAGGATGGCAAAATGATTGGTGTGTAAACAAACCACCCCCTTAAATCATTTTAGAAAGCAACTTAAGTGCCTTCTTGACATCGCCACCTCGTGGAAGTGAACTTTGTCGTGGGCTAACAGCAGCAAAGCCAGGCTTTGTGGACTTTGTGCAGAAATCCCGGTGCTTTTCTGAGGTTGCATTTGAGGAAAAATGAGGTTAAAACTGTATAACATTTGGGACGTTTGGTTGGAGTGCAGAAAAACAAAACAAAAAAAGCCCCTGGCCCCCTGGGTGTGAGGGCAGACTTCAGGAGGAAGGATAATCCACTTGTTTTGAAGAACAGGAGTCTGGCCAGGCCACAGCCTCGACATGGATCCGTCATGTTTGAAATTTGATCTGGCTCATTTCTACATCTACAGCTCCTCTCAGCCGGCTGATCTCGGTTTATAAGGCTAACCTTGAGTTGCTGACTGTATTCTTACTTACCGCTCTATGGTTAGAGTCGTGTTTAAACCGTACTGATCCTGGACCAGTCCATGGCGACCCGATGGAAGCTCTCCTTCTTCGTCGACGGGTTGCAAATCAGCACACACGGCACTGTCGCCATGGCCATTTTATCTCGCGCTCTCATTGGTCAATATGCCTGTCAATCAAATACAACCCCGACTTGGCATTCATTCGACCTCACGCCAATCGTATTGCGTCATTCTCAGGGGGCGGGACATCCGGAGCTTAAAGTGGCACAACAACAAAAGACAGAAGATTGGATTTGATTTTTTATTTTTCTTCTCTTTGGGTCAAAATATAAATATTATAAATGGCCTGATCGAATGTAAGAGGCCCTCAAAAATAGCACTGACTGGCTTTGTTAATAAACGTCGGTTATCTTTGTTGTTCTTTTTATTTTGTGGTTTTAGGTAGAGACACTGTTCTTAAGGGGGGAACGACTTATGTAGTTTTTCTGTAAAGAAGCAGTTAGTCTGAGTTATTTAAGTCCAGAGGACACAGATCTAGTAAAGAAAATTAAGGACTCGAAACAACCACTTGATGGCAGTGTGTGGCTGCCATGTGTGCATGTTTTACAACGTTTACATCTAGTCTAGCTGCCCTGAGTCTCTCTCTCTCTCTGTCTCCGTCTGTCTGTCTCTCTCTCTCTCTCCTCGCTCTTTCCACTCCTCTATATTCCTTTCCTTCCCCTTTTCATCCTTTTTTGTCCCTTCTCCATCTCTACCTCCTCTCCCTTTCTCTTCTCTCTCGCTCTCTCTCTCTCTTCTGTCTTTCACTCCCCTTTCCATTTTCCTCTATCTTTCCTTATTTTACTTTCTTCTTCTATTCTTCTATCCTTCCACCTCCCCTCTCTCTACTCTCTCACTCTCTCTCACACCCCTCTCTCTTTCCTCTCTATCTCTCCCTCCTCTTCTGTTCAATTCAATGCCCCTTCTCTCTCTCCCTCTCTCTTTTTACGGACCCTGACATCATGAATTTATATTGCTGCCCATTTTCAGCTGTGAGTAAAGTGACAGCAGTAGAGGGACATGGAGAGTCAGGTGTATTGTTTTGCTGGAAAAGCATAAATAAGCCCCACTTCAGCAAACAAGAATTACACTTCTCAGGTTAATCTGACAAGCAGACTTTGCTAAGGACTGTGCTGTTTGTCTGCTATATTTACGCCTCAAAACCAGAACATCCCCAGAACAGCTCTTTTACCCTTACACTTTTCCTCAATGTTCACTCCTCAATGTTCACCAAGTCCTTTATCAAACTGGTATTTTTTGTTATATCTTATTAGATCCATGCAACTGCCTCTCTTGACCAGTGCTAGTGCTGACTATTTCAAACATCTTTTTAAGAGGTGATTATTAGAGTCCAATAAAAGCCCCTTCCTTTGTCCAGTGTTATCCTATTACATTTGCATTTACATTCACATTTACTGGATTTAGCTGACACTCTTATCCAGAGTGACGTACATCAGTGCTCAAGTATTCCACATCAGGCTTTGAGTCATTTACTATTAAAAGCAATTGACTTAAAGCCTAAATCACCCTCTCCTTTGCAAAAACAATATATTTTGTCTTCAAACGCTTGTCCCAACCTTATCTAACAGTCCCAAGAAATGCATAGTGCAGACTAATGACACCACATCTTTATTATTCATATAAAACTAATTTTTACATGAGGCAAAAAATATACTGACTTTGCAGCTTTTTACTTCTGGCATACATTCATGCACAAATATTCTATAGGCAAAATTAGTTTTAGGTCAGTGTTTCCAAATCCAACTTGAATCTTGAACTCTTGCTGACTGCTGTAGGACATTTTGGGGGTAATTTGTGTCATTTTGCAGAATGGTAGGTTTGAACTCTGTTGAAGGACTAAAGTCAAGAAAAAATGATAGATTTTAGATTCTAGATTTCGTCATTCGCTATATTTCTTTCTTCACTATTAAAATAGTCTCCAAATATTGTTAAATTATAGGCTAGTCCTTAATGTGAATGGGTAATGTTACCAGAAATATAGGCTCATTATAGAGAATGGTCTGGTGTGTAGAGAACATCAGCTAAAAAGCCCTGGTTCTCCAAAGCTGTTTTACATTATCTTCTATCATTACGATCATATATACAGAATGCAGTAAACATAAAAAGTCTTCACTTACATGGCAAAGCAGCCTCCCTCAGCATGCTGCAAACTGCCATTCTAGGTTTAATAAAACATTGAAACTCTTCCCGAAGCCTTAGCTAAGGATGCAGTTTGTTGTTAGAATTATTTATTTGAGCACAAGTACATGTCAGCTGCAGGCAAGAGTGGAGAAAGATTTGCATTCGATTCCCTTGACAAATGAGTTTCCTATGTAAGCAGTGTTCACACTCTGCTACCGTGTGCATGGGAATTTCAGATAATCCAGGAAAATGTTTTTGTGTAAGCAACTGAGAAACAAGAAAAGGCATTTATATAAGAAAGTGTCTCTGCCTGAGTAAAATAAAGAATTCCTTGGCGGTACTATAGGACTGCCGAGGCTGTATATTCTCTTACATGTTCATTGTTAAGCTCTGTCTACTCCTTCTTCATTCTGGATGTTGGGTTTAGTTAATGACATTAGTGTGCCGCTGATGATGCCGGCAGAGAGATCTTCAATTAGAGCGGAACAGCCTTAGATGAGGCCGCCTGTGTCTTCGACGGCGCACCCCACTTCAAACACTATCTCACAACAGCATTCAGAGCGCCTGTGGCTGCCAGCGATAAACGATCTGCTTCTCTTCTGCTTCCAGGCTCTGGGGATACACGAGGATAACGGAAGCTGCAATACAAACTTCACACTTAACACTTCACAGATCCCAAAGCATGCCAATTCCAAAAAAAGCCCCGAATATTAGTCTACACTCATATAAAGCAGCACATTAACTGCTTTAAAAAATAAAAACATTCCAAAATATGTCTTGAAATATATAAAAAATATATGTTATATACATCCCCTCATGCTGCCAAAACATCTCTGACCCAACAAGGCATAGACTCAACCAGACCTCTGAAGGTCCTGTGGTGTCTGCACCAAGATGTTGCCAGCAGATCCTTTAAGTCCTGTAATTTGTGAGGTGGGACCTTCAAGGATCAGACTACTTTTTGCTGCATGTTGTACAGATTCTTGATCAGATTGAGATCAGGGGACTTCGGAGGACAAGTGAACACTTTGGACTCATGTTTGCAGTGTGGCTGAAAGAGGTCTCTGCCATTAGGGAATACTGTTGCCATGAAGGGGCGTACTTGGTCTGCAACAATATTTAGGTAATTGATACATGTCAAACAGTGGCGGCTCCTGGTCAATATTTTTGGTGAAACAAACTACCCTTCACCTCCATGTTCTGCTGTTGCTGCCTCACATTCTGATGTATCTTCTCTCTCCTGCTCTTCCCTCTATCTCCTCATAGTTAGTGTTAAATCACTGCAAAATATAAAAAGTATTTTATTGTACATATCTTACAAACACCAAATAGTAATGTTTATTTCAACAGCACATTATTAACAATATTTCTAAACCCCAAGAAAACATATCTAACCTCGTTCTCACATTATACATTAATTCTACCCTCCTGATCTTCTTGGTGAAGTTGTTAATTACTCTGTCATAACAGCAGGGATTTTTTTTCCCAAGGATTTCACCAGTGCCCAGCTTGGCTGGGTGGTGGTGTGGATCAGTAGCAAGCGGTCAAGCTAACAAACTAATGCCCTTCCTTCTGTGCCCTCGTAAACGAATAATAAAATATAAAAATAAATATTATTAATAATTTCTAGTAAATAAATATGTTACACGTTTTGTTATGCATGAAGCTTCAGGGTGCTTTTCACACATTTAGTTCGGTTGAATTGCACTAGAGTTCGTTTTCCTAGTTGGTGCGGTTCGTTTGTATTAAAATCTATAGAGAAAAGCCAGAGTCAGGTTGGTACATATCACTATGAAACACAATGTATTTAAAATGTGCTTAACTCTACCTCAGTTTACCCCCGAAAATATGCCAAACCCCTTAGTTTGAATTAAGTGGCTATTCATTTGTAAAACGAGCCCTTAATTTGACCGTAAAAGTGGATTTAAGGTATGTGTGAAACCCCTTAATCCTAAACATAAGGCATTTTTTCAGGAGGTTCGGTTATTTAAGGGGCAAACTTTAAAAAATAAGGGAAAACTTCAGTAGTTTTACCCCTTAATCATCCTTAATCTGTGCACATTTCCCCTTAATTTTCCTCAATTTCCTGATAATTAAAGTAATTTTAAGGGGTAAAATTAAGGGGTTTGGTTTCGTAGTGTATATAGCTGTTGTATTTGTATTTGAAGGATTAGGTTACTTTCATAAACACAGCCCCGATCATCACCACTGGTTTTGTGATGTTACTTGGTGTGAGATCAGGAGATCCCTGCTAGTGGCTGTTTCTATATGTCCAGCTGGTGGGCCTATTTGGGAGAAAGTCCAGAGACATTTTTTAGTCCCAGTCCGCCCCTGTCCAGGGCCACAATGTTCCATCAGGAGCACAACGTTCCATCAAGACCACAACATTCTTCCAGTAGCACAACGTTCCTCCAGTAGCACAATGTTCCTTCAGGACCATAATGTTCCGTCAGGACCACAATGTTCTGTCAGGACCACAATGTTCCTTCAGGATGATAACGTTCCTTCAGGACCACAATGCTACGGTGGCCCCTAGAGACAAAACACGAACAAAAGAAAAAGCAAAATGAAAACGTGCTGCAAGTAAAAAAAGACAAACCAAAGGAAAAACGCGCTGCAAGTAAGGAGATCAAGACTACGTAAGTGCAATCAGGACTAAAGACAGAGTGAAAAAAAACACAAGAGCAACAGAACAATAATTTACAGGACCAGACAACATACAGAGCAGCCGCCAGGAGCAGTAACAGCGCTGGTGTGAGTGAATACAGTTTTATGCTGTACTCCAGCAGCAGAGTGTGCAAAACATGCAAAGACAGAAGTACAGCAATAAATAACTGTGCACAAATAGCAACTAGCAGGAACAGGATTAGGAAAAAATATACAGTATACAATGAATACAAGCTATTTAAGGTGGCAGCTGGGGAGTATTCTTTGTTTATGTCAGAACACTTTGTGGCTATACTAGTACACTACTATTTTTCAGGGTTTGGCCCCTTACTTCCAGTGAAGGAGAATCTTAATACTCCAGCAGACCAAGACATTCTGGACAATGCCAGGCTTCCAACTCTGTGGACCCAGTTTGGGGAAGAACCTTTTCTATTCCAGCAGAACTGTGTCCCAGAACACAAAGCAG
>JBBPCY010000150.1:6298670-6312549 GCA_037974405.1 Brachyalestes nurse | reverse complement strand
ACAAACACACACACACACACACACACACACACACACACACACACACACACACACACACACACACACACACACACAAATAGCCTATGGGGACTCTTCAGCTTTCACGTCTACATAAGGTCTCTCTTATAGAGACATGAGCTTGTGTCCGTTAAAGCTCAGTGTTTGGGACTAATCTTGGGATGGGAATTCCCAAACTGAACGTCCAGAGCTCCCCACCCTCACACCCACACACACATACACACACACACCCTCAAAGAAGAGAGCAGCTTTGAGGCTCACACCCTACTCTCAACCCTGAGAGAGCAAAATGAATGTTAGAGCAACAGAGAGCCAGAAAAACTAAAACTAAATTAGTATCTGCAAAAGAGAGAGCAAGAGATAAAGTTAGAGAGATGGGGGCAGGGGGAAAGGTGTTTGTATGGTTTAAAATTTCACAAAAGAGATAACAGACTGTAACATGTTTGGCTATTCGAATGGAATTAATTTTTCATGGAAAGTTGGGGTAATTTAATCTTACCACGGGACGCCTGTAATGTTTGTGACCAATTTGTATGCATTAAGAAATCTCAGTATGTGGCTACTTGGTTTACACACTTTCTTCACAGTTCGTATAAAAGATTAGTGTCACCTGAGATTACTTCTACAGTTCCTAAAAATGACTAACAATAACAGTATTAAACACCGGTAATAATTACATTATGTACATATGTACAATGTACACATACATTTACACATAATCCTACCTGAATAGTCATGTAGACCAGTGGTTCTCAAACTGGTCCATGTTTTTACCTTATGTGTTGCTGCAGCTTGGGCTGCAGTAAAATGTTGAATGTCTCAGGATCCCTGAGGACTAGCTTTGGAAGCGCTGCTTTAGGCCGTTTAAGTTCACCTTACCAGGTCGAAGTTGCACAATTCCACTTAATGTGACACTGATCTGATATTTTCAGAACTGTGTGAAGGCTTATATACTGGTCACTGTGTTAGCAGTGTTGCAACAGACTCCAGAGTGCAGTAATAGCTACACATGCCCTTTGCATTTTCTTGTGTTAAGGATTTGTTAACACTAAAGACACATATCGGTCACTTATAGACAAGCATGTGAGCCATAATGGCAGAAAAATCAACTCAGAGTAAATAAATCAGGACAATTAAGTGCTTCTTGTTCCTTGTGATTAACCTTCCAGTAATAATATTTATCTGGTGACCCTTTCCTTTGGCTAAATAGATATAAATATATTTGTTGGTTATTGGCAAATTGATTCACTAAAAAAAGCGAAAAAATCACTGCTTGCCTCCATACCGCAGAGAGGTCTGAAGAGTAGAGGCAGTGTTATACTGAGACTGACGCAATGGCCAGATTGAGAACACAGGGAGCAACATCCTCTGCTTCCCTTGAGGCCACAGACGTTAACAAAATTGCTGAGCACAGACTGTACAACTGAAGGAGCCAGGGGTGTGTGACTGACAGGTCGAACTGGTGGAGAATCTGTAGCTCCTGAGGCCCTCATTGTTTATTTGGCTTCTCCATCAACACTGCTGGCCAGGCACAGCTAGCATGCGAGCGCACTATACGTGTGTACAACACCTGCCCAATCCTCCACTTTAAATTCCACTTTATCTCTGGCCCCGACAATTAAACCTGTCTTTATCTGTCCCGACTGTGGCTGGAAGCCACTGTGAGTAGGCTGACAGACAGGACTTTAATTAAAGTGGTCCCTTCAGGAATGGATGTTCATTCCCAGCTTCGGCTAGCGTGGCTAATGCCCTGCAGAGCTTTGCTTTATGGAGGTTGAAAAACAGGTTCCTGGCTTATGTTCTCATTGCAGCCATTAATTTATAGATTTCTGGAAAGAGATTCCCAGAGATGTG
This sequence comes from Brachyalestes nurse, assembly GCA_037974405.1. Taxonomy (NCBI): domain Eukaryota; kingdom Metazoa; phylum Chordata; class Actinopteri; order Characiformes; family Alestidae; genus Brachyalestes; species Brachyalestes nurse. The sequence goes on along the minus strand of JBBPCY010000150.1, from coordinate 6,310,677 downwards.
GCTGCAAGAGTCAGAGTCACTGAATGCGTGACACTAGCCATGTTTAGGAAGAAGTATGAATTATCAGGAGCTTTATAGATGAGCAAACTTCAGAAAGAAGCACAGTGGGCAAAAAGTAGTAATTGCAAGAAGTTTTGTAGACTTGAGGCCTTTCCACTTTTCCACAGATATGAGGAATTTACGGTCTGCGAAGAAAGTGCATAAAAAGAGAAAGAAAAAGAAAGAAAAAAAAGGCTAAACTAAGAGCTAAAAGCAATATTACCTTGCGCATTTTCCAACTTCAAAGTATTGCAGTGCCATGCAGTGGGGGCAGGCTGAATGTCGCTGACACAAGGCAGCGCTGTGTGTGTGTCAGTGCGGTGTGCAGTAGGTGTGTGAGTTGCACTGGGGGTGTGCCTGCATGGGGGTGTGCTTGCCTCTGTCAGCACAATCAGGTGCGATTGTCTGCAGTAAGGCGCTTTTATTTTTGCCACAAAGCCATTGATGATAATTGCTTTTGACTGTGTTACTAGCGTCCCGCTGGTCGCCGGGTCCCAGCCAATGCCAAGCCAGCCGCTGCTGAGAATGCTGATTATGAGAGTGACTATGATGACGGTAATAATGATGGTTAGACTGGATACCATCACCTTCAGCTTGAGGTAGCTTGATTGAGGTAGTATCTACTCCCTGGAGTTTGACATTTTTATCCAAACTGGACGTGACTCAACTACTCATGTCAGGGTTCAGATCTGGTGTTTTAAATATGCTCTGACTCAGTTGTCCAGTCATGAACATTTGCCCCTTGTTAAGGTTGTTCAGGTGAAGTTGTTTAAAGATGTCAGACTGGGAGGAGGTGGAGCTTCAGTCATGGTCCCCTCCCAAACTTTACTCATTTTCAACTCTATGTTGCCATATGTTACAAACATATTGACTTTTGAACTTGCTGATATGCAGCTGTAATAACTTAGAAATGTTATGTTGTCCTCGGTTGAGCATGAATTTAAAACCATGGTGCTCCCTGGTGCTTTGGGTCTGTCGGACTTAATTTAGATAGTTCCATGTTAGCAAACCAAAACACTAAAAACTGTAATAGATATTATCTATCATTAAGAACCTACAAGTATCACAATATCACATTTTTTCCACCCCTAACCTCTTGGGTTCAAAATATCAGGTCTATTTAAAAGCTCTACTACTGATATCCTGGAGATAAGGTAGAAACACACCTCCTTCCAGTCCATGAGTGGCACTCTAAAAGTGGCCTCCCTATGACTGTAGGCATGGCAAGTCCTGGTGTGATGAGAACTCTGCTAATGTATGCCATTAAAAACGCAGCATTTCCCACAAGTCTCTCAGTCTCTGGTTTGCCCTACCCACCCACCAGGGAGTGGGGCTGGCAGTTCAAATGCCATGGGGCGTCTTCAATCTGTATGTAAATTTTGCAGCGGATTAGGCAGCTCTCTGTGTGTTGCAGCAGACCACTGGCGGCCCAGATCTTAGCATAAACACAGAGGGAAAAAACAGACCCTCTCTCGATCGCTTTGTCTGAGACTCTCCCCTGAAGGCAAACTTGGAGCCGTTAATGGATTTTACATTGGGACCCATGAGCGTGTTCTCCTCAAACCTCACACTGCAGACCAGGGTTGGGTTAATGAAGCCACAGGGACCTCACTGCAGTGGGCCTATGCATAAGCACAGGTTAGTCCTGTTGGACAAGAGGTCACAGTTCATGGCGATGTTACAGGTGTAGCAGCACGGCAGTGCCGGAAATACGGCAAAGATTCACTGGCGGAGACTGACAAGTACAGGATACAAGAACAACTAGTTGCTATGACATCCCTGAGTAACACCTATTGCTAGCACCTATCTTTACTGATATACGAAAACAACAATGCTGACTTTTATTTTTAGCAATTTGAAGAAAAAAACCTACAATGTAGGTCATTTGCTGTGCGCTTCAGAGAAGACCATTGTAGCCCTGTCAAAACAAGCCGTGGCAGGTTCGAAAGTAATTGTTTCAGCATGCAGTGATACAACATGCAGAGGAAACACAAATTCATAAATTTGATTAAAAGGCCCATATGCCTGTTTTTGTATTTCATTTTTTTTCTCCAAGGTCCACTGGTCTATGTCTTTTTAAATGACCATTTCCCATTCTTTCTATATTCCTTCAATTTCATCTGCTGCTTTTTTGCTGTATTTCTAAGACTTGTCTATCTTCAGGGTGAAATTGCAGGACTAAAGTGTAGTAAGTCAAGCAGGTGGATATGTATATGTATGAACATAAGTTTCCATATATGGACCATACAGACTGGGAAGTGAATGGTATCATTAGAAACTTGTGTTTATGGACTAAATTCAGCTCTTTTATAGAAAAAACGATATCAAATAATGTACTGCAACCTGTTTTTCTACTGCAGAGGTTCCCCACCCTGGATCAGGAGTGCCCCTGTTCCGCATATTTTAATGTGTTCTCTGTTCTAACACACCTGATTAAATTCAAGAAGGGCTTCTTAATTAGCTGATTAGTTGGATTAGGTGTATTAGAGCAGGGAAACACCAAAATATGCAGGGCCATTATACTCCAAGGAGGCTATTTCATAAAGCAGGATTTCTCAACAAGAAGCATAACTTTGCAAAAATGACCTTACTAGGTATGCTCTGTTATCTTTGGAGTATGTTATCTGGCAAACAGGAATCAAGCACTACATTACAGGAACCAAATTAATAACACAGGTGATGAGTCATTTTTCTTCTCAAATTACATTTTAACATGAACTTGGAAAATGATGAGAAAATTATTTTTCTTCAGATTGTTTTGACTGAATAAGTTATAGTGCTAAAGAACTCATTTAAAGTAGAGAAACATGAAAAGAACTGCTCAGAGCACAGCTACAGTTCTTTTCACTCCTACTCTCTCTCTCTCTCGCTCTCTCTCTCTCACACAGACACAAACAAGTGTCACGTGCAATCACAGTTGTAGCTCCCAGTAATGAATGTAGATCTCCATGCTAATAGTGCTAATACACACAGTGCCTACTTCAGTTGCAACCAGGTTCTCCAGAGGCTGACCCTGCAGTCTTGTGTTCTTCATTAATGCCCTGCGGCTAATGAAATCAATGAGGCGGGCCTCACCGGTCATGCCCTAGCTGTTAGCGGACTCCCAGTAGCTTTGAAATCGTCAATGGTGGCTAACATAATCCAATGACCATGACCTCCATGAAGCTACTTGCATATCACATGATCTCCATCGAAGGTATCATGTGACCTAATAAAACTACACTGAGCCAAAGAATTTTAGAGATTTACTCAACAGGTGGATCTGATCTTTCTGGCCTGAATTTATAGATACAGCTTTACTTTTAGAAAAACAAGGAAATTCACTCTATATCATTGCTTCTTAGGTATGTCTCAGGAGAAGGAAAAATGCAAAACTGGTCATGCTTTATTCTGAGTGTCCTTTGTAAATTATGCAAAGATGCTTTAATTGTAAAAAAAAAAACTCTCTGGTGCAACTCTGTTGTTCAAGAGCTACCATGTTGCGTTAAGGTTATGGGTTAGGTTTTGGGTTGTTTTGGGTTGTCACTGTGTATTCTGAAATCCTTCTATCATGTAAACCTTCTCTGCTATTTGTACTACTGTTCTGTGGGACTGGACTAGACAGGCAAACCTTCACTCCCCATCAGTGGGCCTTGGGTGCACTTGACCATGTCGATGGTTCTCCAGTGTCATTTCTTGGACCACTTTAGGTAGATACTGTATATTAGGAAACCTGCCAGTTTGGTGCTCTGACATGTTCTGTTCATCTGACATGTTCATCACAATTTAACCCTCGTCAAAGTCGCTTAGATGTTTACGCTTGCCCATTTTTCCTAGAAGTAACTGTTTACTAGCTGCCTAAAATATACTAAATTCCATTGTAAGGTAACAAGATAATCAATGTTGTTCACTTTCCCGGTCAGTGGTTTTGATACTGATTAACTTAATAAACATGAACAAAAACATCATGTTTTTCATTTTTAAAGAAAACTTGGAAAATTATTGTTTAAAAATTATTCCAAAATAACTGTGACTGTTTTTAGCACATTAACAAGTGGGCTTTGGATAAAACCATAAAATACACATGCAGGATGTGGACCTTGTAACAACATTTTATGATGGGACGTTTCTGTTGATCCATTCATCACGAAATGTATAGAGCACAGTGTTAAAGACACCTCGAACACTAAAATCATGTAAAAAATAAAAACCAAGAAAGAAGTCAATTCATGGGGTTTTGATCTGACAGTGATGAAATGCATTTGTTATTTCAGTGGCTTCGATATGTCAGTACATTGTGCAATCCCCCATATCTTCTTACCAGTTTGCTCCCTCGACCACACTCACACTACAGGGTACTGCCCACACTGACTCAATCCACTCTGGATCTAGACCAGCTCTGTGGTCACTACCCTGGCCTTTCTTTTTCACATACCTTCATATTAGCTCAGCTGAAAAGGTCTGAAGGGAAAAGCGTAAAGAATGTCAGCGATTTAAAACAGATTACACAATTGCAGAGGCCCTAAAACAGCTCTTCCTCTTTCTCGGGATAAATGGGAGAAGATTTCACTTCCTTCTCGTCAAGTGACAAGACGATTAATGGAAATGAAAGGGGGAAACATGTACTGGCTGAAATGAGAGTGAAAACGAGCACATGCATACACACACACACACAATTAAATATACAGTTTAACCCAGAATTAAAAAAAGGTGTCTAAAGACTGGGATAAGTGAGACATGAGAGATGATAGACTACTCTGTTGAAGTGCACAGTGGACTGCCAGACCATGCATTCAGAGATAATTGGTTTTAAAGGGCAAACACTTTGTTGATTTTATGATGCCGCTCTGAGTGAAATGAATACTCTAATAAGAAGCCAAAGCTACATGAAATGGCTTGGAGAAATTGCAAGGTAAACTCATGGGTCAAAAGTGCAAGAATATCACACCCACCCACACACACACACACACACACACAAACAGACATACACACATAAATGCATTGATGCATGGAACGCATGATCCTTCACATACCTCTTTGAAATCGTCTCCTGCGTACAAAATTGTTTCCACTTATAGTAATAATCGCCTATTATCTCCAACATAATACAACGGTATCATTTTTTTCCCATTTGGTCTTATGATGTACACTTCACTGTCACTTTGACATGCATGACATCAATTTCTGTGGTAAAAGTAGCCATGCTGTGTGAAAAGACGTTTTAGAGGAAGAGGGAGGGTCACGAGCTGTGGCAAGAAGAAACATGAATTGCGGCCTTCACTCACCGCAGGAACCAGTAGCTTATTGACCTCCTCCACAGCCCGCTTCAGCTTGATCTCGGCGCGGTTCTGAGCATCTTCAACCGTGATCAGGACATGCAGGTCCTCGTTCAGGTGCTCCCAGTTCGGTTTGCCTCGGTTCTGCTCCTCCTGGGGAAAGAAATAACAGAAAAGGTCCCATCTCCCTTAGTTACTGTTGCTATGTCTGTCAAACTCAGGTTACAGAAAATTGACAGGAAAAAAGTAGGCCAGTGTACAGCAAAAAAACAGTATTTTGGAACCCATGTTTATTATTAATTAAACCAGGAAAATCATCCATGGTTTGGAGAAGCTTTTCATGTCTAAGCTGGAAGGCTGAGCAACAGGAGCTTCAAATGAACTAGCACAGGAGCTACACGACGTGTAGTTTTGTACTTTGAGTACAGCAGATCTTTGAGTGTGTCTGAATTTCTCATCAACACCCTTAAACCTTTCCTAGCCCAATAATACTAATTTACAGGATATTTCTCATACCAAGTTTGTTCTTATGAGTTTTGTTTCTCTTCTCCCTTCTACTGATGAAGTAGTGGTTATATCAATCTGTTTGATTCTCTTTGAAAATGTAGTCTAACATAAAACAGCATCAAATATCACCAAGATTCAAGCTGAATAAATTCTTTTGATTCAGCATTATTTTTTAAAAGCGTGTTCAACAGCGACTGAAGGACTGAAAGAATTATTTACACAGTAATGGAATGCAGACAATAAAAACAAAAACAAAACAGTACCAAAAAACAGAATTACTTTTAACCTCTATTATTAATCTTTCCTTTTTCTAATTTTCCAAAACAGATGAGGCTGAATTGCCACTCAGAAATAGAAGTTGAGAAAATGTAGAATTTTCATTAATTTACATTAACCAGCTTTGGCAGTGATTTGGAATGAGTTTGACCTAATTCTCAGGTAACATGAATGAGGAAAAGTGGATACTCGGTACTCCATGGGGATCAAAAGTCTCAGAGCTTAAGTTTAAGTGTGAAATCCTTGTTTTCAAAACTTTGGCATTGAGAATTTGAGTTTGCCTCCAGGTCTCACTGTTCAAATACCTTGATGGGACCAAAACAATATGCAATGTTTTCACTTCTTCAACAAAGAACAGAACCAACAAGGGCACAACAGGAGAGGCTGAGGAAATAAACATAAAACGAAACAGAAAGAAATGCCGGGACTTTGATCTCCAGCCAAAGATGTCGTGCACATGCCATGGAGTAATGTACTGATTTATAAAAGAAGCATCGTGAAGCAGCAAACAAAAGCTCCAGACAGGCAGTGGCAGGGGTTTTCACAGTTACCGGAGCAAAGCAACAAAGCCTCCGCCACATCCCTGTACACAAAACTCAATCAGATCTGCAACACACAACTGATTCTGAAACTCAACACTGCTCCGAAATGTTTTTTAGAGACAAACATTCCAAGAACAAGGAAACTGCAACTCTACAGCTGAAGACGTTTCAAGCTGGGGCTGTTTGCCTCCATCCGGCTTTACTTCACTTCTCATCTTTCTTTTTATATACGATTTCCCAATGAAAAAGAAAAATCAAGATTTGATTTATGCAATAATCAGATATGCAAACAGTGCTCATTTTTATCCTTGTGCCAGCAAATGGGAAATTGATGGCAATCAGCGTCGCCGTCTGTGTTGCTGCATTTTTCTGCCTGCTGATTTTCATTAGGGCTCCATTGTTGCTCCCCACCTTTTTTTTTGCGTGATGCGGCTGGGGGAAATATTGCAGCATTAGCATCATCAGACGCGCTCAATATGATTTATCATCTGACATTGAGGCGGCATGCTCATATTAGGTCACTTCCCTTTTTTTTCCCTTTGTGCTCGCGTCTCATTTTTTTTCCTTTTTGCTCAGCTGATTTACTTGGCCTTCCTTGGTTTTGACAAGCGCTAAAAATTGATCCTCTGTGCCTGGCTGTCGCAGCCCAGCAGCCCACCCACGACCACCCAGTCAATAACACTCGGGGAAAATGCCAGGCAAAGGCAGCCAGGAGGGTGCAAGGGTGTGTGCCTTTTTAGCTCGGGGGTTAATGGTAGGCCTGTCTATCTGTGTCTTTGGTATATGTGTGTCTTAGCGTGTGTAAGCACTGAGCTGTGAGAAAAGCCCGCTTTCTCTCATGGTCCGGTCAGCTTGTCTCACATTGCGTCCACTCCAAGCCCTGTAGGGCGCTCGGTGACAGGCTGGTAGTCAAGGTGACAGTCCCTCAACGCTTCACAGAGGAAACATGTCCAGCTGTGCAGCCCTTTGTTTACACCTCTTCTCTCTGTCCCTGTCTACCCTTCCCTCCCTCCCTCCTCTTGTCTCTCTCTCTCTAGCTGGACATCCAGAAGCTGAGCAGTAGCATAATCAATGTCCATAAATCTATTGTCCAGCTCCTTTGTTATCCTCACAGAGGCAATAACACTGCCCTGAAGCAAAGCTGGCCCTACTGCCGAGGCTGCTGGGAACTAATATCATGGTTCACACAGGAGGAGGGGGACTGAGCTTAATTGGCTGAGGAACATGCAGGGGGAGAGAGAGAGAGAGAGGGGGGAAGAATAGAATGAAAAGGGGGTAAAGCCTTGAGTGTAATGAAGCTGGCATAGTTGACTAGCTTTTTCAAACTATACAAATCTTTGTCAGCTTCTTCTCAGCTTCGGATTCCAGGTGACCTCACCTGGTGGAATCGCCTAAATCACAAATTATGCTCTACGTCCGGTACAGAGCGCTATGTAAGTCATGAAATTTTTGGCTACCACCCACACAGTTCACTTTGTGTCTGGAAGCGAATTATGCACACATGGCTGAATCCCAAATGGCTACCAGCTAGGCATATTGTGCACTGTTTGGGCGCAGGAGCCAATATTTAAAATGCTGCATGGTGAACTAATTAGGGAGTTGTAGAGCCACTGTTGTGGTATAAGCTCTCCTTCATCAGGGATGTCTGACATTTTTCTGGCAAATCGTAACCACAAAAGGTCTGTTCATAAAACAAGGTGGAATGAATCTGGCATATCTTTAAACTTCAAATGCATTCCCTTTAATAAAGCTAACGAACGGTCGTATAAGCGAGATTTTCTCCTGACAATCTTTAGAGTGGAATCTGACTGGAACCTATGGGAGTCATCTGACCCAGTCAGATCTAATATTCCCTGTCACAGTTAAAATGTAGTCACTAGGCGTATTCTCAGCCCTCAGGGTATCTGGTACTGATGGAAACTGCTTCCTAAAACACTGCGTATCACTCCTGTCATTCGTAACATCATTGCAGAAAGTTACTACTAATGTTTCTATGAAAACTACCATTTCTATAGAAAAGCTCTTAAATGCAGAATTTAATCTGTGTTTTTTGTTTTTTTATACAGATACAATGTCATACAGGCTCAGTAACTGCACAAGTCTATTTGTGATTACTTGACTTGACACAAGTGTGTGAAATATGTCACATCCAATCTACTATGTTTGGGGGAAAATTGCATAATTCAGGTTTTTTTGCTCAAGTATTGATTTAAGAATGTAAATAAAATGTGTGTACAGTTATGAAAATAAGATGATGCAATTTTGTTTGTTTATATTGGTTGCCTAAAACAGTAAACGTGTCTTTGGTTCTGACAGTGTTTTAATGTGTATTTGGTTATGACAGTTTCGTTTTGGACAGGACTCTAAAGTGGTTGAAGGAACAATAAAAAAATAAAATAAAACTGCAATGATATTATGCCAGGAACAAAAACAAAAACAAAAAAATATATCATGAAACTAAAAATGGAATCATAATATTCCAGAACAGCAAAGGTTTTTTTTTTTTTAGCTTAACAGGAATTTGAACTAGCTTATTATTTACATCCAAACTCTCCAACACCTTTGTAGCATTTTTACGTGTGATGTGCAGCATCTTCAGAGCTGCCAGTTAATGCCTGAAGGAAGTAGTTATAGTTGTTACAACATCTTCTGCCATTCTGAACCAAGGTAAATTGAGCTTTCTATAAAACTCTTGTCACAATATAATATGCTTTACTTAGACAACCAGGTCTGTTTGTGGTTTGTTATGATAACTGATAACACAGATGACACCTAATGAGTGCACTGCAACAATCTGACAGCTGTGCTTGGGAAGGAACTAACTGATGCAAAATAAAACATTTCCCCACCTAAACAACTGCCATGTCTGATCAAAACCTACTATTTCATTACCTTAGGCCTACATACTGCCCATGTACAAGCAATTTATCTCTTTAATTATGTTCTACATTGCTGTTCTTTAAAATGCTATGCTAGGGTTGGAAAGCAGGAATGCAAATTAAAATATTGGTTCTGCTCAAATTGATTCGTTTTTTTTATTATTTTAACACTGAGCCCTGCTTTTGGGAAATAAGCCTGTTCTAACTGGAGAGTATGCATTGCTTTCGAACATCTTTCCTTATTGGGAATTAATAATGATTTAATCTGTCTCTGCACTGTGATGACTACAGTGTCTAAATTTTCATTTGTGTGAAACCCCATTTATCCATCCCATTGAGTGCTGCACTGGGATGGATAATGAAAGACTGTCAGAAAACACCAGACTCCGCCCCTCTCAAACTCACACACACTCTCTCTCTCCCAGGGGAGGATTTCAGGTTGAAGAGAGAAGGGCTGGAGAATGAGAGAGGGCTGTGCTCTAAAATCCAGACGACTCTGTGATTGTGTAAAACCCCCCAGCACATCAAAGCTCCTTGTTACAGGATTTAGAGAACAGAGAAATCCAGGGTTATGTTCTTTGATAGAGAACTCCCAATTGAAACATTCCAATATTCTCTCTGCGATAACGATCGCCGCCACACACATACACACACATTTATGTCAATGCGGACACCAAGGCTTTCCTCAATCTGTTCTTCAGCCCATTTCTGAACAAGGAGCCCTCGGCAAACTTCATGTCCGCTTGGTTAAGTCATGCCTCTAATACTAATTTAAAAACCCACAGCAATGGTCAAATAAACAGCTACTTTTAATATGTGCCCACTGTATGAAGGGGTGGAGGAGGTTCTAAACAAAAATAAACACTCTGAATGCAGAAATGTGTGCACAAACACCTACACACACACACACACACACACACAAACACAAAATCTCAGGCAGTGCTTCTGCTTGGTGGCTGTAGTATGACTAGGTGGTGTCAAAGTGATGGTGACATGCCTAATAACAGTAATTGCTTGCAGGCTGAACACTGGAGCAGAGCCTCTTTGACAGGTCTAGTCTGAAAAATAGCGGCTTCAGCTGACAGCAGGACCACAACACAGGCGCAGTAACAATCTCCATATGCTGCCCTCACATACTTCCACAGAAGCTTCTATTTCTCACTCGTGAAGTCGTAATTACAAGGTCTCTCTTTAAGTAAGAAACGTGGTCAGTTAGTTAGCTAGCCTGATCTATTCTGGTAGCTTCTGTGGAAGTGCAGGGCCAAGAATGCAAAAGTCAATTTAAAAGGTATTAGCATTTAAACATCGAGAGTCAAGGCATGTTTTTTGAAAATCAAGAGTCCAGTCACTGTAACGCTGAGCATGAGCTGATCACACTCTGTGTGACCTAGAATTACCAATCAGCCTCGTCTTAACCCTTTTCAACACCTTATGAGTGGTGCGATGAATATCTGGTACTTGTCCTTTCACAAAGATTAACTAGCATAATTAAGAGCTGCTTCATTTTACACTGATATAAATTAGGTGCTGGTGCTTGACTGGCAAAAGAGAAAAATAAATTAAATCGTTGGGGCTTTGAGATTCATGATGAGAGCACCTTGAATGTATAAATAAAAAAAGTAAGGAGTAAAAATGTTTTCTCCTTGAAAGCTAACTCAGTAAAAGTATTGAAATTCAACAAAGTTCAAGTAAAGGACATATGATCCAAAATAACACTCAAATAGAATGCAATGGCATCGTAACAAAAATTTCCAACATTATAAACTTGTTCATAATCCAATTAGGGCTGCAATCATGTGAATATTTTGGGCAAATAACAATATCTGATAAAACCATGTTGTGTCCGACACTGACAGTTTTCGCTGCCTTTTATTATAAAATTCACACTATAACCCCTATATGAACTGTAGTATAATACATTGTTTATTTTACATAAAACAACGAAATCATTAGACATTAGACCATTAGCGTGATCTTTAATTACACTATGTGGTCAAATGTCTAATTTAGTTTTTATATAAAAATTAGCTAAATACAGTGCCTTATACCAGTGTTGTGCATGAATGCATTCAATGAACGGCATTCAATGAACGGCATTCATTGAACGCGTTCTTATTTTTCGTGAACGCTGAACTGAACGAGTCGTTTTACAAATTATGAACGCAACCGTGAGTGACGTTCACTCTCACGAGACTGAACGCAGTTCACGTTGTACGTTCGCAGATAGTGATGGGAAGTTCGGCTCTTTTCAGAGAGCCGGCTCTTGTGGCATGGCTCCCAAAGAAGAGCCGGTTCCTTCGGCTCCCAAATGGCTCTTAGTTTATTATTATCTGTAGCCTCATACTGAACTTGAAAAATATGAATGCTTTGTATGTTGATAAAAAGGTGGGAAGTGGCTCTCATGGGAGTCGGCTCTTCTGATTCACTACAAGGCATCGGCTGTTCTGATTCTGATTCAAGTTCGGACGCCTCGGCAGAAATACACGTGGGAAATAAGCTTATAAAAGGG
>JBBPCY010000150.1:6276474-6298570 GCA_037974405.1 Brachyalestes nurse | reverse complement strand
TAGTAAATTATATTTTTCTTGATAATTTAGCTCTAAAATGCTAAAAAAATATATAAATATTGCCACAAAAAGGCAAAGAAGTTGGAGGCTGTTTTGTAGTTTCCACGTTGTTGTAGATATTTCCGAGTATTGGGGAGAGTTCGGTTCTCAGAAAAAATCAGCGTGTGCCTGAATCCGCGACTGCTGAACCACGTAAAACTGAGGGATTATGTATATAGGATAGTCACACCTCAAAAACCTTTGGAATATTAATAGCTCTTTGCACAGTTAAATAGTTTTTTCTCTATAAGGATAAACTTGCATATAGTTTTTAACCCTTAAAATGGTTCTATACAACACTAAAAATGGTTCTAGTATTCAGGAAGTCAAAGTATATTTTTTGGTACAGAAATCTTTTTGCTTAGCTTGCAGCAGACAAATATTAACAAGTTAGTATATATCCAGACATATTCAGTAGTGTTGTACGGAACTACTGCTTACAGCTGTAGTGTGATCCACAACACTGTCCATTTCAGTGAGCTGAAAACCACAGAACAAAACATTCACTCATGTCAGCATGTGTGTGACCCCAAAAAATGGACACTGAATAATTAGATGTATTGTAAGTTCAACACCAGATCACAATAATAATTGTCATACTGGCTGTCAGTATACTCAGTTACCGCTACATGTAGCAAACTGCTACAGATGTACCAAATGTCTTAGGCCTAATCTGTGACTGCTAAAAGTAAACTGCATTGAAAAAAAACTTATTAAGAAATGATAAAGACCAGTAATGTTTTTTGAAATTCAAACAAAAACTGTTTCTGAAGTTTCTAATTTAAAACTCAAATCAACCTATCTAATAGCTTGGAAATATTTCATGAAGGCAGTATCACTTCACAGCCAAAAACATCTAATCAAGTTCTGTGTGTGTGTGTGTGTGTGTGTGTGTTTGTGTGTGTGTGTTTGTTTGTATTTGTGTTTGTGTGTGTGTGTGTGTGTGTGTGTGTCTTTGATGGATATGTTATTTTGATGGATACATCAGGACCAGTATCTGGACGACAGTGTGCATAATTGTTTTTGATTGTCTGTGCGCGTGTGTATGAGTGTGTGTACATTTGGAGAGTGTTAATCACTCAGTTTTATATGGGCAGAAAGAACGAAAGGGTGTTTTGCTGAATTTCTGCTGCCGCCTGAGTCTGTAAATGAGGCCTGGAGAGATATGCAGGTTGTGGAGAGCTTTGCCTTGAGTATTAGCAGAAAATGATCCTACTGACAGATGCCATCTCCGCTCGCATTAAAGTCAAGCTTAAGGCTGAGGTGAGACAAAAGAAACTCAATTCCGCTTAGAGAGCTTTGATAAGTTCACTATTGTCTGCTTATATCCAAATGATGATGTTGCATTGAAGCTGCACGAGGCTATTGAAAATCGGCTGCGGAAACACGTCGCTGAGTGAAAAGGCCTGAGCGTTCGCTCTCATAATTAACTTTAGCTGAGATTTTAAGAAGCTTATTCAAAGAAGAATGTGCATCCATGATATTACACTGAACTGAGCAATTTTTTTTTGCAATACCAGGGCAATAATATGCATAGATGCCAACCTTGCAGCTCTACCTTGCAGCGCTTTCTGCCTCTAGATGTTACACTTCTATTCTTATCTGCTTGGGCTACTGGCGGGGCATTCTGCATTCCATGAACACAAGCAGTGTCAGCTGGCATTTGTTTCACTTAAGCATGGTGTGTATTTGTGCGTGCGTGTATGACGGTGTGTGTGTGTGTGTGTGTGTGTGTGTGTGGATGAGAGCCATGAAATATGACACAGAGGACAAGGACACTTGCCCAAGTGGAGAGTAATCTAATCAAATGTGTGCAGGTAGTATAAGCTTATACCCTGTGACAAAAACACAGCTCCATGTAGCTGGAAAAGAAAGGGTGAGGCAGACAAAAGGAAAGAAAACGAAGGTCAAAGAAGATCTACAAGGACAGTATTTGCTGTTTAGCTGAGCATGTTTCTTACTAGAGAAGGGTACATGCACTTCAAAGTCAACAAGTAAAATACTACTTGAAATTCAGCTACTTCTCCATGCTAGTATGACCAGAGCTAGTCTGCTAACCTACTACACCCCAATAAGCACAGCAGGGGAGATTCCCTCAACTGGCCCCTGCCCCCCTACTGGGAGATGTACTGGACAGGGGGGCAAAACATCAGTGAACGGTGGCTCCAGCTGATGACCCTGCAGCTGACTCAGTGTGCACCGGTAGAGGTACGACAGGCAAAGATGCCAAGCAGGAAAAACACCACCTGTACAACACAAACCAATTCATCTTTCAGAAATAGAAAAAAAACAGTACCTCACAGCCTGGCTATCTATATTTCCTGTTGTCCTGAAGTGCAGACTTCTGGGTGTGCTTAGTTGAATTGCTCAATATGCCCAAAACTTAGATAGGAAGGAGCCATTAGAGTAAAACAACAAACCATGCACTTCTGTGCTCATGTAATATACATGTTTGTCACAAAGGTGCTACAACAAAAACAAAAAGTGGAACGTGATATCTTGTGTACTTGCTGCTAAAGAACTGACGCTGAGGTGACTAGCTGGTATTTAGCTTCAAAAACAAGTGAAGGAAGTTCGTTTATTTCAGGTTTCAAGAAATAGCCTCCTTCTTCTTGTTTTGTTTTACATATAAGATTTTGTGATGGTATTTGATGTTGTTTTGTATTTAGGGGTTTAAGGTGTATACGACCTGTGTGAGAGAAGTTTTAGAAACTTAGAAACGTTTTAGAATCTTAACACTCGCTGCGTGTATTCAGATGCGATCTGAAGTTAACAAAAGATGAACGCAATAGATGTAAGCAGACTTAGCTCGTCATGGCTTAATTCAAGTATGAAAAGTAGGTTTATGTTGGAAACAGAATCTTGCCAGATGTGTGTAAGCACATCTGGATTGCTATGCTTGTACATACGTATTAAGATATTTATGGTGCTGTGAAAAATCTAGGAATTATTTTTTTTGTCAAGAAATATGTACCTTATAAGTACATATATACGCTGTAAGGAGATCACCCTATTGGCAAAATGACATCTCATTTTACAATAATCACTTGTGCCACAGTGTACTGTAGCAAGACAGTGAAAAAAAGTTGAACCAAACCAATTTTTTTGAGATAACTGGCTCATTCAGAGAATGCTATGGAATTAAAATTAAACTCAAGAGGAGAAACTAACATCAGGAGATGAACTGTATGAGCAACGATGCCTGCATTAACTGCTGAAGGGCAGTCTTATCCGTAAGCAGAACAGCAGGGGGCGCTGTAACAGTAACGGGGAGGTTTTGGTTGTCAAATGTGTCTTGAGAAAAAGGTGCACTTACATAGCTATAACGTGGTTCGAATACATCTTGCACATACAATCAGTACTCAAGACACATGAAGTAACCAGGTGTAAACTTGAGTCTCTGTTTGCATTATTAGATTGGGGGAGAAAACAAAACCAAATATGAATTTCAAGCATTTCAACTGCTCACTTTTAATTTTTGAGGAACTGTTTTTATAACTCGAATGCCTGACCAAAAAAGCAATCCTGTCACTTTTCCTTACCAACTAAAAAGAATATTCAAGAATGCATGTGAATGTTCACGCTTCAGATGACCCCATCAATGTCAGATGGACTGTGCAAATACACATATACACACATGGACACACACAAACACACATGCGGACGCACATGCAGGGGCTGAGATATGATATGCTGATGGCCAGCTGTGCTCCAACAAAACACAGAACTGATCCAGATGTGGGAACAGAGTGTGAGACGACAACGGCGCTTTTCACAAAGCACTTGTTTTGTTTTTCTACCTCTCTCTCCCTCACCACCAAACGGGACGCCCTCCGATAACTATCTCTGCTACAGTCACTTGTCCAAATACATGGCCGACCCTGCTGATGGAAACACAAATTCACAGCCTTCTTAGAACCCCATCACAAAAACATGTGCACCTGGAGGGAGTGTGAGAAAAGCACAGTGGTTGAGTTTGACTGTGCCACCACAAAATATTTAAATTAAAAAAAAAAAAATTATACAGCACTTTGCAAAAGTCTTGAGCCACCCCTCATTTTTTGCTTCCAAAAAGCTAGACTTTCTTGTACTTTTTAATGTAGTCTTGAGGAACAGTTCTACAGGCTTCCTAAAGGACTTTCATTCTCATTTCCAGTCCAGTCCCTGAACCTGAACAGTTTCAGAGGCATGTTTTTTAATTTGTTAAGCCAAACAGTGACCTAGGTATGAATCATTCAAGCATAACAATGCTGTCTATCTTAAGGCGCAAACCAGTGACGATACAGGGACTGTTGTTTACAGATAATCAGGGGTGATTAGTTTACTGGTGATTAGTCTACTGGTGATGCTGAATGATGTGTGGATGGAAAACCATTATCTAGGCACCTTGTATCTTTAGGCACTATGCAGTAAAACATTTATTCCCAATTCTTTTATTTAATCTACTCAATATGCCAAAGATAAAACAGTTTGACAGGCATAAAGGAGAGTTTTTACACCAACATGGTGACTGAAAGAAAATAAGGGGTGGCTCAAGACTTTTGCATATTTAATGTCTAATATGCAACATACATTTGTACCATGTACCAAGTCATCAGTTAAATAACTTCAAGTACATCTACTCCTTCATGAAAGACTGAGAGTGTGTATGTTTATCCAAGTGTTCACAGACTGTGGTAATGGACTATGGACATAACCCTTAGTATCAGATCCTCCCATACTCCCCCCTGACCTGGTGAGATACAGACCCAGCGTGCTGTGCTCAGACTCAAGCTTTGACTGGGACAGCAGCCCTGGCGGGGCCACTGGAGCTGGGCCCCATGCAATCCGAGGCCAAGGACAATGTTTGAACACCTGCCCAAAGCTCTCAGGAGCAAAACTGCAGTTTGGGGAGGGCTTGTTATTCCCTGCTGTCAGGAAAGCCGAACATTTCATCTGGGCCCGCAAATAGCCCGGCACAGACTGGACCTGGTTCAGAAATGTCAGATTCTTTTCTAATAGAAGCTAGTACTACCATGACCCCATTTGCACAATGATAACTACTTATAATTCACTTTCACTGAACCTATTCACTGAACTTTGGCAACATTAACTTTTCTACCTATTAAAGCATAAGTAAGGAAAAACATCAAAGGCTAAGAGCTGTTTTGATTCAAATGTCTAACAAATAACAGATGTCAGTAGTCACCCAAATCTTCATAAAGATACATAATCCAAACGTCACTCAATCAGCACAAACCGCATCCCGCTTTTCATCAAGTTGCATGGTTTTGGACATGCTATGACTTAGTGTGAGTCACAACTTCATTGTGCAGCTAAAAACTGTGTATAGCCATTTTAGACAACAGGGTCTGTTTTCACAAAATACCTCAGGAGTAGGAGGGCTGATTTAGAATCCGTTTTTAAGAAAATGACTGTCATAAATACAGAAGAATCCGCTCCAAGATCAGTGCTCTTTATGACTGCTTTGTGAATACAAGCTCTGAAGTGGCTCCCTGTAGCGGTGGAATTTTGTATAAATTTTTATAGCTCACAGTAAGTCATGCTATGTCCCAAATCACACTGAAGAGCCCACCTTTATGAAGAGCTGGATGTGGTTTGAACGTGTTAAAAGAATACTACTCTAATGACTACTGACCTCTAATGTTTATTAGCAATGTTTACCTTGTAGGCCCAGCTAAATTAAAGAAAATAAAGTTCAGACACCAAACATCTGAGGTAAGCGAAAAAATAGGTTCATTTGACAAAAATATATATTGAAGTTTGCAACTGCTATATGCTCATTTGTATAAAAATATATACATATATATAAAATATAAAGTGTATCAGGCGATGCAGTGCCCCACAATATTTCCAGTATTTTCTTTCTGTTCTATTTGGGACCATCTGTGTATTGTTTATGTGTGTGCATATCTGTTTGATGGTTTACCTTTTTCTTGTCTCTCATGGAGCCTTTGCCTCTCACCATGATCTTGCATCCTGTTTCAGCCTCCAGCTGTTTGGCGGTGAGTCCCCGCGGGCCCAGGATCCGGCCCACAAAATTAAACTGTAACACAGAAACACACACAACACTTATCTCTTTGCTTACACGCCGCTTCTACACTACATTAGATTCAAAACATTAAAGGCAGATGATATCCTTTCACAGTCGGCAAAGTCTCAATACAACGAAATTACACAATGTAGTGCACAGCATTTCATCATGCTGACCTTGATGTAAAGGTAGCATGCAAAACAGCTTTCCTGCACAACGTAAAGCTATCTTTTTTTAAGAGTTCAGCATTCACAAAATGCTGATGCGAGAATGCACAGGACTAGTAAGCTTCAGTTGCTCATCATAGCACTGACAGTGCCAATGCATGTCATCAGGGTCATTAAACATCACCTTCAAAGATGTATCTTAGCATTTACTCCAAACGTAAGTGTGCTTTTATTTCTTAAACTGTAATACAAAATTGAAATGTACTAGTGGGTTTAAGGGTTCTTATGGAATTCTCACAGTCCATCCCGATTTGTTTTAAAGTTTGCAGACTCACAGGAGCAGTTACAAATCACAAACATAAAAAGCATTAAAATTAACTACATTGTTTAAACCTTTAACCCAGTGGTCACCACCCCACCACTCCTGCTGATCTACTTCCTACAGTGTTCCTGTAGAGTTCAACTCCCACCTGCATCTAACATGCTGTCCCCTTCCCCTAACCTAACGCACCAGACAATCAGGGACTTCTAAAGAAGGGAAGTTAGCTAGACCAGGTGTTGTGGCTGTAACTAGACTTCTCAGGAAGAAACAGATCTCCAGGAACAGGGTTGGTGACCACTGCTTTAACCCTTAGTTGTCACCTCCTGTTGCTGGTGATAAGAGAAATAGGCTTCAACTCGTATACTTTCTGTATTAATGTGCCAATCCATTTAACATCTAATTTTTCAAACAACATCTGTGTTGAGTCTATTACAGATCATGAAAATATATTTGTTTATCATGTCCCACAACACTCATTCAACCCTGTGACCAAAACACATTCGCCCCTATGAACTATCTGGAATATTCCATAACACATGTTTAACAGGCTGCTTCATTGTTCTAATTCCCTGAAGATAATGGGAAGAAGAAAATAAACCTCTTATTGCTTTTTTTCCCTTTTATTTTCAATTACACTGTGAACTTGACAAGGTCACTTTGAGAGTACAACCCAGTAAACTAAATTATAGACTGGAAGTAAATTAGAAATGCATTTTCACTAAAGCATTAGTCCTTTAGTGTCCTTGTACTATTAGCATGGATAGAAGCCACATTTTTTGGATTTGCTAAAAAGTCATTCTAGTTACCCAATGAAAACCAATGTCAATCAAAGAAAACTTGTAAAAATGAGATATTGTTCCTGAGATGGTTTGATGCATTTTGCCATGGTTAAAAACAGATTCTCTAAAATTCAATGTTATAAAATAATAAAATGTTTTATTTAACAAGGACTACCCATGGAATCATTCATTTCTACCTTGTGAGATTATTTAAAAAGCCCACGAATTAACAAAAAAAAAAAAAAACAGATTTTGTCATTGTTCTAACATTTTTGTCATGTGTTTGTCAAGTATTTTTGTCAGAGGTGCAGGCTTCAGCCTGTATATGCAGAATGTAAACACAATTCTGTAACTACATAGTTCCTTGTGTAATTGTTATTGTGTTTAAATCACTTTGTAAAGCAAAAACGTGTATTAACCAGAAACCCAGGAAGAGTAAAGTAGTCAAGAGTATGGGTAAATGTCAATGAGATCCCTGCAAGGCAGCTTGTTTGATCAGGGCTGTCTAAGCGTTATCACACAGGCTCATCAGGACAGTCTCTGACAATGGAGCTCGATGCGTGGTGAACGGGTGCCAATAGCACGGAGAGTGGCCCGGATCTGCTCCAGGTCCGCCGTGACAAGATAAGAACCGCCGATCGTTCGCCCAATCGATCAGCTATCAGTGCTGACCTGAAGCCTGCCAGTCAATGGATCAGGACCTTTCCACACATGGATGGCCACACAGACTTGAGTGACAAGCCTTAAAACAAAGTCAAAGAGAAAACTAATTGCTTTCTTGTGAGCCTGCTTTCGTTATTTGCGTAGCAGCCCAAGTGCTTTACAGCTGTTGCGGGTGATTAACGCTTGCAGAAAAAAAACATTCCCCATTGCCACATGTATGAAAAACACAGGTAATCAGTCGGTAATAAGTGTTATTATGACACCAACAACACCATGTATTCCCCTGCACTCAGACAATACAAATTAGCGCCTTCTCTCCTGTCTTCCTGTTTCTCGAAGGCTGTGAAGTGCACAAAAGCCTGTCGATGTTTACTCTCGTGTGCTCGACTTAATTTGAATCACATCCTTTAAATCCGCATCCCTCCGTTTTTTCACCAGGAATTCCATTCATCAAAGCGACACAGTCAATATGACATCTAACAAAGGTTTGATTTTGGAGGTGAGGCGGTGGGCAAGCGGCTCTGCCTGCCGCAAAAATCTCATTTTACACAAAAACTCCCCTGTTCTAATCAATAATCCTCCAAGGCCTGATTTATCAATGTATTTGGTATTCAGACGCGATGTTGTTTTCACAAGAGCGACTCCATGCATAATCGACTGCTTGTAAAACATAGACTAAGGACAATGTTAAGTTTGTGAAAGAGTGTGTGTGTGTGCCCGCTTGATAACAGTGCGCTTTTTCTCCCTGTTGCATACTTCATGCCTGTCCAAGAGCACTTGCAGATATGAATGAAAAGAAGCAATTAAGTAGTGCTCCGAGGCACAAAAGCAACGGTGCAAGCATGACATTTGTATGCATGTGCACAAGTCCTCGGGGGAGGAAGTAATGTGTGTGTGTGTGTGTGTGTGTGTGTGTGTCTGTCTGTCTGTCTGTGTAAGTGAGTGCGGCAAGTAGTTAAGACCCGTGCATCATAAGAGATTCTGATACGCACTGACTCCTATAACTACTGTACCATTTTTTACATAGATGTCTTTTTAAGCACCTTTTGGAAGAAAAAAAAATTAAATCACTTGTCATTTTAACAACTGTCATTTTATTCAGTAATAATTTCAATTTGCAAAAAATCTAATTGACAAATTGCATTTTCCGTGGATGGAGTTTTAGTTTACCACTGAGGCTAGTGTAGCTAACAAAGCAAAGTTTCACCCAAATAATTTCTGTACTTTCTGCACATTGCCAAAATATCTCTCAACCAAATCCAGCCGTTGAACAATATTACACTGTTACAGTGGTAAAGAGGAGTGATCTTGAATAGAAATCTCTGTATTTATGACAATCACTGTCACAAAAGCTGATTCTAGATCAGCACTCATACTCCTGAGGTGATTTGTGAAAGCAGACCCTGTTGGCAGCATTTGACTGTACAGTGAAATGCTGTTTAGTTTTATAGTTTTATATGTAAATCATGTCGTGTCCTAAATGCAGTTTCAGTGGGTTGAGAGAAGTATTGGAGGTGCAAAATGGTTAACTACTGATGCCTAGTTTTTGTTAACCATACTAGTCTCATGGTTCCAGTTCCAGAACTTTGGAGTCCCAACATGTCTTGGCTGATCGACTACACACACTATACATGGAGAACTGTGTAAATGTATGGTTTTTTCTAGGTGTGTGTCTGTTGTGTGGAAGGAGTATACAGAGTTGTAAGTGAGTTTCACTCTCTGTGAAGTTAATTCTGAATTTTTGTTTGTTTGCATGAATTGGCACGTTAGCCAACAAGGTACGAGCAGATTTTGCAGGTTGCATTGCAACTACTTTTGTGTGAACAAACAGTGCTAAGAAATTCTTAGCTCGGCCTAGGTGTTCATTTTGTTGGTGCAATAGGTGAAATGTCTTCAGAAAAACAACCATAGATGACTTTTATGACAATGAAAAGTTAAGATTGTATCTGTTGGTCCCAGAAGGTATTAAGTATTTTACTCAGTATTTTTTAAGCATAATAATGGCAATTAAATGATAAATAACATTATGTACTTGTTTATTAACAGTTGTTTTTTGATAGCTCATCTGCCATTCCGGATGTTAATCCTATTACAATACATAGCACAGCAATTACTACAGTAGCAGTTGGAAAAGGACAGTGTTTTGGTCAAGCATTGCCTATACAATGAAGACAGCAGAGAGGCCACATTAGTGTTGCTAAATAAATATGGCAGTGGGTGTTTAATATGGAGTTAGCTGTTAGTCAGCTGCCATATTAGGAACTTGGCATTAAATACAGCACAAAGGGCACATTCACTTCTACACCATGAAGACACACACACACACACACACACTCTCACAGCCACACACACGCTGGAACAAATGCCATAATGAGACATTTATTGGAAAAGTGATCTCTTCTTCAGCTTGTGACTGAATTCAAAAGTAATTACAACCTGTCTCCAAAACCGAACCCAGAGAAAGGTTATGTATGCTCAGCCATCACTATGGAGATTGAGGGCCATTCAGTATATTAATGCTGGACGAGCGTCTTTTTCCAGGCTTCCAAGGTGCCTTTCTTGAGTGAATAATCGGGGCAAGTGTATGAGCGCTCCAGGATGCCTTCATTTTCATAAGAGCAGCTTCACTCATGTTCAGGCACAAGCAAATTACACTGACATGTAGAGCTCGCTATACCCTGTCATCTGGATACATATCCCACGGTGACACACCTTACTGACACAATAAGCCAAGATATGTCCTGTGTAGAAAATTGCAGAGTGGCTGCCTCAGAGCAAAAAAAAATGGAAAAATATGAAATGGAAATACAGAAAAACAGATTTTTTATTACCTTGCTTTTGCAGGACTGTGTCATCCAAGAATTCTAGTGTTTGTCAAGCAGGGCGGTGTTGGAGGGACACTCTTAAAACTATAGTTGCAGCTTGAAATCATCCCCAAAGTTCAGTCTTAGAGGTCAGTTGCATTTTCTGATTCTCACAGTCCAAGAAATCTCAATTACAAACTGAGACATATGAGTCCATAGAACCTTCCTCCGCACCTCAGATGTCCAGTTATGGTGTCCTAGTGCAAACTGTGTTAGTTTTCTTTTTTCAGTAACAGCTTCTTGAACAGCTACACACCCTTTTAGACCCACGACGTTGAGTCATCTCTTCACACTGGTAGGTAGCACAAACACCCTTTCCAGATCTGAAACAAGAGTGGAGCTTGAATTTCTCCTCTCTTTGAAAGATGAAAGCTTTAGTTATCTGAAGCGTAGAGTTCTGATGAGACACCAGGTCTTACTTTGTTAAGAGTCCTATTTTCTCTTTTAATACATTTTGGAGTTTTGGAAACACATGTTTTTTCACTCATTTACTTAGACTTTCCCCTGTCTTATACAAATACATTATCTTGCATTTGGTCTCCTTAGAAATTTGTCCTTTAGCCATTTCAGATATTCATGAGGCAGCTGAGGTGTGTGTGGGCAGCTGCTTATGTGAGTGCCTTTTTGAAAGTTAATATAATGTCTGTGATAGGTTTGGAGGCAGCTTTTGGGAGGACACAGATGTAACTGGTTAGTGCCCAAAGGTAAAGAGGGGACCAATTACATACTGATCAATATGATTTTTACCTATATCAATAGATTGTACTTAATGTCGAGTTTTGCAAAGTAGTGTATGTAGAGTTCAGCTCAATCTGCATATTTAAAAAACATGTAAATATATAATAAAAATTTACATATATAACTATACTAATGTATTATTCAAATTCATGCTTAAAATCTCTTCTGGGCAGGACTGCTTGTAGTTTGGTATTGATTGTATAACCCACAATACAGTAAAATCCATATTAGAGAACATCACTAATGTTCACCTGCACCCCAGTTCAAGCTGTGTCAGGAGTAAACAGCAGAAAAACAAAAAGCTCCCACAGTGGCTCACTCCTAGTTACTATATCACCTAGATTCACAGGAGGTTTTCGTATAACAGCTACAAGATACAATTTTCCAAGGTGTGGTGCCTGTGTGAGCTAACTTCAAGAATATATGGACTGCGGAATCTATGATATTTAATGTGTTTACTTGTTTTTTTTCCATGTTGGACACCTTACAATTACAGTCTCTGTGTTTCTGCAAAGTCTCAATCAATTTAAATTTGGAAGGACTCAGCTAATGAGTTGAACCACATGAAAGAACGATTTTAGTTCCTAAAGCAGGGGCTTACAAACCCCTTCTAGTGTGAAAACAAAATCAAAATCTTTCAATATTAGACACATTATTTAAGTTAGGCTAGCAATATGGTGACAGTTTATAGCTATTGTGTTAGCCAGCGTAAACTTTTTCTGAGGATGTTATGTATATTGTAATGTCTTAAAGAAGACTAGCTTGTAGGTTTGAGCATCATTAGTGCTATTTAACTGTATCTTGTGCAGTGCAGGTTGTAAAGAGTTTAATTAAAATCTCTGTACTCAGTTTTTAAAAGCATGATTTAATGTGGCACTTCTGGGAGCAGCTGCATCCTCTGCACCAATTTATTAAACCTCAAAAAAATTACGTTCACTTATCAAGTGTTGTGAAAAAGTCTTCAGGAATGGTGATGCAGTACTTTTGCCATATTTCCCAGCCCTAATTCAAGTGCCAGAGATGAGTTTAAGATTTGGGCTCATGTCAAAGTTCACAAACTGTTTGTTCAGGAAAAAAGTGAAATCCTTATTTGCTTGAATTTGATGGGCCACAAGGGCTTACCTTTGCCACGATATTACATTTTAACAAATAAAATCGGGGTGCCAAACATGGAAACAAAAGCAGTTCTTATATTGCATCACATAAAGAACTCTTTCTGGTGCCTATTTTTAAGACTGCAGGTGTGTTAGAACAGGAAAAAAATTGCCTGATATGACAGAAAGAACTCTCTTTAGACTCAATGTCTCCTTAGCTCTTCTCAAATAGTAGCCTACTTTTTGAATCCATGCTATTTAGGTCTACACTAAACAGTAACTGCTACTGCAGTCATGAAGCAAATTAAATGGCAAACATTTTCAGAAGGCTGTAATGGTGCAATCAAAAAGCTTAATCAAGATAGTCTTATTTGAAACTACGGCTCTCACACTTCAGGAGATTTTGGAATTTCGGAAATGAGAGGGCCCATGCAGTTCACTTTAATTGCTTTAATGGTTCCTTTCATTAATTCTATCACACAAACCCAGACTAACAATATCCAACATGCCGCAAAGTAACAGAGGCAGAAATCTTCTCTGTGACTGTTTCTATTTCCACTTGCTCTCCACCTACTCAGCCAGACGCTCATATCACTCTGAATTTCCCAGTGACTATTCTGTCAGCACTCTCCATTTAAAAATGACCAGACTGTGCTCTGGCACTCTGAGTGAGAATTTACCAGTGCCCTTTATGCAGAAAAAAATGGACAGTGAGAAAACAGGGATAATAACAAGTGAGAAAAGTCATGAAACGTCAGTCATATCATCTACTGTGTGGGAAGCAAGTAATAACTCCCGCAAGGAAATGTGTCCTGTCTCCTCCACAGCATTGTCCTTAAGAACAGGCCCCTGCATCTAATTGAGAGCAAGAAAGCAGTATTGTGTTAATGGCAAAAATGTCTTCTTTTCGTGTAAAGCAGATATGTAGGTGAATGTTTCTCTGGCTAAGACAGAAGGACAAAGGGATCAACATTTCTGTTGAGTGGTGAATAGAATCAGGATCAGGAGACGAGCTTTACCTTATATCTCTCATTGTAATCTAATGTTATATAAAGCAATGCTTGCGTCAAAAAACCTTGGTGGTAGTGGTGATGGCCAACTAATGGAAAACATAACAGCAAGCATTCACTGGCCCACGCTGATCCACCTCCTGAGCTACTTAAAGCCCTGTCAGCCGACCCTCAGTACCTGGTAAAGATAACATTATATGTGGATGAACGCACACAGTTATGATAATCTGAAGATTATAACACAGCAAAAAAATAAAACCCACTCTTTAAAACCCACCCTCACTCCGTGTTCTTTAAACAACCGGAATACTGCAAAAATTCAGCAAAAAACTGAAACCCACTCTTTAAAAACCACCCTTAGTCCACGTTCTTTAAACAACCGGAATACTGCAAAAATTCAGGAAAAACAGGCCAGCAAGTGAAATTCTTTCATTATCAAACGCTCCGTGATCCCTTGCAAGAAGTAATGTTTATTTTTACTGCATCTGCACATCTGCATGCTGAACTGGACTTTTTTTTTTTTGGAGGAACTTTTAAGCCATGCTAACTTGCATCACATCCATTGGTTAATGACAGTTTTGCTCTCTGAGTCTATGCCCCCAACCTTTTTAGCCCCAAATTTCACATGACCGTCTCCAGACGTTCTTCATATCACACCAGCTCCAGCTCCACCCTTGCTACGCCTCCTCATTATTACAGACACCTGTGGCTTGTTTCCACACTCATTAACCCACACATAAACAGCTCTCAGATGCCAATTATGCTGTGCGTTACTGAGCTGTTTGCTTTTCTCTCTATTTTCTCCAGGCTCTTGAACCTTGCTCTTATATTTTTATGATTATGGATTATGCTTGTGTTTACCTACCTGCCTGGCTGTGTATTAACCTCTATGAAAGCCCAAAAATAAAGTTACTCAGTGCATGTATCCTGCCACCAACCCACTGTTACATCTTGGCTGATTCTGATCATGCACCCCGGATGATTCTCAGTAAGAGTGTAGTTAATGCATTATCATTATGGCACCTGGCCTGCTGCAAGAAAACCCCTCTTTCATAGACAGTGCCTGCTTGACATATTTAACCACTCCTAAAAAAGACAGAAGAGCAGGAAGTGAAAGAGCAGCAGCTGACTGGGATAAGGCTCACTGCTTTGTGCAACTGCACATACACAGACAGAGCTACACACACATGGATACACACACTGCTTTATTCATATGCTTCCTGCACACACAAAGCCTATGTGACAGCAGCAAGTACTCTACCTGAGTGGATGCATCACTTCCCCACCTCTCCACTCTCAGCCTGTCATCCGCGCTTTGATGCTGCGTTTTCACACCGGCGCGCTCCTGTACCTGGGCCTTTTGCAGCCTTTTCCTGCAGCACAACCACCTCTACCGCTACTGGCATTGATGAATGCTTGTGACTAGCTTCGTTTCTGATAGGTGTGTGTGTGTGTGGGTACGCATGTGTGATGGGTGTGGAGGGGGCTGCAAGTGTATGCGTATTTTTGAAAGGAGCCAGGAAGAGAAGACCTGAATTAAATTTTCATCATCCCCCCCTCAGGTGCTGCCAGGGCGACTGAGGGTGAAAGTAAGGAATGGGTTTGAGGTTTGTTTTTTTTTTAACCACAGCACAAATGCTGTCTCATACTGAACCCTATCTCTGTATTTCTGTGCGTATTACACCTTGACAAAAGAAATCTGCCAAAAGGAGTTCTTTGGAGCTATCCCAATTGAAGGAACTTTTCAATATTTCCTTTGGAAAGCAAGTGCACTTATGTCTGCTGTACTTCTGAAAAGAACAGTAAAAAAACTACATGTAGAATAGAGTTAAACGGGCGGTAGTTTTTCTGTTTTTTAAGCATGTTGGCTCAAAACCGAAGTGGTTCCTCTTACTAAACTCTTTTTTTCACACATAATGTGCTCTTTAAAAAAATAAATGTGGCACAATGGTTCTTCAGCTATCCAAACTAATCACTACATATCGACACTTTTCCTTGTACTTAAAAAGGACAGAAATCCCACTGACTCAAAGCACACTTATAATAGAAGCCTGAAGGCCGACTAGACTTGCCAGAGGCCGTTTTTGCTATCAAGAGGCCTTTAATCTTGGTCAAATAACAAGAAGTGCACTAAAATATTGTCTAAAAACTGTCAATTTCATTATTAATAATTGCTGCATTTTTCAACCACTGCCTTATTTTCTTGACCTTCCAATCACCTACTATTCCCTCAGTCAGGCTTTCAGTTTTAGTTTCTGTTTTTAGCTTTAGTTTCTAAAACTAAACAAATCTGTCAGTTTTCTGAGAGGTAAACTTCACCGTCAGCTGAACACAAACACCATAAATTATAACGTCTGTGTTTGTTCAGGGGTGATCAGTTACATTAAGTCATTATTAGTGTATTCAGTCACAGTACTGACTCAACTGCTATAATCAAAATAATTATTTTAAGTGGAAAATGTATTGTTAAAAGATGTTTTGATAGCAATATTATTAATCTTAGATGGATGTTATATGGAGGTTAGCTTAGCATAAGCATTCTTATTTGTGCTGTAGTCTGTTGGTATGTTGGTATCATTTGATTGGGTTCATATACCTGTATGGCTACTGGCACCTGTTAAAATGCCTGAGTGAGTAAGTGTGTGTGTGTGTGTGTGTGTGTGTGTGAGTCTAACCTTAACTGTCACAGTGCAGAATGATCTAAGTAACAGCTGCATTCACCTTTGGGTCACACACATTCTTTTCCTTTTAGAGTCTACACACTGTGTTTTCACATACAGCACTTACCAGGTTTCAGGACTCTGTGTGCCAGTGTTTAGAGCAGGTGAAGATGTGCAGCTATGTCCAAGTCAATGTATCGCCATAGGCCCCTACTTAACTCAAAGAATAACCTAACCATGCTGTCTGTCATTGTGGCTCAATAGTGAGACCATGCAGGCTTACTTCAGGTTTAAATATGACTCCAGATTGCATTGGTATCCCTTTACAACTTTGCTACACAGATTGTAGTCACCAAGTGAGCAGTATTAAAAAGCCAAAAGAACAAATACAGCTTGCTATCAGCAGAGCGCCGGCAGCAGAGGTTACATTTTTTTCAGATTTTATCCCCGATTTCCTTCTTCCAACAAATTTTCATGGAGTGAAAATCATTTATTAGAGGCTCAATTGGGGCCAATGGCGAGCACAGATTATCTGGTATTTTGAGATCTTTCTCAGGTCAGATTTAAACCTTGCGACTGACACCGTGGTGCAAGAAACACACCGAATTTTTCAAACATATGATTTTTTTGAGTAAAAGTCAGCTTAGTTGCTGTAGATGATTGCTCTGCAATCCACTCTTTAAAAGTTGCTTGTCTACCAATAGACATGTTTTTTTCATGATTAAAAAAATCCCGTGCTGTGGGTCTGGCCTGTTTACTGTTTCCAGCTCCGCTCGCAAAAGCAGCGCGAGGAAAATCATTAGACTGTAATGGAATCTCTAATATCTGCTGTTCAAGGCCCAGGCCTATTTACACGATCTGCACAGTGGAGATTAAGCGTGTTTTCCATCAACTACAATAAAACAGGCAGCAGGGACGTAATTAGGGCCGTTTAAGACAGCGCCCGCGCAAGGCTGCCAGAGACTGGGAGTGATGGCATTATCTTATGAAGATAAACGAGCTGGTGCTGGTAATAGGCAAATTAATTACTGCATGGCTTCTAATAGCACTGCGCTCTGATTCCCTGCTGCAGGATGTCTTTTGTTTTCATTATTGCGCGGGACAAGGGGAGGAGAGAAGGGGAGGAGAGGCCGTGCTGCTCCTTTAAGAGAAGGGGTGGCGAATTGCTAAGTGTACGCTTTAACTTCTGAAACGCTTCAGAACTAAGCCTTGCTTCATAAACTGGGTTTATTTTCCTATTAGCAGATCACATGGCATCCTTCTACATGTACAAAAGCAGCTTTTCATCCAGTTTAGCGGTCATTCAACAAGCATGCTGGGACATTCATAAGTTACAACATGGGGTGTATTTCAAGGGTATGGGACACATTGATGAAGAACAGTAGAAATGCCTCTTTAGAAACAAAAAGGGGCACCAAAGAAATGAGCATCAAATTTTTTTATCAAATTTAATACACATTTAGCATTTAAGTTTAAACACTTACTTGATTCTTTTGACGGTGTTCAGAACTCCAAACTTTAGATCTCTCTTAAAATCTTTTGGCTTAAAGTATTTTGATTGTACTAATTCTCATCACACCTATTGGGGGGTTCTTGTAAGAGCTTGGGTAATTTACAATTTTTCAGAATTGTAAGAAAGGATGACTTTTATTTACGTACATCGTTCAGGAACACAATAGTCGAAGCTAAGTAAATATGTTTTTTTAAAACAAATGCAGCCGCACACCATACAGTCTATGCGCTCGTGGAAGAGGGGATGCGCCGTGTAGTGCCGATATATCCACAACCCCACTGGACTCTGGGACATGCCTCACAGATCTCCAAAACCACACTGCGTAATGTTTTTGTTCTGGAAGTTTATTTAAAGGGCTAGAATATGGATCTAGAATGGATCTAAAGTATTTGAAATTATTACTGGTCCCCTGTAACAACTTTGTAATGACTTAGGCATGCTGCCAAGTTTCAATACTTGTTATCTACATCCAGCTCAAGTGTAAGACCACAGAACTAAATATATTGGCTTATGGGGGGAGATGAGCACCAAACTACCATTTTAAAAATTCAAGTTTAAGACAATAATGTGACTGTGGTGTGTACAGTTCAGAAAACATGATACATTTATTTGAGCGAACATGGATTGGGAAGGCGATTTTTACTTTTTTTTTTTTTTTTTTAGAAAACTCAATTTTTTGTCAGGCTCTTTGTGGGGCTCTTGATTTGACTGGCAAACCAACACCAACCAATTTAAGCTCACATGTTGCTGAGCTTAAAAACATGAAGAAAAAAGAAAGAAAAAAAAACACGATCTCTATGAAAGTGGTGCTCGGCCTGCAGCTGCGCCGAGCGGAGTTTGCCACCGGCCTGTGATTGCTCCAGATTGATCAGCGTACAGGAGTCCAGCTTGGCTGATCCGGCGTCAGCGCTGCCATTACAGGAGTGTGAGCAGGAGGAGGCCGAGCTGAAGGGCCGTCTGGCTGCCGAGCGCGGTGCTGAGGTGTTGTTGTGAGCAGCCATCATGTCCTAATGAACCCTAATTAACCTTCATTAGCCATGCAGTGATCCAGAACGCAGCCGCTCCTGCCGCAACCCAATCCCCTGCGTGCGTGTTACTGTTTATTATCATCAGAAATAATGAGAGGACTCGTCCACAGACCGTCAGACCGCACCTAATCACAGCCTGAGCTGCGTGAGGGCAGAAATGGGTAGGTGGCGGAGGGAGGAGGGTGACAACATAAGAGGCTGTGTAGGTGTTCCAGCATGTGACCCTCTCGGGGTATAGGCTGTTGTCTTATTGACTGCATTCTCTTGTTTTGAAATGGCTACAGCCAAGTGCACGCCGAACCCCGTACCTGCACTGGAAACGAGATTCAGACCACACACAGCTCATCAAACGCATGCATATTTACGCGCTGATACCGACATGAAATTAAGTCATATTAATCAAGACCAGCTGCTCCAGCTACTGCAGCCAATCCCCCAGTTAATGTCCACTAGTTTGGCTTTCATTAGGCCCTCATTCGGAGGTGAGTTATGGGGCCATCCTCTTCAGCCCCATTCAATTAAAACAACGACACCTGGAGTGGCAGGGCAGGCGGCCAACTCCCCTTTAACCCTCTGACCGCTCTGGACTTTTCACATCTGAGCACATCGGCCTTTACAATTCATGCACACGCAATCCAACAGAACATGGAAAATATTGTACCAGATAAGGTAAAGACACTCTGCTGTCTGGCTTTCTTTTCTACTATATTATGGTTGTCAGTAGTGACTTTTGCCTGCAACTGTTACTTTGACTCAATGTACTTTGGTGTTTCAACATATTAATCACAGCAGTAGCTGCACATGACTTTGGCTCTTATCAAAAACCCATTAAAATGGGCTATGGCTCTATGTAAATGAAAGGACTATGTTCAAGGAATCAGTAATAGCAAGTTATAGTGACCAAGCAACTGGGCTTCAGACTGGATACATAGATATTTAACGCAGTCAAAACAGGAAAAAATTACAGCCCTGCTTTCTTTCACCAATACAATGTTTTTGTTGTTTTAAATTGCGTTAACTGCATGTGAAAGAACACTGTGAATAATTACGGCAGCGACTTCTTGTTATTTGTGTAGATTCAATACATACAGACTGTGTATATCAGAAGAACATTATTAAATGCTCAGCAGGTTCTTTTCTAGTCCCTGTTTGTAATACACCTGTCTGCTGAAAGCACTACGCAACACAACCTCCTACAGTGACACCAGCACACACACATGCAATGCGCCCACGTGTCTTTCTAAGCTTGCTGAACGATGACCAAGGCCAAAGAGAGGACTGAGGCAGAATCAATCCTGCCATGCATGCTTATAATGATTAATAATCACTGATAGCTGCTCATCTCCGCAGCGGACGAGCGTGACCCAGAAAAGGACACTGAGGGAGGAATGATAGATGACAGCATTCTCTCGTTCACCTGCTCCCCCCACTCAGCCCCTTCCCACCTCCTCTCTCTCTCCCTCACTCTCCCCTGCCTCCAGACTCCCTTTGCATCGCTGTGGCTACAATTAAAAGCTCTGTGTCTGCCTGAGAGACCCTGAGAGCAGTATTTATAGTGCTTTATTTCCCTCTACAGCACACACACTTCACTGTCTAACATTATCTCTTTCTCTCTTAGACAGACCCACACACAGACACACACACACGCACACACAAATTTCACACAGTCCCCCATAGAAAGTCTGGCACACAAACATCCCAGCACACATGCCCACACACGTACGTACACACACACACATTTACACACACATATAAAAGCATGTACAAACACACATACACACAAATATGCACCAAGTGCACATTTACCCCACAGACACAACACACATCCCCTATGTGTGCACCTATAGATACAGAACACACATCAGCACAAACATGCAAATGCACACACCCAAGCAAACAACCCCCCTGACGCATACAGACACATCACACAAGCCCCTATGCACAGACACACACCCCAAGCAGTAGGTGTAGATATGAACACCCAAATGAATGTCGAGGATTACGGTGGGCAGTAGTGTTCCTCTAGCTCTGTTGTCTTCTCCACTCTAATAACATTGTTCACCAAATTGGAACGGGTGTGTGCTGCCAAGAGAGCAGCAGCACCACACGAGTTTGAAGGAGCAAATTAATTTCCGTGCCACTGCATGCCTGTCTCGGAGACGAGTGTGTGAGGCACCGGGGTGTGTATGAGTTTGTTCTCTTTCTTTTATCAGGCAGACCAGGCCACTGTTCTTCTGCCCCGATTCCCTGACCTCATCATACCCTCACATTCATCACTACTTCGCATCCACAGCTGGTTATCATCCTCCCTCTTTCTCTCTCTCTCTCTCTCTCTCTCTCTCTCTCTCTGTCTCTCTCTCTTTCTTTCTCTCCTCAGTGGTCTCCCTTTAATGTATTTTTCCCTTTAAAACTATCACCCCTCCTACTCTCTCTCTCTCTCTCTCTTTCTTTCTCTCTCTTCAGAGCTCTCCCTTTAATGTATATTTCCCTTTAAAACTATCACCCCCTCCAACCCTTCTGCTTGGAAATACCAATGACCACCTATGAAGAGATAATTGGAGACTTTGAACCCCCATGTATGCACAGTGTACACAAAGAGATGCCCAAGTGTGTGCATACACATCAGCCTTTCACTCACCATTACTGGGTGATAATTAGAGGGTCTAAGCCTGTTCACAAGACTCTGTGATGTTTTTAATGGTTATTAACTTGGTTAATGATTTTTGGGGGGAGTCCCCAGCAATTAGCACTTTTGCAGCCTATCATATAATGTGGCATCTTATAAAACTGTCATTCAGCCTTTTAGGACACACACCACTGAAAGGCACATGTGACATACAATGTTCTGAATAATGGTGATTACATAAAGAATTGCAAAGACTAAATTATATTTAAATATTTAAACACACACTCATTCACACGCATACACACACCTCTTAGATCTCCTGAGACTCTATTCTCGGCTGGAGGTTATTTGAGGCCTATCATTTCATCTCTCATTCCTCCTAATGAACCCAGGCTCACTAATAATGATCCTGAGCGTCCTTCAGAGCAGTAAGGACAGCCAGAACCTTTACACACACACACACACACACACACACACACACACACACACACACACACACACAGTGGCCTTTGCACAGCCAGACACCTCTCACAGCACTCAAGAGCACAAGTGCAGCTCC
>JBBPCY010000150.1:6251772-6276374 GCA_037974405.1 Brachyalestes nurse | reverse complement strand
TTTGAGAGAGCACATAGATGTTTGGGGTACACACACACACACACACACACACACACAGTGGCCTTTGCACAGCCAGACAACTCTCACAGCACTCAAGAGAACAAGTGCAGCTCCACTTAATGTGAACTTTTTGCAATTTGTGAAACAATGGAGAAGATGGATAGTATAATACAAAGGGCAATATTTCAATTAACATATTTTATAGTTCATCAATTCAGAAAATAGTGGATTTTGCCCCACAAAAGGCTTTTCAAACTGACTCTGTGAAAGAAAAAACATTCACTACAAGTCCACCACTAAAAGCACAATTAAAGCAGGGCTACATTAGTGTAGTTTTATTACTGTCTGCATTTAGAGCTCTGGAGCCAGAATTCACAAGACTAAAAGTAAAACCATGGCTTTTCTACTACAGGTATATAGCTGTAATGTAATAGAGGCTTTTCATATATATTTATGATAATACAAATTAACCCTGGAAGGTTTTTTGTTTGTTATATTTGTCATTCATTGTAATGTGCACCGATCAGCTGCAACACAAAAAAAAAACAAATCAAGTTAACAACACTGATTATCTTGTTACAACAACCCCTGGAAATAAGACCGGGGTCACCAATGTTGTTCACAGAGGGCTGTGGCTGCATGTTTTTACTTCAGCCAAGCAAGAGCTCATCTAACTAACTAGTTATAAGATACCGATTGATTAAACTAGTGGAAGCAGATAAATGTTTGCTTGAATTCAGTGAAAAACTGCAGCTACACCGTCACTTTGTGGAACTGAACAGTCAGTTCTTGAAACTGATGTGTTGGCAGCGAGTTTGACAAGGGACAAATTGTAATGGGTAGACGAATGAATCAGCGCATCTCCAAAATGGCAGGTGTTGCGGGGTGTTCCCAATATGCAATATGGGGTTAGTATCTGCCAAAAGTGACCCACAAAGGACAAAAGGGTCATGGGCAACAGGGTCATGGTCACCCAGGTTTAATTGGGGTAAGAGTGAAGGGTAGCCCGTCTAATGTAATTCCACCGAAGAGCAAAAGTAAATGTTAATGCTGGCTGTGATAGAAAATTGTCACAACAGTGCATCACAGCGTTTTGTGTGTGGGGATGTATAGCTGGTCAGATTGCCCATGGTGACCTTTGTACACGTACAAGAAAACACGTACAATGGGCACATGATCATCAAAACTGGACAACAGAGCAATAGATGAAGATGGCCTGGTCTGATGTATCACATTGTTTTAATGCCTTTTGACTGTCCAGGCATGTCGCTTAGCCGGGGAAGAGATGGCACCAGGATGCATTATGGTAAGAAGGCAAGCTGACAGAGGCAATGTGATGCTCTGGGCAATGGTCTGCTGGGAAACCATGGGCATTCATGTTGATGTAACTTTGACACATAAAATTATGACTGACCAAGTACACCCATTCATGGCTTTAATATCCCCAAATGGCCCCTTTCAGCAAGACTAAACTGCAACACTGCACAAATTGTTTAGGAACGGTTTGTGGAACATGATAAAGAGCTCACAATGTTGACCCGGCCTTCGAATTACCAGGATCTCATCTGTGCTGGACAAACTAGTCTGATTCATGAGGGCCCGCCTCAAAACTTTCAGGCCTTGCTTCTACTGTCATGGTGCCAGATAACACAGCACATGTTTAGATGTCTAGTGGAATCCATTCCCCAGGGGGCAGTTTTGGTGGCATGAGTCTGAGCTATACAAAACCATACAGGTGATTTAAATGTCAAATGTGAGTTGTATATATACAGTATTGTGCTTAGGGATCTAAACAAATTGCTTGGAAAATCACCATACAGCATCAGGGAAGAAAAGCATAAATGCAATCAAAAGTAAGAAGAATTCCATGTTTTAACATTGTGATACGAATCTAGGTTTGATTCCAGATTTTGGTCCCATCAGACACTGCATGGATTTGTGCAAACACTTATAATTTAATTCTAGTTTAATTTAATGAAGCATTAATTAGCAAAGCAGGCACTGGATGATAGCTATAAATAACTTTGGGCTGCCATAAAGAGAGGCTTGTACACGGCCAAATAAACACACTAACATTCTACTTACAGATGTTAGGAAAATCTATGCAGGAAATATGTGTTCACAGGTACTCAAGAAGTAGCAATTATTATTTCATTCTTACGAAAGTCTGATATTCTGACGATTTAGCCTGACAGTTGCAAGAAAGCCTCAGAGGAGAGTGTGTCACATTCTGGACCCACTGCCTCTTACAGAGGGGGATATGAGCATATAAACAACTCCTCTAAAACCAGGAAACTTCAGCAAAATGAAAGCGCCCAGGTTCCAAACAGTGCTTGTGCCCCTGCTGAAGAGGCTCAATTAATGCTGCCCATGCAGGAATCAAGCAGGGACGGAACAAGTTAATTGGGATCAATCAGCTCGGAGCTGGGCGCGCTCCCCTGGGCTGCGAGGCTTAGGCGAGCCGGATCTGACAGCGATTGCTTAAAAGATTTGTTAACCACTGGGAAGCTGGTGACGCGAATGAGTGCGCCTGACTCAACACAAACCGGAACGTCGAGGCACAGCTCAAAGTCACCCCTGTTTCTGAAGAACACAGCTAGTGAGTGAGTGAGGGAGAGATGCAGAGGACTCAAGCCACCATTTTAGACTTTGAAAAGACACGACATTCTACAACTGCAAGCCTCACGTTTAACTTGATGCCATACATGCAGCCTGCTGCTCTACATTAATAAAATATATGGCCTTGTGATGGCAATCAGGCTTTAAATAAGACAGAAAGATGAAATCTTCAGAAAACATGCTGTAAACAATAGCAAAACCAAACGGCTGAAAACCCAGACAGCTCAGGCATGCAGTAAATGCCTGTGACAAACCATCTGTTTAGTCCATAACAGATTAAATGGGCCTACATACAGAACCAAAACATGGTATGCAGCCTCAGTACTTTAGTTTCTCCTAATGAAATCAATAAATTGGATGTGGGCCCATGTCCTAATGCAGGGAAAACTAGATTACCCTGACTTGTATGCCTCTTTAATTAAATAAGGGCAATCCTGTATGCAGCTGCGCAGAGTTATTTACAATTTCATTTACTTATTTATGAAGATTTAGCAAAGAGCCTGTGTATGAATATTTATTTGGAAAGTAATCTTTTATTGACATCCAGGAGCAGCCAGCTTTTATTGTGTGGTATGAGCAAAACAATTTTTGGCTCTCTGGCTTTGGTATCTATTTTCTGCACACGGATTGGATTTCCTCAAAAATAGCAAAACAGCGAAATGCAAATAGCACGCTCACACAAATTGTAATCTCCATTGATACTGTAAGTGGAAGCACTATATATGGATGCTAGCAGAAGGCCTACTCCATAACACTCTACTCAACAAAAATAAAGGTTCCTCAGTAGCTTCCGGCTTTGACGCAGGGTTCTAGGGGAAAAAAATGGAAGAAGGAACTGGAAACAGTAAAATTGGCACAAAAACTTCACGTGGAGCTTTATGTGGAGCTTCTTGACACTCACACATCTCATTAAGAACTGTTTTTTTTAAAAGCATTTATTAAAAGGTTCTTTAAAGAATAAAAAATGCTTCTTCTCCGTGATCGCACCAGAGTAACCCCGTTTGTTGGCACCGTTATTTTTTAAGAGGCTTGAATAAGCTGAAGAGATGATACTCACGTCAGGGTATTCTTTAACAGGCACGTAGAGCTTCTCCTGGAGCTGAACAATGGGACCCACAGCATCTGGCAGCTCCGAGCTCCTCTTCTCCGTGCTGCCATTTAACGTGTCATTGTACATGTCCTTCCGTACCCTGCTGATCTCTGCAACAAGCAAAAAACAGACACTTTCAGCCATGGTATTCAGAACATAACTACTTACAGGTTTTGAATCTAACCTAATTATACAAGATGACTGAATTAATTACAGGGAGAGAGCTGACAGTTTACATATGGACAGCTAGTCTGTAAGACTCTCCTTACGTGGTGCTACAGTGCTTCCATATACATCAGCATCAACAAATAAAGTCTCTACACTGTAACAAAAAGGACTGTAAAGGTACAAACAATGTAAATGTACTCATTAAGATATAGCATAATCTTTTTGTACAGCATAATCCAATTGTGTGCCTTGAATATCCTTTTCCTGAGGAAAGGGGCATCATTTGTAAATTTTCATAAACATAGCTAATGACAAATGTTTAATTTTTTAAAAATTTTATCTGTGATGGTGTATATGCAGCTTTAAAAATATAACTGCAATGGAATGTTATACAAACATGTTCCCTAACTAAAGGTAGTTAACACCCAAGTGAAATGAGAGGACCCAGCCTGGTTAAGCTGGCACATTTTATTTTATGTATCAGCAGATAGTCATGTTCAAAAAATGTCTTATACTTATTAGTGCAGTACTGAGTGTATTAACACTGATGATGCTTTTATTAATAATGCATTAACAAGAATTTTTAGGAAATGCTAAAAATATTTTATAATGGAACTTGAGTTATCCGTTATCCATGTCAATGTAAAAAAAAATCCATATTGGACCACTTATAAAATTTTCAACAAAATGCCTATATGAAGACATGACATCTAGTTATGACAAGGAAACATCTAATTCCAGATTTCACATTTTATAATGTATTAACATCAGCAGATATATCAGTACTGACAAAAACGTTGAACTGCAAATATACTGCAGATATTAACAAACCTCCCACATCCGAGCTTCCATAGTAATCCCTCATGTTTTCTACAAACGAAGGGCGTGTACGTGGTTATTCGAGCTCTAAAAACTGGGTTAAGATAATGCTGCAGGAAACCGCCTCAAGCAAAGTGCCCCATTTTGCCTCCAGGCCCAAAAGAGAAGTCCCTCCACAGCACAACTTCTCTGCAGATTTCTTCAGTGCACCTTAGCTGAGGGCTACAAAGGTGCCGCAAGAGCCCGCTCCGTTTTACCACATGCTCTGTTTAAACTTCAGAGGTTACACTCGATCACTGTTGCTGCTGAGATCTACAGCAGGAAAGCCATGGAAGACGGAGGAAGGATAATCACTATAATTACACGCAATCCCTTCTGTCACTTAATGAAGGAAGAAATAACTCTCCATTTCTTAAACCAACCATATTATCCTTGAGCAGAAGCAGAAGTGAGGGAATGGGGGAAGTGGGGGTTGACCGAGAGAGGGAGAGAGAAAAGAGAGGGAGCATTCTAATAAGGTGAGAAAGATAATTAAAACCACCAACTCTGTTAATATTTCATAAAAGACATTAAGTATCCTGGTCCCTAGCTGCCGCCGCTGTGCGTTGTGTAATTCTATTACTGGAGGATGAATTCTCTGGTGCAATTCTCAGGGGCAAACCAAGGAGGAGGGAGAGATGTAATTACAATGGGGATGGCTCGCTGCCATAGACATACTCTTGACACACGCTCGCACAAACACACACACCTAAATGCCTGCCACTTCCATGACCTCTCCAATCCATATTCCAAAGCCCCCATAAGTCCTCTTTTATTTATGAGGACACCAAAAAAGACCCATGAATGCATAGGGTAAATACATCATGCGGAGCTGGGTCAAATGAAAATGCGAAAGGTTAGTAATAGGCAATAACCCGGATGGCTTAACGAATGGACGAAACAAAAACAACAGCACAGAGTGCATTGAATGAGCAGCTTGTGCTCGGAGCATGCCTTAGACAGGTACTTTGGCTAAATGTCTATTAAATGGCGTCTGACGGCTCATCTCAATAAATCGTGGCCTAAAAGAACCCTTCTGATGGCCGTAAATGACGGCAGTGTTGTTATCAATGGTGATTTATACCTTCGGCGTGACACCCAAGGCCGCGGTTGTGTGAGAGAGAGAGAGAGAGAGAGTGGCACTAGGAGAGAACTTCCTTTGAAAGGTGACAAGAAATATGACAGGCACATCAGGTCGGCCGCACAGCGCGACGGTGTGAGGAGTCGCGCCAGCACATAAGGGATATCACTGCTATACTGGTGACAGAGCAGTGAAAGGGAGTTTGAGAGCAGAAAAAAGAAGCTCTATACTCTATATTTCTTCACAATGGCCACTCTCAAGAAATCCAATTAACTGATGGAAAAGCAATTCTGTGCCAAGGTGGACCTCCAACTAACAATTATTTTTATAATCAATGAACCTACAAACTATTGTTTCATTATGCGCAAGGAAGGTCACAACTTAGCATCTATTTGGAATCGAGGGCAATCAAGACTCCAACCCATGGCTGGAGAAGCCTTTTGTTTCAGTAATCGTATTAAAGCTGAGATTAAATCAACATTCTGGCATCTCAAGAAAATAGTGTTAGTAATACGGTTGGAGTTGTGTTTGAAGGGTCTGTACACTGGCTCAAACTCAAAGTATTGCTCAGTGTTCAATGGTTTTGGCTCTAAATATATCTCTGTACTGTTCGATCAATTTTAGCCTGAAAGGTCTCTCAGATCATCAGAAACTGGTCGGCAAGGATATGAATCTAAACAGGGTAAAATGGCATTTAGTCATCAGGCTGTTCACTGCTGCAACCAGCTCCCCACAGAGATCAGATAAGATAAAAACCGCCTCTACTGTCTTTCTACTGTCTTTAATTCATTAATTAGTAGCACATTTGCTTGTAATACCAGCACAAAAGTCAAGTACTTTTATCTGTTTACTTTTTTAAATATTACTTTAATTGCTTATTTTTTATTGCTTATTTTTTATGCTTTTTTTCCTTATTTTTTTGTGTAAAGCATTTATTTTATCTCAGTGTATGATTAGACACCATATGAATAAACTTGCCTAGCCTTATCTTGCTATTAAAGGTCCCGCATCCTGCATTTATCTCGTATTTAGTAATTTAGTAACTGTGATGTTTAGGTGGTTTTATATAACAGTTAATAATGCTTCTTTAACAGTGTTTATATACTATATTACACTTCCTAATTTAAAAAAAGCACGGAAATGTGACGTTCCATTAGATTAGGCTTTTTAAGTAAGTAATCTAACTATTATCTTTAGTTCTTTTTGTTTTTTTTGGTCCTCAGCATTTAGACTTTATTTTTAGACAATATTTACCACTAGATCAGCATTGCCATTTTGCCCCTTGGGCTGTTGAAGAGTCAAATTTAGATTTTTTTGTGACCTCACAAAGATAATTACTTGAAATACGCTGTGTTTACAGCTTAGTTCCCAAGGAAAATGTATGAAACACACACACACGATTTCAGCTCAGAGTTATTTGAAGCCATTTATTTAATTCCCTGCGCTTCCTAATGATCTTAAGATCCCTAATATAGTCCCTGTATGTTGACTCTCTTACCATGACAGAGGTGATATTTCTTATTATAACGGGGAATTAACCTTGGTTCTATAAATTCCTACTGACAATGATCTAAAACAGTAAATCCACTCCACCCAAGCTTTGAGCTAGGTTGTATCTGCATGGCGCCTACAACAGGCTGCTATTCTCCCTGGTTCCTGGCACTCGACAGCTCGAACACAGCGGCAGTGCTGAGGATTAGCCTGCTGCATGCAGGGAACAGGATACACTGAGTCTTTCATCAGCCGTGACGCCTGTGAATGTAGCCTCATTCTCCTCACTCTCCGGGATACCGCAGCTCCAGTTATTACACTCGCACTTAGCTGTTGCTTTTTCACCACTGCTCTCCTTGCCCGCCATATAGCACCCTGCTTACGGCTTGAAGAACCACAGCAAAACACACGCACAGAGACGAAAACCCCTTTGTTTGAATACAGG
This sequence comes from Brachyalestes nurse, assembly GCA_037974405.1. Lineage (NCBI taxonomy): Eukaryota > Metazoa > Chordata > Actinopteri > Characiformes > Alestidae > Brachyalestes > Brachyalestes nurse. The sequence goes on along the minus strand of JBBPCY010000150.1, from coordinate 6,268,622 downwards.
CTCCAAGAACCAGCGGCACAGTAAGCGAAAGATACCGCTTGATTTTTAGGAAGGGCTGGTTAATACGACGGTGTCAATGATTATCATGATAAACTATGTCACTGTATGCCTCAAAATGCTTTTGGACAAATTATGGACATTATCAATACTCAAAGAACACTTCCTACTGCATCTCAAACAAAGCATAATCAGCATTTAGTTCAGTCCAGTGCGTTCAGTTATGCGGTATCAGACATAAATGAGGCCTATTGCAACATCTCATTCTGTCTGCTAAAGGTTCTGGAAACATGAAAGGTTCTTAAATGAACTCCGATATATAAAAAAAAACAATCAATGGTTTCTAATGGAATTTTTTTTTAGAAATGGAAGGTTTGGGGTATAAATAGGACTGGACGGATGGTGTACTTAAGGTTGTGTTCTTTGGACCGATTGAAGAGCATTGTCCAGCCGGTCAGACGGGGCTCCAGACCTGAGGATGATTAAACTGTCAGCAGTGATTTATGAACAACGTTATTATGGCGTTTTAAAGGCGGTTTTTAGTGATTTGTCAGCTTTCTTGCTCTCCGAATTCAATCACTTTTTCTGCGCTGGCCTGCAGGGCTGGACTTGCTGCACTAGTGAGCACGCAGCAGCCACCTGCGCACATACGCCACAAAGCCTGACACAGTCATACAGATACAATACACACGGAAACAAAATACACACACACACTCATACACACACTGAACTGTTGAGTGGTACATTCACAAAGAACCCTTATACAGGAAACATTGACATGTCTTTCAAGTTACCCCACATCCCGTTACACAGCTGAGGTTTTTAAATATCATAAACATTTTTACTATTTTTACTATTTCTTCTGTTCCACTCATACCTAGAAAGACTGAGATGGTCCAGTGCAGCCTTTCGAGGCCTCAATCAATACAGTTAGTCTAATTTCCCTGTCACCATTACACATCAGCCTTACCCATCTCCCACAATTGGCCTGTCTTTTGTCAACATCACACATGATTAGGCCAGCTCAGAGCAAACATCCCTCATTGGCCACGAGGTGGGCTCTAAGACCCATTCAGTAAGTCTAACACAATTAGTACTCCAGTGGAGTTTTTTCTGCAAGAGTTCTAACTCTAATCAGTGTTCTATCTTAGGGATCTATCAGAGGGAACCTCTGAACCGATCACAATGACTTCTAATGAAAACCTTGCCGTGGCCAATACTGATACCAATAGTCAATCCTCGTTATATAGTTTAGTTCACATTATAATCCAGAAGCTGAAACTCTAAAGCTGGGTCATACATTAATCATGACCTGGTATGTATTGTAAACAATTCTATCATTAAAGGTAAAAGCATTTTATAGAATTTAACAGACACCAGAACAACGTACAAGAATAGGTGAATGCAGACAAATGTTACTAGTCTAACACAAGAACTCTTACTGTGGTGCTTCTGTCTGGACAGGAAATTGAACTCTGGTCTCCTGTGTGTGTGGAGTTGGTGTTATCTGCTAGGTTCTATTGAATAAGTTTAAAAGAATGAAAATGCTCTGCTCCAGTGAGTACAAGTGTGCAAGCTAAAATATCAGCTGTAATTCCAATATCAGACTGACAAGTACATTTTCTCGTTTATCAAGATGTATGCTATCGTCCACTGACACAATGTGTGCCCACAGCAGAACTGTACTAAACTGCACTGAAGCTCCTAATAGTGTCCTTTCCCAATTGTAGATTTTGCACGACCCACCCACAGCAGCGACCGCTGCCGCTCCTCTGCCGACTTCGTCAAGATTACATGTGACAAATTTCTGACACTGGGGGCTATCTTAATATTAATGAAACAGCTGCTGAATCGCTGGCGTTGGGCCCAGATGAGATGAGCCGCTCCAGCGGCGTCAGGACAGCGACATCACACAGTGTGAGCTGGGGGGTTGGGGAGGTGGGGGTGCCATCTTCCAAACAGAAGGCTGTATCACCTTCACTCGTTGCACAGGGAGGTCCACTCATGCATATGGGCCGTGAGAGAAAGGATACAGGGACTGAGGTGAGATATAGAGGGGATAAAACAAGAAGAGGATCTGAGGCAGAGGGAGAGAGAGATGATGCCATGAGGGCGGGTGTTAAAGGGAAAGCCAGTGAAGCGGGCAGGCAGAAAATAAAATAGAGAAGATTCAATGACAAAAAGAAAAAAAAAGACAGAGAATGGATGAAGAGAAAGGGAAACTATGTGGGATGTTGAGAGAGAGGGAGAGAGAGAGGGAGAGAGCGACTAAAAGATCAAGATGCAGTCCAGATGCAGACACTATAATAGATGACCATGTTTGATGTTGAATACCGTCAGGCTGTAATGGCAGGGGAAATGGGGCAAAAGTGGATAATGAGGAGCCAAGAAAACAGCAGAAAAGTAACATGGATCAACATATAAAAGCTACATTCAACAGCACCAGGTTTAGAATGCTGGTTATAAATAATTACAGTTTTTTTCACAAAATAAATTCTTGGGCAATTTGCATTTTATTGTTTCACTAAGGTGCAAATAGTTACTCCTATTGTTGAGCAATGCTGATAAAATTCAGAGCGACTGTATTTCCAAATATCAAAGCATCACGGTTGCAAGGAATATTTACGTCAGCAACACGTAGATTATACATGTCACAATTTATGTTATGTTTTCTGACCTCTGATCAGTTAGAAGAACAAGTAGTGCCACATTTAAAGAATGCTATAAAAACTATGGGTGGAAATGGTTTTTTACCATTTCTACCACTACATTAAATCAAACAAGCAGGAAACAAGCATAATCATAACTGAATCGACGTGTGAGGTCAGAGATTCATCCCCCTAATGGACTGGCTACAAATACGTGGGAGACAGGAGTTAGAGAGGAACGGGCGGAGAGCGGAGACGGATAGCCGGGGACAGAGTGAAAGACAGCGAGAGCTGGGGGAACTGACACCCTTCTGTGTTTGTAATTACGCGACTCTGTCAGAGGGTGCAGGTGGGGAGGGGAGGAAAAGGGCGCAGGCTCAAACTGAGACACCATCTGGGTCTGCGCTCACTGCAGCATGATAATACTGCCCAGTCCTGCTGCTTCAGTACACACACACACACACACCTACCTACATCAACATACATTTACAGCTAAAGCTTGGCATCAAAATTACTTTAATACTACTGAGTATCAAACAAAATCTGTCATCCAGTATCCATAAGCCAACAGGCACGCTCACTCTAAAACCTAGACTGCTGATTGGCTATCTAAACTGGATTCTGTGAGCACATTATCACTTCTTGATCAGTCTGAAATCCATTGTGGTCAGTAAATGAAGACCCTCACACTCATTTCTGTTTCAGCCAAAACCACCTTCAGTTTGTAATTAAATATAAAGCATCAAAAAAGAATTGTTTAGGAATAGGTATTTAAAGATATGGATACTGGAACAGGTACTGAACATGTCTCAGTGACATCCAGCACTACCTGCGCTTAAAGACCTGCATGGATGTTAAAGTTAAGGTTGTATCCATTTCAAAACAGTATCAAAAAAGGATTATATATATATCTTCTTTCTGTCTCTGCTGAGAATTGCCCATTTATCTTCTTTCGTGGAAACTGTCAATGATCACAAATAGGCCTCCAGGTTTATTGTATCATAATACAGTGGGTGAGGTTGGGGAGGGGCTTCTACTGTGCACAACCCCATTAATTTTTTGTCTTCAAGTCTCCTATAAACTCCTGATTTCTGAGGTTCATTTCGTGAGAAAGCCGTTAGGCATTATTAAAATAAAAAGTTCTGAGCTAACAATCTGATAATTAAAGCTCATTCTGGATTCAAGATATTTTTAACTCAATAAAATTACATCTTGTACTCAGAACTGAAAATCACATCAAACTGCATTGCTACGCTCCTAATAGCTCTCTCGACTCTGGATACACCTACTCATAGAGAGGTTTCTTATTTTCTACATGGAATAAATATGAAAACATCCAGACTATGAAATAATACATTCATACAGCCTCAAATATATATATAAGGGTTAAACAACTTAAAACTGTTTTATGTTTTAGATTCTTCAGAGTAGCTCCCTCCCACCATGATGCAGCTTTTGGCATTCTCTCAAGCAGCTTCATGACAAGCCACCTGGGACACTTTTTCCTACAGGTTTCTCATGCTGAGACCTAGTTGGCTGACGAAAACTGCAGTACGTATTATTGTGGTAATAAATGAAATTTACTCATAATCTTTACATGTCTTTAATATTATCAAAAACATACACTAGGTCACGTAGACGAATGAGTTGACGGACATTACCACGCGCACACACACACACACACACACACCCCCACAAACGGAAAATAATATCACAGAAGTCCCCTCATGCGTAAAGGCAGCATATGCTTAGTTGCGTAGAGACAACCTACAATATCTCTCAGCATGAATGGAGGTTTGATTGGAAAACACGACCGAGCTGGGACTGGGTCATAAGCTTTAGGCAAAGAAAATGAAGCTTCTCCAATGAAAGTGTGTCCTCGCAATCATAGCAGCCAAACGTCGAACCCACTTGGGGTTGGACTGTTGATTCAAATCGACTATCAAGATTTCTGCTCTGCAATTACTGAATCATGAAAAGCCAAAACGAAAACATTCAGAAATCCGCAGTGTGCCTGCTTCCTCAAGAGTGAGCCGTTCCAACTGCAAACAATTCCTCTCACTGAATGACCTCCAACAAACCGAAGGGATTTTTGCTGTGTTTACTGCGACTACAGAGACTAATGATAAAAAGTGTTTGGTGAGAGTTGTTACTGCCAATTAATAATCACACTTACAATATCCCTCAGCATAAGATGGTGCCCTTTTGTCATATAATTTTGTTATTTAAATCAATATGTAGTTTATGAACACAAATGTGGTATCTGAAGAGAATCATTTTACCTTTGAAATGATTACCTTTTAACCTTTTAAGAATTTATCTTGTTTCAGTGAGCTACTAGGGAAAAATAATAAAAGGCTGCAACACATATTCAGCGACAGTGAATCAGTGAATCACAGGTGAGATTCCATTCCAGTCTTACCTCATCAACTCCAGCTACCGACCAAACAAGTCTCCTCTGGATTGCTTAAATGCATTATCACACATGTTTAAGTTCAGCAAAAACAAATTTCATTTCATTTTTAATGGCATTGTTTCTCTGCTCTCTTTGACAGCTCATCACTGCTCAAACTGTGACACTGTGCAGCTGGATCCTCAGTGATGTTTTGCCTTATAATAAATGAATAATTAAATTGATGTAGTATTACAGATGTGATTACAATAATTAGTAACAATTACAATGGTACAATAGTCAAAAGAATAATTATAATAATAATAACCACAATACTAATTTGTTACTCCTGCTCTCCTTATTGTTATTGCTGCTGTTGTTTGTTTGTTTTTTGTTTTTTTCATTTTAGACATTATAACAAAACATGTCTTGAGCTCTTCTTACTCTTGTAGAATTTACAATCACTCCATATTATATATTCAACATAAAATCTTAGAACAGTCAAAACTTAAAACATTCTTTAGTTACAGCCCTAGAAATAATTTTCATTACAACACACTTTTGTTACTGTTACTGCAACTTTAAGGAGTATTTTGTTATCTAAATCTAAATCTAAATTCAAGTTTCTCTAAAGTGAAACCTATCATTCTCTCTAACCCTGAATAATAACCTAAACTTAGGCCTGACTCTGTTAATCTAATGCTTTGGATAATCACCAGACAGCATTTGCAGATAACCCACATGAAAATAAATGTGACCAGGGACAGTCCTCACAAAGAGGAATAGAAACAAGCTGTTTATGCGCAGTCTTTCCACGTCAATAAATAATCTGACCAGACCAGTTAAACAAAGGTCACAAGCTTGACCCCTAAATGCCTCATCTACAACATGCCATTCTGAGAATGGTTTGATGGCGCTGTGAATAAACAGTGAGTCAGTGGACACGGTCATACTGGAAAATCTCTCTGGTAAACACAGGATCTGCCTAATGAAGTTAAACTGCTGCAATGGTGGCGGAAGCAAAAGATCCTCACTAACATAAAGGTATAACACATGGGAGCCCTATTATACTGGCATTGGTTTGAGGGGGGTTGTGACAGGCATGCCAACTGCAGAGGCTGTGGTGAGCTGAGGTGGAAATGAGCTGAGCTGAGGTGCTGCATTTGTGAGGAAGGAAAGAGAGGCAAGAAGACCAAAAAAGCTCCCACTATTACATTACATGGCATAGGGTGGCATGGATCTGATATGTTGCCTAATTTTGCACAGATCTAAATCTTTTAGAGCAGTGTAAATGCAAGTAAATATTTTGTTTACTTATCAGATTTAAGGCACTTTCAAATGTGCTCCCAGATCCTATTCCTATTCCATGTGACAATGTGATAATGAGGACATTTCAGATCAGAATGTGGGTTTCATGTGTATGTCGGCACAACATATTATTTGTTAATCATTATCACATTACTGACCTGTGCAAAACTGATACTGTAGCCATAGACACTTCTGCATTGTGAAAATGAGCCCTCTAATCAACCATAATGTTTTTACTGCATGCTGTGAGCACATTGTATCAAGGCATTCTTGCAACCCAGTAAGATTTTTGTTTATTTTGTTTATTTTAATATATTGTATCCCAATATGTAGATATGCAATTGTTAACATCAGTGTTTTGTTTATAGGTAGGCAACATGTCAACAGAGGCTACATTTATGATAAAATGAGTACATGCAGAGCCTTTGAGGGCAGAGGCCATTCATAATGGGAGCTATTGTGTATACAAACACAAATGTTAACTGCTAAGACAGGATGACTAGATGTGAATAGAAAAAAATGAACTCAGAAGCAACAAGGCCTGTGAACATAGTCAGAATGTCCTCTGCGCTCTGCAGTGTCCCCACAAAGCAAACAGAAGATCCAACTATGAAAATGAGTGGGAAGAAAGGGCTGTTAGGAAGAGAAGAAATGGAAAGAAGGATCATCTCCCTGCATCCCTGGCACACACCTAAGGATGGGAATTGAAAACCAGTTCCAACTGAGAACAGGTTCCAAAATTTCCAATCCATTGGAATCGTATGCCTCCAAGGTTATTGATTCCTTCTACTGACAGTTGCGCATTCTAAAATCGTATGTGTCATGATGCCAAACTCTACTCTGCGTCTACATGGCTGGAAACTAGAAGAAGTCATGGTGGAGAAGAGCAGTCCAAAGTGGGGAAGCGCATGGCTATATTTTACCTGAAGTGTCTGAAAAATATAGAAATATAATGAAACATATTTCTCTGCAACATGGGCTAAAATTCTGGGAACGCCATGTATTTGACACTCTATGGACAAATGCAACTGCTTCCTAATTGAGCAGCACATCCATAGCCGAGGGTTGATATCCTAACCCTAACCCTAACAATAATTCCACACAAATAGGCTGACTTAATGACTAAAAAAGCCTAAATGAAAACAAACACTGAACACAATGATCCTCTCATTTCTTCCAGTTCAGATTATGATGGACATACAGTTGCTTTGAGGCTACATCCAGCTGCTCGACTTTTCTATCGTAACTGTTTATTAGTCAGTTTATATTTTAAGTTAATTTGCAAAAACAATAAAAGCCATTCTTTAAAACAACATTGTGAGTTATTCTTTAGACACAGCACAGAATTCTGAACCCTTAATACATTTAGTCACAAACGCTGTTTTTGTCCATTTTCAAGACATTGCATGTTCATGTTATACAGCTGAAAATAACAAGTATTTGGAGATATGTTAAAAAAAAACACACACTTTATATAAAAAACTGCAGTTTCCTTGATAAAAAAAATTAAGATAATTGGTTTTGCAAGTGAACTCCTTTGTTTTCCAAGTTCCTTTTAAGAAAAGGAGCATTGTAATTTATAAAAATGTTATTAAGCAGACGTTCTAAGCTGTGTTCAAAGATAATAAAACAGCTGTGCTGGTGCTGATAACCTGTTTTAGGCCCCCCACACAGAGAACTGATCACAAATCGATTAGGAATCAGACAGATAAGCACAGTCGATATTGGCATCTGTATCAATAAAATCTTATCAATTCCTAATCCTACACAGATCTTCAATTAGCTCAGTGTGCCCCAGTGCAGATGCTGGTTGGGTTGCTGTGTCTGAAATCTTGCAGCATGCTTCCCCTGTAGCCTGCACAGACAGATGACAACAGCATGGCCAACTGCAGAGTCATCAGACAGTCACACGGACACGTTGGTTCCATATGGAGTGAGCATCCACCATAAAGAACATTATGCTGCTAGTCTTTTTGACGCATTTGCAAAATGCAAAAGTCAGACACAAAGCAGCTTAATTTATCTGCAGTTCCATGTATTCCTTTCCATTTAACATAGTCGTCATTAAGTAACAAGGACACATAATGTCACTGATGCAAAACATCTTATTTGATTTCGATCTTGAGGTTTTTGTTTCGTTTTGGGATTTGAAAATTAACACTAAATGAGGCATAACGCAAAAATTAAAAGTGACCCAAATATAAAACAGTTCCGACATCATTCCAAAGATGACATGTCTATAAAAGGGCTAGGCTTTGTGCTCAGAACCATTCAGCCTAGTGAAAAATAGGCTATTGAAAGGGAGGAAACTGCCACTAGTATCCACAAGCAGGATCTCAAAAAAAGGCACAGAATTTATGTATATGAAGTAAAAAGGCCTTGAAAAACCCCAAGAAAATATGAAATAAACACTGCTTTTCTTCATAATGCTTCTATGCATTTTTTGTATTTTATAAATCTTCTGCAACTATGCACAGGAAAATATTACAAATAGTGACCTAATACCCCGCTTTCAGTATTAGGTCACTATATCTAATATTGGTACTTTCAACAATTCTATGTTCACTTCAGCCTTGTAATCAGTCTTAATGAATATAACAGTTAACAGGTCAATTTCTCTTTTTCCCCCGACGTATTCGTAATGATGCATAAACCCTAGATCTGTCCTCCTCCTACTGTTGTGTATAATGATTCCAGGCCTATAAAAAGTGCAAGGCAGCATCTTCCCTCTGCTCTAATGTCCTGGGTGCTTGCTAAATACAGTTAGGCGAGGGGGCTTATCCCATCAGAGAGGAAAAGACAGCCGTAGGCCTTAAAGCAACTTCAGTATCTGCATGTGCTGCTTAGGCATATTTACAGTATATATGTGTGTGTGTGTGTGTGTGTGTGTGTGTGTGTGTGTGTGTGTGTGTTTGTGTATGTGTATGTGTTTCCTTGTGTGCATTTCCATGGTTGTGCTTAGCTTCCTCTCAACACTTGCTGCCTCAGGAGGTGCTGACACAAAAGAAATGATGATTCTCAGTAGTGAGGCTCTAATATGCGCCAGGAGAGGCATTGTGCCGGGCTGCACACGGAGGCCAGCATATGGGCCACTCTGTCACCCGAATACACACGTCAAAATGCCTCCAGGCCCTGCTGCAGGGTCCTCTGTCCATACCATGGCTCAAGACACACACACACGGTACACAGAACAGCTTAGGACATCAGTGAGATCCAAAGATCCACTCTGAGTCAGATATATACAGGCAGGCAGAGCTAGATGAAGTTTCCAGAGTGACAAAGTCATGATGACATACTACCGTGATATTTTCTGAAGAACAGTATTATTCTGGGAAATAGGCACTACAGCAAAATAACAGCACAGAAACAGTTTCTGTTTAGTACACTTTTACGTCACATCATTATCTCTGACAGTAATAAAATCATCACCTGTTACTGCTGTGAATGGTTCTGTTACGCAGAAAGAAAAACTGCTTTTGCCTCTTTTTCATTATTTGATCACACTGAAACGAAGTCAAGAGTGCAGCCTTGAAAATAATGTGAATTTAATGTCAATCTTATTCATTATACATTGCATTTGTCTAGAGCTTTTAACTTGGAACTAGTGTAAATCGAAGGTGTTCCCTCTTAACTGGGAATTCCTGCTCAGAAAGTCAGGATGGAGCTCAGTATATGAGGTCATATGAACATGGCTGCTCAAACAGTAATAAAGTACCACTTTTAGATCAATCAACATACAGACAGTACCTGATTAAATGCATAACAATTGATGAGCCATAAAGTTTGCTGTTTGAGATGGTCAATAAAATATAAAAGTTTATCATATTGCTTGCATAAGCTGGCTAGCTTGTTTTTTAACAGTACTGCTGTCATGGAGGCATCCATGTTTTTCCCACTCTGAAGGTGGAGTTTTACCAAACACTGATTTTTCCACTTCTGAACCAAATGGAACACAGTATATTAAAAAGACGACTTTTACATAATAATATGACAGTAATAATACTGGACTTCTTAAAATTAAGAGGCACCAGCTGATGAAATTTGTCCAGCAGTGAGTGATCACGAGTACGTGGGTCAGACTGTAGGCGGACACACAGTCTGAATGTTTCTGTGAGCAAACGAAGCGCGGAAAACAGAACCGTGCAAATTCCCCCTCTGCTCTGGATTCTCACATCCGCCACGGTTTAATTGCATTGCAGCGTCACGAGACGAGGCGGTGATGAGTTAATAGCTTAATGCAGCAGAATGAGCAGCTGTGTACATCACATGCTTTCCAGGACGGAGGGTCACACTTACGCTTGCGAAATGACTGACGGACTTGTCAGTACCGTCTGAACCGCCACTATACAGAGCGGAGAGTCCGAAGTCAGTATGTTGCTTTAAAACATTTGAAAGCTCTTTGAGAAACTTTAAAATACTTAAAATGCTGTTTGAGCACTGCAACTGAGAGTGCTCTTCTCTTTGTGAGCTAGCATGGATCTAACCAATCAAACGCAATTATGGCTTAAGTTTCATAAAGCTATTAATGAGGACATTTTTTGGCTTGAGACTGATGTTCTATTAAAAAAAAGCTAATACAGCCATTAGCCTTTAACAAAAGATTAAAATGCACATTTGGCTTGTAAAGAGTGCCAGCGAAATCATAGTAAGGAGGCAAAGAATCGATCATTACTCAGGGACGGCTGGATGACTTTTTATCTGTATTACGCAGATGAGTCTAATGGATGGCACATTAGGTGGTACCTCAGAGTGTCCTTTAAAAAGCAGCCGCCTGGGTCCAGGCCCGGAAAATTTGAAAATCATTTAGAAGAGGGGAGATCTAATTAAATGTCTCTCGCCGCACCTTGAACCTTGCACTGCTGACGAAGGTAAACACATCAATCTCTCTTTGTTCCCCGAGCAGCAACAATCCTCGATTCTGCCCGAGCGTTAACTTAGTATCTGGAGCAGTAAGAAAAATGGCCGATAGACAAAGAGCAGCTAAGCTCACGGCAAGACCAACATGCTGACACAGTTGTTGGACACAAAGGTAGATAAGATTCTCTTAAGCTCTGTTCCTTACATGTTTGTGTCAATATTCATTGCAAATATCAGGCCTCACTGAAGGCAGCAGATTAATCCAGGGCTCATAAATGGAGAAACGCCATTTAAAGACTAATTTGGTTAGGATCTGGCCTTAATCTGAATGTGGAAACTGGCTGAGGCGTTTAGACTAACAGAGAAATAAGATGAGTGACATCTCTTGAGGACGGATCTGTCAGGCCAAAATTATCTTGAATAAAAGGCTTTGAAATGTGAGTCATTCAAAAGGCAGCATTCCCTTTTTGGGGGGAAGAAGACGAGGATGGAGACAGACATGAGAGCAAAAGCGATTGATATAAATGTGCTCAGTTGCTGCCTTTTCTTTCGCCCCTCTTACCTTTAAATCAATACTGCTCTGTCTGTCGACGCAGACTCAATTCACATTCCCCCATGCCTCTCCACTGCTCTCAGAGCCAGGCCCGCTCTTCTATAGCGGTGGGCCCAAAGACTTAGTCAGCAGTCTGTGAGAAACCGTTTCAATTACACAGAGTGCTTTTAAAATGAGGGATGTGAATGCATTATAAAGCCCGACGTTGATGTATTCACTAATAACGACGGCATCGCAGGAAGCCGGCCATAATAATCTGCAATAATATATAGAGTGGCTAATAGAAGAGGAAATAGGGAAGGGAGGAAAGAAATTGTGATTGATTTTCACTTCAAATAAACTATTGTTGTGTCTTATGTGAGAAGATAAGTAGGGCATATGACTTCACGACACCCTGACCTTGTGACCTTGTGCTGTCGCCCATTTATGTGAGTTTGTGTGTGTGTGTGTGTGTTCTCTTTCAGCTCTGGTCTGCAAATTGGGAGTGATACTCTTAAGAGAGGATGAATCATTTCAAAGGTCCTGACCTGTAATCTGTGACTCTAAGATAACCTCATAAATCAGTTCTATAGGAGCCAGTGCTTTTACGCTCGAAAATAACCATTTACGGCTTTAAGCATTTCTCAGTATTGCATGCTGGAAAACAGTGACTAGCTGAACAAAACACTGGGTGATTTCACGCAAGACGAAGAGAAAATCTCCTCAGCGCCTTCTATAGCCTACCACAGTGCAACCACATTCATGTGATACAGCCACACTAACATGTCAAACCACAGCGTACAAGTTCACTGCTGTAATACGATGGCAGCGACAGTGAAGCTGTTGTCCAAACTATGTAACAGGTCATTGATGGACTATGGCTGGCCCTTGATTCGGTTATTTCATCCTCCTCCTCCACTTACTGGGTTTAACCATCCCAGTCTTGAGTTCTGTATTATGTGATTATGTGGCACTGCTACTGTTGACTGCCCTCCCTGCAAACACAGAGATGACCCTGTGTCTGCCGTGACAGAAAAGTGAAGTACTTCATTTACCACATATTAAAGAGTGGGCAACAGATAAAAGAAACATAACATTATGAACATCACAAGAGAGAGAAAGAGAGAGAGACAGAGAGAGAGAGAGAGAGAAAGAGAACTCAAATTATGAGGCTAACATTGATAACAAACACTGAAAGTCAGTAGTCATCCAAATCATTTCCATTAAAACATCCCTAAAATGTATCTCAACCCATTCAAACTGTATCCAGATCTAAAGTGAGACAAAGAAATAAGTCATACAAGTTCACAACTCTGTATGACTTACTGTGAGCTTTAAAAATAAATAAAATGTCAATGTGTTGTCAAGCAGTGTGCCTTTTTAGACTGAAGGGTCTTCTCCAAAACTGCCTCAAGAGTAGGAGTGCTAATCTAGATTTTGTTTTGTGATGACCAGTTACCATTATAAATGATGTCTTAAATGGCTGTCTATGGTGGTGGTTTGTTTCATTTTTAAAGCTCACAGAAAGTAACACTATATCCTAAACCACATCCACAAGCCTGTGCCACTTTAATATAGTGGATTCATTTTTTGCCAAACTGTTCTTTTACTTATAACCAAGGCATATAGAATAACTGCATAAAGGGCTTCTGTTGTTATACACATGCTCCATATAATTGGTCACATCAGTTTCTTCCTGCAACCCATACAGAATGATTACAAACATATTGCCCTTTCCCACCCACATCACTTCATCAAATAGACTTTGCAAAAAGGTCATTTAATTGAGTAAAGTATAACGTGCCATATCTTCTGAAGATACCCACAATGATAACCATGTCCATTCACATAGCAGTGGTCTAATCCTTAGGATGATCTTCTCCGGCTCCTCTTAAACTCTTTAATGAGTCCACAGCTCATTTCCTCTTGCTAATGTCACAAAGTGAGAAGGATAGTAGCACACTCCAGAAAGGACAACTACTTCTCAACTAAGGATTGCATCCAAGTTAATTCAGGATAAATCGACTCTGACCCCACTGAAACTCTTCCGAATTAATTAATTACTGCAATTAAGTGATGAATGTGGCCACTTAGACTAATTGTTAGAGGATCTATAAGGGCTCTAGGGTCCCTGGGGGACTTTCTGGGACGCTTTAGAAAGAAGACCGCTCCTTAGAGCAAAGTGTATTTTGCTTTTTAACAGTCAAAGTCATTGGAATCATCCCTCTGAGCGAGATTATCACTCCTCGGCAGAACTTTCCTCCTATCTGAGTCTCTGTGAGCGATTAATGACCCCTGCTAGAACGCTTATCCTGTCTGTGTAGTGATACAGTAGCTGTAATAGAAGGAGTGAACCAGTTTCCTTGGTTAACCACGACTGTGGTAGGGCGCTCAGTGGGGCTTCCGAGGACGTATTGATCGAAAGTCATTGTCTTCATGATTGCAGTGGCACAAAACATTGAGCACTTTTTGTAATAACAATGACAAGGTTATGGCCTGAAGTTCAGTGATATGATTACATGAAACATTAAGGTACATTTACTGCTGCAGTGCTTTCACACTTATATTAAAGCAGCAGACATTAAGTGAGCTCTAGACACTTTCGCGTAAACAATGAAGTGTAAACAATGAAGACAAAAATAGTGCTGTGGCCATATATATATATATATATATATATATATATATATATAGTGACATCAACACTGTGCCTTTTTAACCAAGTCCTATGGGATTAATAAAGTCTTCTGATTCTGATTTTGACTCTGAAAAGCAAAGTAACATGAAATTAAAACCAGTAAGGCCAAAATGTTCTTATTTAATCAAAGCCACATGTAATCAAAATGGTTGCACGAAGCACAAGACCACTCTTTCATTTGCTGGGGGAAATTATGGATGTCGGAAATGTTTGGTGTTACACAGAAATGCTTGATGACTCCATTATCCAAAGAACAAATTCAGTACACAAGCCACCGTATACTGCTGCCTCAGAGCTCTACACACAGCTCATAACAGTTTCTCGGTTGCAACACACATTCCAGTGCTCTGGGAGGGTCTGCAGTCCAGCTTTGCATTACCGGGTGTTGTAGCGGCGACAGAGGCTGCTCCCCTGATTAAATTCATCACCTTTATTACGGGACGCAGTGCACGGCTCTGCATGGCTGACTGCTCCCATTGCCCATTGAGGGCATTCATCTGTGCTAACGGGGGGGTAGGAGTTTATGCTTGGACTGTGCATCAGCCTGCACACACCGCGTCTGCTCCACATGACTGCGCAGACGCATCGCTCACCGCTAACATGCCAGGGCCAGCTACGGCACGCAGACTCCACCAAAAAAAAAACACAGCAGAGACAGGTATTAATGTCTTTCGCCTTTAGATATAGACTATGCTGAGTATACATAACCCGTGTAGTTTTATTTTTAACTCTGTAATAGGCAACATCAATTTGCATAAGGGGAAACGACTACTGGTGAGGAATTCCAGGTGTAATTCTCTGACCTCACTACCAATCTATTCTAACTATTCACTTTAAATCTCAAATTTTATCGTGCTTTAGGGGTGTAATATATACACAATGTGAGATGCAGTGCAATATTTGATTCTGTGGTTGAATTTATGTGTTTCATATTTCTTGGTACTACAAAGCTCTAATTCTAAAGAAGCTACCAGCCAGACTTTAAAGGCACTAAGGCTCGAGCCACCTAAAATGGTCCAAAACATCTTTTTACAACTTCCATAAAGCATAAGTTCCTTCTCGGGAAATATTACATAGAACTTTTTCATGCCTGCTGTGTCAGCTTTTAAACAAAATAAGCATAAAAATCACATCCTGAGAACTTATAGCAACATTGGTGCAAGGTGGTTTTATGCACAGCATAAACCTCACTCATCACTCTGGCATACACTCACACGGTTAGTTTTGATTATTCTCACTTTCTAAAAAAACACAGGCCCTCATAGGTGGCTGGCGGAACAGTTCTCCTGCTAGCTAGGACTCCCCAGCTACACAATGCTGGATGACAACCCTCCAGGCCCAGATTTGGGCTCCCCTAGACTGGCAGACTAGTTTCCTGTACAACACCTGAAGCAGCACCACATCTTTTCAAATGGACAGCTCACTGCATTTGGAGGAGAACACTAACTCCCACATCGTTTATGTCAGCTCACAAACAATCATGCTGTTTGACAGAGGACCATCCTCTCTCTTGCACTCTCAACCACGAATGGTTGCAGCCCACTAGAGACCAAATCCACATTCTTTTTTAATACTGAACCGAAATACAGTCTTAGACAATTACATTATACATACATTTTATATATAACAGTGTAATACTGGACATCAGTAGCAATAACAAAGGTCTCATCCTAGGACTGACGAAGTTGATGGTTTGACTCTCTGTTGATGGGATACTTATACCTTTGCATGTCTGTCCCTTCCACAAAGCAAGCAAACCCAAATTTCTTTAGCTTTATATTTCTCTTTCATGGAGCCTTGAAAAGAGTACTGCCCTCTTAGTGCTTTTATTGTACATAAATTAGTGCAAAAATGAACAGCACTTAGAATTCTCTTGAAATCTCTTTGTGGACGCAGGGTCAATGAACATGACAGCAAGAGGGATCTTGTCCTGTGAGATTACAACGAATAGTGTGAAGCATGCATAAAAATCGCCTCTCCCAACACACACACACACAAAATGTACTGGATATTACAGTTCCAATCATACCACAGGGAATATTTTGTAAACAGTTCACACCGAGTTTGCCCACTTCTCAGATGTCATGCGGTTGTACTACTGATGATGGCGCAGATTTTCTGTCACGTCTAATTTTTCTGTTTTAACCTTGCACTTCTCATAATAGTAGATATATAATAACAAGCTCTGGCAGAGAGTACTAACTTAGAGTCTTACGTATGATCAATGTAGCGAGCAGGCACAAGCTGTGGATGATAATTCACACTCTTTTCCCCCTACCAAGGTGGAATAATGCTGAGCTGCGCAAAAGCCAGTGATTTAGCATAGCTTTGGGGGTGCCACAGCAAAAGAGGCTATGGAGATAGACAGTATATATATATATATATATATATATATATATATATACACACACACAGTAGACA
>JBBPCY010000150.1:6221515-6244518 GCA_037974405.1 Brachyalestes nurse | reverse complement strand
AAACCTACCCACAGACATACACACACACACACACACACGCATATATTTGAGCATGCCTTCCCACATACACACACATTTAAGCATACCCACACACAGACACACACACACACACACACACACACACACACACACATTCATGCATACATACCCACAGACAGACAAAAACACACACACACATTCAAGCATACCTACCCACAGACAGACTCACACAAACATACACACACACACACACACAAGCATACCTACCCACAGACACACACACATACAAGCATACACACCTACAAACAGACACACACACACACATTCAAGCATACCTATCCACAGACGCACACACATTCACGCATACATACCCACAGATAGACACACACATTAACGCATACATACCCCCCCCCACACACACACACATTCACAGATACATACCCACAAACACACACACACATTCACGCATACATACCAACAGACACACACACATGCAGACATGATCCCCCTCGCACACACACATGTTCCTGTGTTCTTCTCCACATTGTGGATTTCCATTGCCTTCCTCCTAGCAGGTTCTGTACAGCACCAAAGCATGTTCTGTGGAACCTTTTTTGGTGCTTTAGAAGAAAAAGAAGAAGAGAGGCTTTAAAGATCCAACGGTTCCTCCATCAGAGAAAAACCCTTTTAACCGTGCAAAGAACCTTTTAAACATTCAAATGGCTTTTTGAACGTCACAATTCTGTTTATAAGCTCTGACGTTATTGAAGATCCCCTTTTTTTAGGGGTGTGGGTGGGTTACTGTGGTTAAACATTCCTTTAGATTTCTTTACAATCTGACTGCAGGAACAGCTCACAGGTGCAGAGGTTTGTCACTTGTATTAATAAAAGCTGCATTTTTGTGACAACAGAAAAAATCTATTAATCCAATAATGAGTATTTTGTCAGAAAAATGATAAGCAGCTAAATTTCCACATTGTCAAAAAATCATAAAATAATCTTCATGTTTTCCTTTATTTTGCTCTCAGAAAGCATTAAATACCCACCCATGCTACATACCCACATCATTTCATAAGAATGTGCACACACACACACACACACACACACAAAACATAGACATTTAAAAATGAGTTACTTTGAGCTGCAAATGGATATCGCAAGCATGTACCAAGGGACTTCCTTCAGAGGCTTTCACTTTAGCTGCACTTGCAAATTGCTGGTGATCTCTAATAACTTATCTTTTTTCTGTCTTGGGTGAAAAAGCTTGCACTTAATATATTCTACTAAATAAACTTTACCCACATTCATATTAATGTGGCTGGCCAAGCGTGCTTTAAAAGAGCTGGAGGGTAGTGAGTGCAGCTAAATGTAGCTTTTTTATGTACTAAATGTAGAATTTATTTATTTTCAATATATCAAGCATTAAACCCAAGAGCACTGCAGATGGATTTCCCAGACATGGATAAAAACTAGTCATGGAAGTGCAATGCTGTCGGTGATTCATTATCGGAAATTCTTTTTAGGCTAGACTTCGGAAACTGTCCAAAAGTTTGCAGACACCCACTCATCATTTCTTCTGAAATTGGTGGTATTAATGGGACATCTACCCTTTAGAGAAGGCCTGGAGCAATGGAGCAATGCTGTAATTGCATTCAATAACAAGTTTTCACTTGACATCTTATGGCTCTTGCTCAGAGCTGCTTATAGAAAGGCTGGTTTTGTTTTCCACTTGATTCATTGCTTCGTGGAATGAATGATACCTTCGGTCCCTCTAACCACCCTCTTCTGATTGCTTATGACTAACACTGACAGGCCCTGCATTTGTACCCTCTTGGCAAGTTACATGGGAATGTCTGCGATATTGTGTGAATGTGAGAAAGAGAGACAAAGTGTGACAGAGTAAATGCCAGGGTGCATCCTAATGAATCACAGCGAAAAACAAGGCCTTTATCTCAATGGGGTACTTCCTCAGAGAGGTGCTAAACACTGCAGATAGAGACTAAAGCCCTGTGAACATGCCCTGCTGGTGCAATACTGTTCCTCAGGCTTGCTGAAAAGAAGAGGCATTTTTACACGCACCTCACATGGTGCACCTGAACGACGAACATAGTTTGGTCATCAAATTTAATAGCAATATTTTGTCTATGTGAATAACATTACCTGACTCTAACAAATATCAGAAATGGCAACTCTGCAGAAGAAAAGAGATTTTTTCTGTATGTTAATGCAGTCATTCAAGCCATTTCGGATCATTTCCATCGGTCAGTTCACCACAAAGTGTTCACACATGTAAAGGGCAGCTAGTGTTTTCAAAAGTGAAAAATCATAAAAAGTTGTGATAATGGAATAATATGTAATATGACAGCACTTCATGTAAGTGTTTGCTTCATGTCCTCCATACAGCCACTGGGTCAGTGCCGGTGTGTCACTGCTGTTAGTGACCACTTGTGCTACTTTGCTAATTGCAGATGGCACCGTCCAGTAAACATCATTCACAAACACTCAAGTCCTTTCATGAGAATTAATATAAATGCTTTAATTGGCTTAACTGTTTTGTCTGTCTCTTTTGTCATGCAAAGTGGTTCTCAGGCTCGGCACGGACTGGCATTTAGAGGGAGCTGGAGAGAAAAAAAAAATTGTTCCAGTGCCTGTTTGATTGCACATATTGGCCCATCAGTCGCTTTCACGTGATACGGAAGAGAGGAAAAAAAGAGCTAGAATAGCGTTTTTAGAAAGTGCTGGAAAAACAAAAAAATGGGGGGCGAATGTGTGAAACGGGTTGCCGGACTGTGGGGTTAGGGGGAAGGTGGCCTGGGCCCTGACGGCACGGAAACAAATGACAAATGAACAGGAAGGGATTGTTCAGGTCCTGCCCAGAACCTTTTCATCCTTTTGTGGCGCTCTGAGCTTTCTCATGCAGATCGGCTTGGACGAGGAGGCCTGTGTTAGGGCGCCTCGTTCTCCTGGGTACGGAGGGAGGGGGGTGTATTTGCTGTACTTAGCCCTCAAGACTCCAACTGAGAGAGACACCCCAGCCCCCTGGTCTCCAGTCCGGTGGCCTCCGCTCACTCACTCACTCTCTCACTCACTCACTGAACAATGAATGCATTCCTACACACACACATCCTGAAACCAGGCAAAGCGTAAGCCTGGCTCTGTCTTTTTCAACTCCCTCTCTCTCTCTCTCTCTCTCTCTCTCTCTCGTCACTTCTTTTCAAACCCCTCGCTCTATCCTTCTTTCTCCCATTCTCTTTCTTGGTCCCTTTCCCACTGTCTCTTTGCCCACCTCTCCTTCTAGCATAATCCCCCCCTGCCCCTCTCTCTCTGTCTCTCTCCCTCCTCCATAGATCCTCCTTCTTAACCCCCCCTGAGAGAGTATCAGAAATGAAAAAGAAAATCAGCCCATCAGAGTCAGTGAGAAGTACCAGGATTACCACTTGTTTACTTCAGCGACACTGTTTTATCAATAATGAATCATATTCCACACTCACTGCATTACTAAAATATTACCACAGATAAAACAACACTTCACAAGCATTAAAAGTTTCCTGTATGTTCTGCGCATGATTCCAAAGGAGTTTAAAGGGAAATGGCGTGCGGGAGGAATTTAAATGCGGAAAATCGATGGTTTTGATTTCACAAACATGTGGAATCTGTGCAATTAGTGTTAGTCCTGTAAACCAGGGTGAATCAAATCCATTCGTTCATGATGGATTGAATACATTAGCAAAATAACCACAAAATATCAATAATCATTTCCACAACTCCGCTCCAAGGCTCATTGCCAGAGCAAAATGTCTTATCGAGTGTGTTATTAAATTTGACCACGTTCCACAAAATTAAACCAGACATTAGTTTCAGCTGTGCTGTTAAACACATAACTCCAGGGTGGCACAAACTTTTGCACTGGGCGACAACGCACAGAAGCCTGCCGGGACTCCTGATGAGGTTGGGTTTTTTTGGGGTATTTTTTTTTCCTGGTTACCAGGCCCACTGTATTAGGAATGGGTCGGGTGCAAATTTGATGTGCTGCAGAGATAAAAGGGGGAACTCATGTTAGTTTCAGCATCAGAGGATCGGAATTTAGGCTATTTAACACAGGAGTCAGACAATCCCTCTCAGTCAGGGACAGTGAACCCCCCCCTGCTCCCCCATCAACCGCTTGGACCGCCTGGCTAAATAAACAGAGAAGTAATTAACAGAGAAGCAAGAGGTTAGGCTTCTACCCATAGGAGATGTCCATGTCATCACAGCTAACCCAGTTTAGGGGGGGGGGTTGAAAGTGAAAGAAAAGGGTTAGTGGGGTAGCAAAGAATAGGAGGACTGAAAGAAGAAATGAAATAGTTTGATAGAAATAGAAGAAAAAAAAGAAGAAAGAAGAGTGCATGAAGGCAGCTGAGGACGCATCAGCTGGAGGAGTACCTGATATGTTAGAGACTGTGTGAGTAGAGAAAGAAAAGAAGGAAACAGAAAGAGAAAACAAGGAACAATCAGGGATATTTGGAGTCAGAGTGAAGTGGAGTCCACTGGTGTTTATCAGAAAAGGCCTTCAGTGATGGCCTGTGTCAGACAGTCAAGGTCCTATACAGTAGAAACACACTCATTCTGTACCAATCCTGCAGGTACTGGTCCAAACCTCTGTAGTCATCTATGCAAACCTTCTATCCTCTAGCTCCTGTGCACTGTTTTCACACCATGAAGCAACTTAAACAACTTGCGCTGAACGTGCTTACGCTCCTTTTCACTCTTTGACAGGTCTATACCCTGGTCTCCTGTTCTCAAACCGCATACTCAAACTCAGCTCCAGTTCCTTTAACGGAATAATTTCATTTCTACAGTCAGACCCCTGTTGGTTGCCACTGCACTTCCGACAAATGAAAAATATATGCAATTTTACAATCGGGGTTTAGCTGTGTGAGTTCTAGTTTGAAATGACTCTGAAAGAAATTGTTCCTTATAATAAAACATGTCACATCAACATGACTGCTGTATCTCCCGGTGAGAACACTAGTGTAAATATTCTATGGTCTATTTTGATCCTTT
Organism: Brachyalestes nurse; assembly: GCA_037974405.1. Taxonomy (NCBI): domain Eukaryota; kingdom Metazoa; phylum Chordata; class Actinopteri; order Characiformes; family Alestidae; genus Brachyalestes; species Brachyalestes nurse. The sequence continues at coordinate 6,239,496 of JBBPCY010000150.1, read as the reverse complement.
TTTAAATTTAATACAAAGTTGTTTCATTACAAATCATATTATTAGGGGATTTATCAAACAGTTTGCATTTAGTAATTTCATGAACTTTGTGCAGAAACCTCTGATGAACAAACGAGACTCACCTGAGTCTGAGTCTGTAGTTCAAAGCCCTTAATATAGTCTCAAATTTTCTTCAGATTAAACAGTGGCCAGGAAACAGAATTCTTCTTTTTATTTTATTTGTTTTTAATTTTACATACTATATATTGGTCAGAGAGGAGTCTTTTACATTTAACCCATTTACCCGAGTGAAGCAGAGGGCTGCTGACAATGGTGCCCGGAGAGCAGTGTGTGGGACGATACCTTGCTCATGAGTGCCTCAGTGGTGCCACTGGCAGTCCTGGGATTCAAACCCATGACTATTTTACTTATTATTTTAACTTTCAATATTCTAAAACATACTGAGGTTTATTACCACGTCTAAAAGAAAGCGCACACCAGTTTGGGAGGTTGGTTGGCTAAATATGGCCTCCACTGTAAGTTTGGTTAGTATTATGTTATTATATTATGGTACCACATGACACATTTAAACCAGATTCCATATTTTCAGTGCTGGTGAAATGACAGTGTAGGATTAATTTGTGATGTGATGAATTTACTTTATTCAAATGTACACCATATATTTCATTTCTATTCATTTATGTTACCGCAACACTATTTCGTCTTTCAGTTTATTTACTTCAGGCGGCAGGGCCATTGTTAGGTCCGGGCATAGCTCTGAATGTTTTATGAATATCCCTGGATCTCAAAAATAATAATAATAAAACCTAGCCAGTAGCACCAGATGTAATCATCTGTCATTCTGATCATTATTGACAACCCCTGCTGACAAATCAAACCACTCCTCCACCCCCCACGTTTCGACATATTAAAATTATAGAATGTTTCAATCTCCTAATAATTCCTCTGTTTGGCAGTAATTACTCTGATGTAACATGTTTTATTCATGTGGAAATGCTGAACATATTGAAATCAAGCCGAGTCAAGGCGTAATTTTTTCAGCACATGTGAGAATGTGGTGCCGTTCAACAGAAAGTCTGAACTAAATTGCCTTTGCAATAACCAAGGACTCTTTTTCGTCTCCTTCTGAGCGATGATATCATCTACTGGCATCAATATGCTGCTATTACGGGCTGCCAATAACACAGACTGACTACGATTTACATTACAAAACCCCTCTCTTGCTTCCATGGACGTCATAATACAAAGGTTTTCTACCTGATTGATACTCCCATAATGGTTATTGATTTTTTTTTCTCACCATAAATGCTAGGGCACGTCTATATCAGTATGTTGGAGCGCCGTGTACTGATTTAGTACAGTACATGCAAATTTGATAGCATTGTCTCATTTCTTAGTTATTCACCTTAGCAAAAAGTTGTCACACTGCATATGCTTTAAGAACACAGGTGCTTTATACTTATACTATATGATTAAATATGGCAAGCAGTGTTACACAAATAAAATGTGTTATGTGTGCGTGCAGGTTTGGATATCTTTCAATGTTCAAGTTTTCAGTCATATGAAAATTTTAATTTCTCTTGCCTATTTTTTTAAAAAAAAGGCCAGCTGTCCTTTCTGATGTGTGAAAATGTCAAGATGAACAGACCAATAGAAATGGTCCAAAATGACTGAAGTTAAGAAATAACACTGAAGTTAAGAGCTTACATTCAAAATTATCTGATGCTATAATTAAATTCTAATTAACTACACTGATCACTTTGTATATATTACTCCTACATTCATCTTAATGAAACATATCGAAACAGATTTTGAGTTAGATTTCTGTGATTATAGCTAAAAGAATAGTTCAGTGAAAATTCAAATGTACACATTTTTCCACTTAGCCCAAATGTCACCAATTAGTCAAGACATGTTTAGAGTCCCCTTTAGTTTAGAACTGCAGCTGTGAGGCAAAGGATGCTGACAAACATTAAAAATCAATAGTCACCCAAAAAGCCCACAAAATATCTTCAAAATATGTAACCATATCCAGGTCTTCATTAAGGTGGTGGGGACTCAGTGCAGTTTAGGACATAGTATGACTTGCTCTGAGCAATAAAAATTAAACAAAATGTCAAAAAGGTAATTCAGGCACCACCAGGACTGGTATTCACAAAGCAGTCTTAAAATTACAGGAGCTCCACATCCACAAGGCTTAATGAAGATCTGTATGTGGTTTGTGCAGATTGAGAAGTTTTACTGATGCAGTTTCATTTTCAAGTTAAAGGAACTAGATTTAGAACCAAACATGCTAAACATGTCTTGCCGATCGACTGCTTCTGGGTAAATTTGGAAAATTGTCTTAATGTGTGTTTTTTTTTCAGAACTATTAATTTGAGCTGTTGTAGAATCATACTCAGCAGCAGGATACACCATGACTCACTTGTGCAGCCAACAACAATGTGGCTGAGGAGCTAAAGAGGGAGTATAAGAATGGCGCACAAACAAGGAAAGTTAAGCCAGGAGGAAAGACAACATGAACAGGATGAGTATAGCAACGAAAAAGCATTTTGCAAATGGGTTGTGCCACAATTCCATGGGGACAAATGATAAGGGGGTCAGTTTGCAGTTACGTGCATTTGTTATGTAACATGACGATGAGAAAACCGAGCGACTGGAGAAAACCACGCGATTGAGTAGATAAAGTGACACGGTTCTGCCTCGACAGTGGTGATATATCTCTACCAGTTGGTATCTGTGAACACTGCATGGTGTGTGTACAGTCAGAGTGGACAGTGACTCTGCTGACCCAGCGAAGACAGAGAGAGTGATTGTTTTTGAGGGCACAACACTGGGCACTATTGTAACCTGCAGTTGTACTGGAGCGCCGAACCAGGACACAAAGACAATTAGCGTACTTCCAGAGCGGAGACATCACCACAATGGCCCCCTCTCAAAGAACCATACACGCATAACCACAGCTCCTCCTCCCCACCACAACAGAAAAAAAAAAATCAGCCCAGCAGTGGGCCACATAGCTCCCCACAATGTATCCTGCTATACGTCTCTAGACTTATAGTACATACTGTGCAGAAGTGCTGCTCTATCCAAAAGGATCTCCCAGAAATGACCTTTGTTCTACCTTTAGAATTATGTTCTTTCATGTTATTCAGCACAAGGCGAGACCTACCCCTAAGGTTCCAGTGCAAGGATGTTGTCAGGGTGAACAAAAGAGACAGTAAAGATAGCCATTGCAATGTTTTCAGTTCAGCAAAAAACAGCTGCACCACTGGAAACCCTAGTTCTGTCTAATTCTGCCAGGCATTGTGAACATAATGGCTACCTTCCTGCTATGGTATTTACATTTCCAATGTTTGGGTTTTCAGAGGTGAGTAGTTGTGCCTAAAACCACATTCAAGTAAAAAGGAAGTAGTCATTAAAAACAACTTGAGTAGAAGTGTACTATATGGACAGAAGTATTTGGACACACTTCTTAATAACTGATTTCAGGTGGGCCCTTCCTTCCAGTGAAGGGTAATGTTAATGCTTCATGATATCAAGACATTTTGGACAATGCCATGCTTCCAACTTTGTGGATACAGTTTGGGGAATAACCTTTTCTATTCCAGCATGACTGTGCCCCAGTGCACAAAGCAAGGTCTAGATGAGTTCGGTGTGGAAGAACTTGACTGGCCAACACGTAGTCCTGACCTCAACCCCATCCAACACCTTTGGGATGAACTGGAACAGAGATTGTGAGCCAGGCCTTCTCATCCAACATCAGTGCCTGAGTTCATAAATGCTCTACAGAATGAATGAGTACAAATTCCCACAGAAACTCCAAAATCTTGTGGAAAGCCTTCCAAGAGAAGTGGAAGCTGTTATAGCGTCAAAGTATTTGAATGCAGTGTCATTAAAGTCCCTGTTGGTGGTATGGTCAGGCATCTCAATACTTTTGTCCATATAGTGTACCCACCTAAGTACTGAGTAACATAGAACTGCACTATAACATCATAGTGCATCCATTATGCCATCAGCTTAGGTACCTTCTGTGTGGAGTTTACATGTTCTCTGCATGGGTTTATGCAAGGTTCTCAAGTCCCCCCCCCCAGTCTAAAGGCATGCACCTCAGGTGAACTGGAAATGCTAAATTGCCAGTAGGTGTGTGAGTGTTTGTCTGAGTGCCTGCCCTGTGACTGGTGACCTGATCAGGGTTTATCTCCATTTTCACCCTGTGACCACTGGGATAGGCTCCAGCACCCTGGTTATGGATAAGCGGTTCAGATGATGAATGGATGCATGTTGACGACTAAACAATTAAGGAGGGATGAAATGATGTCGAGGGGAGCTAGCAAGTCAAGTGATGCCTATTAAGGGCTAAGCACACAAATGCAAAAGACAATGCCTCAAACCAGTTCTTGTTGCACATTCATTCTACTGGTTTATCCCTTGATGTTGGAACCACATGTACCATCAAGTGACAGTCAATTTCACCTCCAAGTAGTGTGAAAAAGCATGCCCAACTCAGCCAAGGACATTTGTTATGCCTCTGGTAAGCTGCAATGGTGTATGATCTCTGACCTGCTCCTACTATATATACACAGCCAGGCACGAACTGGGCCAGATATGAGAGCAGAGGGATGAAGCAGCTCTCTTTTGTTTGCACTGCAGCAGACCCCTCTATTCATGTGCCTTCGGGCGAACGTCCGTTGCCGGTGAAGCACAAGAGGCCCGGTGTGTTGGACATGGTGCACAGAACCAAAGCCATGACTGCACTGAACAGGGGCCATTTAGGATTCATGTCTTTGAAAGCAATACCAATGGTTTTGGTATCATTCAGTCTTTGAGATATGGCAAAAATCATTCAGAATGTTTGGATGTTTGGAAGCTTTATATTGCTCAGATTTTATGTAACGTTGATAGTGGTAGTTCATAAGAAGTATGGCGGGGGGGGTTGTTTTTCCTTGGCTGTTTATACCTTTGTAATTTTGAAAAACTGCTTTTAGGGCTGATATCCTGAGATAACAGAAAACACATTTGTGACTATTTCATGAGAACTATTTTCATGTTTTCCATGAGGTAGCCTTTAGAGAATCTGTTTGTCTGGTTCCTATCACCACTGCTGCGTCTGCTAGTATATTTCACATCAACCCACTCGGGAATGACTGTTTACATCTTAACACTTTAATTATGCAGTAAATGTTGAGGAATTTCTCATTTAAAAAACAACGTACTGTACAGATTTTAATCCTGAGACTTATTCTCCTGCAGCAACTCCTACAAATTATCCAGTCACTGCAATGAAGCTAGTATGTAAGGCGAGTATTTATGAGAGTGAGGAATTGCAGCGTGTGCCCACATATTGATCTTTGCAGATTAATGGATTAAACAGCCTCAAAGTTTTACATTTAGTACCATGTCAGCTTCCATTATGTGCCTTGGTGTTATTGTACATAAAGTAATATATCACAAACACGACTGATGTGAACAATGCCTTAAGGCACAGGCAATAAAGGCTGCATTACAGTAAGTGACCTCACATTAAAGCTCTTCATTTCCTGTCCCGAAAGAAGAGTTGACTGCATCAATCATCCTTGATTACAAGTATGGTACATTGTACAAGTTTATGTTTTCTGTTACTGTTATTACTGCATATTTCGGATTGCATTCCAAACCAACAGCTAACTGGGGCATTCTTGCTGGGCCATGCTGCTATGAAGGAATAGTCCAATGAATATTATCATTGTAGAAAACACATTCTAATTTTTGGGGAATTGTTTTCAGCATAATTGTGATGCAACAGCCGCCCCATACACTGTGCGGAACCTTCATGATAATCTGTCAGACACGAATTACTCGAATAACTAGAATAAACATTTCTGAATTACAATAGAAATGGAAACATTTTAGCTTTTCCTGAAAAGCTGCTATTTTAGATATATGTGTTTTTATTGCTACTATCAGTACATGTAGGATTGATGGCGTGCCAAAACCAGAAACACCTTTTCAAGATCATTACACCCACCTCCTATTCCAGTCCCATAGGAGCTGTGCAAGGGATCGCACACAGGTGCAACAGAGCACAGAGACACATTCCCACCCTAATCTGGCCTGTGCAGCATTCTAACCAATGCATTCACGGTTAATCAAGGCAAAAAGGGACCAAAGGGAATAGAAGACATTCTTAATCTATCCTCATTCTAGTTCCTCCGGCACACATCAGTCTGGTCAATATATTCGCAGTCTCCAGGGTTCAGTTTTACCTGTTGGACATGGAGCGCTGCACTTCAGATAATACGCAACAGACACCGTACAGTTTTGTAAATTGGGCTGTCTGTGTTAGCATTCATTCATTTTGGTGGAGGTAAGATGAGTAACGAACCAAAAACCCCCTGAGCACTTCTGAGCTAGTCTGATAGTGGAAGTTTCTCTTGGACACATCCAGTCTGTGTTTCTGCTGCCAAGTGAGGGTCACGGGTCATTGGCTGAGCTGGAAAGGACCATGTTTGTCTGGATTCCCCATGGGACACACCCTGTGTTCACTTTGAGAGGTCCACATCAGGTTCAGGTCCTTTTTACCCTTGACATTTTCACTTTTCTACTTTTTTTGTGTGTTAAAAAAAAGCAGACATCAAAAAAAAAAAAAAAAAAAAAATTAACACTCACTGATACACTCGTTATATGCCACGCAGCACTTGTGGTGCCTTTATTATCATGATACTTGCACACCTATTCAATTCTTCAAAGAGGGATTAGAGCGGCTAACCATCCACCAATAAAGAAAAAGAACTATGGTCTGTAGACCATTGTCAGTTTCCAAAATAATTTTGGTTTTTTCTTATTTGTCCTGGTTGAAAGTCATGATTGACCCCATTAAATAAGTTTATTATTCACATATTAACATTCCACGAGAGGCTGTGACAGTGACCCAAACACAGGGGGTGTTAACATTGATAAAATAAACAAATGTACATAAACATAAATGTAATTTATTAATAATAACAATAATAATACAAACCTTCTGCAGAACAATGTAAGTCAACAATATTCAGTCACAGATAATGCATGAACAGCAAGTGGTTGAAGTGGTTCAGGTCTTTTTTACCAATAAGAGGACGTTGGAGAGACACAATATATTTGTGCTTTCTTTGTCCGAAGCCCTTTAATGTACACCAGAGACATTTTCAAACCTCTCCTGTGGAGAATGGCAGCTTAAACTAGCAAAAAACTGCAAAACACACATTAAGCTGCCTTACGGAGCTTATGCAGGATTGTGTCTTTCTTCCACGCCAACATCTGTACAGAATGTTCCAGCAGAAGCAGGAGGAGGAAGGTTCAGGGTGGGACTCTACAGCTGCTCGAGGGCCCTGTCAGCAGCCAGGCCGGCCTGCTGAGCCCTGAGGAGCGAGCAGAATGCTGGGGTGGGGTGTGGGCTTGTGGCGGAGGCCCCTGTGTGCTGGAACTGGTCTGGCTGCCATTATGCGGTCGTCATGCAGCGGCGCGGGCCTGGGGCTGGAGGTCAGAGGGAGGAGAGGTCATCTCCTCAGCTCCTCAGCTCTGCAGCGCTGGGAGCTTGGGGCAGACTGGAATGCACATCTTGAGTTTAGTGCTGGAACATTGCACTGCACTGTGCTAATCCTAAAATCCAGCGCAGGAATCTATCAGGAAGCTAGCCGGGCTGGCCTATCATAAATTAACCACTCGGAAAACTTTCTCACTTTTGAAAGTGCTTTTTTTCTTTACTTTCGCTCTACTTCATGGTTTAACATGAATACGGGAAGATGCTAGATGCTTGACATGTTTGTACTGAGACCGTGGGCAAGACTGCAGACAATAAAAAAATCTCTGTTTGTCACAACCAGCATTGCATCCATGTGCACTGCATACCGTGTATTACAGACCGTTACACTTGTTTACAGTGAGAGTTTCAAATCAACTGCTTGAAGGGCACATTTCCTACATTTCCAAGAGGTCCGCTTGTAACATTTGTGTGGTTTTGTGTGCGCAAATAAAATCTTTCCCTGACCATTTTAAACCAATCTTTGTGCCTAAACCGGTTTTGCCTTTTAGACTAGTATATGCACGTGAATGGTTGGAGCTCAATGGCAATTGTCTGAAAAGGTGAGTTTAAAGCATCAGCAATTACATTAAAACCTGTCTGAGATTGTGAAGGTCCCGACTTGTGTCCTATTTCTTAATAGATCTACTTTGCCCAGCACATCCTACAGATACTTCCCAAGGTAATCAATGCACACAAACCTGGCCATCCACATGTTGTAAAATAAAACGTATCTTATCAGACCAGGCCACCTTCCTCTTGCTCCATGGTTTAGTTCTGATGCTCATGTACCCAGTGTAGGCACTTTTGGTGGTGGACAGGGGTCAGCATGGGCTCTCTGACTGGTCTGAAACTATGCAGCATAGTTTTCAAGCAATTGTGCTATCATAACTAAGAACAGTTGGGCCAGATGGGCTAGCCTTTGCTCCCATAACAAATCAGTAAGTCTTGGGCACCCGTGTCACCAGTTGTCTTTCCTTGGATCACTGTTAGTAGATACTAACACCTGCATGCTGGGAACACCCCACAAGACCTGTCGTGTTAGAGATGCTCTAACCATCACTATTTGGCCCTTGTCAAAGTCACTCAGATCTACATAACTTCAAGAACTGACTATTTTCCAGCTGCCTAATATATCTTACCCATCAACACATGTCACTGTTATGATACAATCAATGTTATTTACTTCTCCTGTCAGTGCTTTTAATGATGTGGCTGATAGGTACTTTTAAATGTGCTGTTTTTTATGACAATAACAGTCAAAACAGGTAATCTTCTACATACGGGTGGTGTGGACTGAAGAGTGAGTGGTGTGTTTTGAAACTTTAACAGTAGTGTTAAGTGGTTAACTTTAGCAGGCTTTGTGTGAGATTCAGTGGAGCAGTATCTAATGAACTGTCAAATCTTCCCACTAATTGCCTTTTTCTCTCCTCCGCTGGACTCCAATCGAACTGAGATGACCCACGTATACACACTTAGAGAACAAATATACATGGCATTCACTGACTTGACACGTCATTGTAATCCAAGGTTAGGCAGTTGTTCTGCTGATATTGGAGATGACCTTACTTAGTTCATAAATCTATGAGTTGGCGAGCCACGGGAGTGAGGTGGCTATTTGTGGATGGCTGTCCACGGATGCATGCTGTCACTATGAACCAGGAGCAGGTGCGCCCTTGTCAAAGAGGGCCAGGTGTGAATAGCCAGTGTAGAGTGATGGTCCTGTTGGGGACATTCTAAACCCAACACCAGACATTCTGTCCATTAGATCTTCTCATAGTGTGTGACATAGTATAAGTGAGGAAAGGGCTTGTTAACAACACTCCTAAAAACAAAAGTGACAAATATTCATTTTCAACTGATAGTTATACTACCAGTTTAAAGATACAGTAACCCCCCGCTCTTCACGTTGGTTACGTTCCAAGAGTACCCGCGTATAGTGAAAAACCGCGTTGTTGTGTTGTGATCAAACAAATGCCTAAAAATGACTATTTTTATAGTGTAAACCCTAAAAAATACCTAAAAAACACTTTAAAATTTCATTTTAAAGTTTAATGCATTATCATTAAAGAAAATGCAAAGTTAAACCTGTATTCACCTCTTTTAATTTAATTTACGGTAATAAAAATTCAGGGCTTTAAGAAGGACAAGATAAAAAACTATAAACACTGAGACACTCCACGGGGGAGATTCTGGTCTGCAGCTTCCACAGACGCTGCAAACAGCAGCAGAAAGGAGAAATAAATAATCAGAATCAGAATCAGAAAACTTTATTGATCCTGGAGGAAATTGCTTAAAAACCGGGTCACTGCCGCTAGTTGCGTTAGCATTAGCAGAGTGCAACGAGTGCAACACTTGTCCACAAAAGAAACATTCAAATACCTCTCTCTACCCACATGTTTAGAAAGAGCACAGCTTACTACGGTAATACTAAATGTGAGAAATGTTGAAAATTGGGGAGAAAAAAATTAAAACACTAAAATACAAAGACAAGACACAGAGCAATCACAACATGCTGCCGCAGGCTCACGCCTGCGCACTACATAACGTTCTCGGATTGGCTACTTTCAAACCTCCCACCTCTAAGTACAGCGAGCGTGGGATGCGTCAAAGGGCAGCAGCAAATTAGCAGCAAGGAGAAATAAATAACGTTCTCGGATTGGCTACTTTCAAACCTCCTGACGCGTCTTCTATATTTCTTGTTATATTTTATATGGAAATGTAGCTGAATTTACGCTGAATATATATATAGTGCCACACAAAAAAGGCAGAGGATATTTGCAGTTTCCGCATTATTGTGGGGATTAAGTGCTTGTAGTTAAGTGCTTGTGTTTGTTCATTGGTTCATTTGGGTTTATGTTTAGTATTTAGTTGTGGCTCTGACCGACCTAGGTTGTCGGTCAACCATCGCATTAGCCTGTTCTGTTCTTGTAGGAAAACAAATCACCCGTTTTGGTTTTGGAGTTTTGGAAAATAAAAGAAAATGAACAGCACTAAAGGCTCGTGGTGTTTCTACACACGCCCTGAGGTCACGGAATGGGCTGCAAGATGTGACATACACAATGTAAAGGTTCTACATCAATTGTATGATCTCTATCAGAGCCTTTATATGAACTGGAGTTTATACTAGAGGTAAATGGGGTTCTTTAAAAAAAACAACATACACTGAAAAGCCATAGCTTTCACTGACATGTGAAGTAAATAACTCGTATTAGCTCGTTACAGTGGCACCTGTCAAGGGGTGTGATATCTTAAGCAGCAAGTGAACAGTCAGTTCTTGAAGTTGATGTGTTGGAAGCAGGAAAATGGGCTAGTGTAAGAATCTGAGTAACTCGGACAAGGGCCCAATTGTGACGGCTTGATGACCGAGTCAGAGCATCTCCCAAACGACAGGTCTTATTGTTTATTCCTGGAATGCAGTGTTTAGTACCTACCCAAAGCGGTCCAAAGAAAAATAACCAGTGAGCAGTTAATGGGGTCATGTTGAGATGACACCAGGATGCACTACAGGAAAAAGTCAAGCTGGTGGAAGCATTGCGTACTGCTGGGAAACCTTAAATTCTAGTGGATGTTGCTTAGACTCATCAACACCTAAAAAGGCAACAGTATTCCCTAATGGCAGTGACTTTTTTCCACGAAAATGACAAAAAGTTCAAGGAGTTGATTTCTCCTCCAAACTTCCCAGATCTCAATCAAAATGAGAATCTGTGGGATGTGCTGGAAAAACTAGTCGGATCCCAATTCACAATTTACAGAACTTAAAGGATCTGATGCTAGATATCACAGCACACCTTCAGAGGTCTTGTGGAGTCCGTCCCTCAAGGTAGACTGTTTTGGTGACACTCTTGGGACAATGTTAGATAGTGTAAGGTGGTTTTAATGTTTTTGCCGATGGGTGCATATTACAATGACATATATTGATGCATATTACAATATTATAATGATGCTTTGTCAGTTGCTCACTTAATATGACATTTTAATATGAATATATTTTTGTAATGAATGTCTTGTGAAAAAAAAAACAATGCAATGTATATTAAAATGTAGACAGGCAAATGCGTTTTACAGAAATCATATCTGAAAGCTCATTGGTTTATAATATAATCAGTGATTTGTGTCCGTTTTGGGTTCAAAATCTAGCATAAATCCAGCTGTGAGCAATGTATTGAGAAATTTTTTTTTTTAATCCTTCAGAATGTTACAAAAATGGCTCTTCCAAGAAATGTTCTTTAGGGAACCAAAATACTTTCCTCTGTTGGATTGTGTGTTTAAACTTATGACTGGTATTGTGTATTATATTATTTCTCATTATTTCTCATGCTCAATGTAACTCCCTTGTGCAGAGCATGAAAATCACTACTTCCACCTTTTAAATTATTCATCTCCTCAAATGGCACAATCTCACAACACTGTCATTCCACCTCTAGTGACATGAAAAGAGCACAACGTGACAAAGTCGAAAATTCATTGATTCTTTTTCATGAACTGCCACTGAGAGAAAATGAACTCATACACATGCATAAACTTAACATTTCGCTTGTACATAGTTCTTACTCTGATAGAGTTTCTTCAGCAGAGCCCAACCCAGACACAGGGAGAACACACAAACTCCAAGGAAGGCGGCCCCAACCAGGATTTGAACCTAAGACTTTCTCGCTGTGAGGTGACTAAATACCTCATCACCATGCTGCTCACACCATTTTCAATTTAATATGAATTTTTATTCTTGTTCATTCTCATTTTCTTTCACTTATCATTCATTTTCATTTCATTTTAAACAGCAAGGTGTCCCAGGGAAGAAACTGTGATTTGTCAAATGACAAATTACAGACGTTTAAATGTAAATGCACAGTATGTAGTAAAGTAGCATGTAACATAGTATAACGAAGCAAAATATGTTACTGTTGTGTATAAAAAAGGACGCAGAAGTGCTATGTAGGTGTGTAAGCGTGGTGCTCCTGTATTTTCAATATACTCCATATATATTTTGGACTCTTTCAAATAACTCAATATACTTTTCTGTATGAGACTTGAGCAACAGGAGCCACATCACTGTGGCCAGAGCACTGGGTTGGCGCTTCTCTGAAATGGCTAGGCTTATACCAACAATTATACTGGTCACCACCAACTGAAGACCTGCTGTGGCAGGAGTAACCAAAATTACAGGAGGAACGTGCCAACCCATCATGCATTGCACCCTGCTTAGTATTCGGCTACACAGCAATGGAACAACCAGAGTGCCTATGGTGACCTCTCTCAATCAAAAGTGCTTCCAATGTCTGCACAAACAACAGATGAACATCACCTGGTCCCATGCATCCCATTTTCTTTTATATTACACGAATGGTTGCTTTTGTGTGCACTGCTTTACTGGGGAAGAGATGGCAACAAGGTACACTGTGGGAAGAAGTCAAGCCAGTGGAGGCAGTGCGGTGGTCTGTGAAGTGTTCTGCTGAGAAACTCTAGGTCAAATGCAAATCAGTTTGTCGACTTAAACATCATTGTGGACCAAATACACCCAAATGTCACTGTCTTCCTTCAGCAGGATAATGTATCAGGCCATACTCTACACATTGTTCGGGAATGTTGTGAGGAACATGACGAAGAGTTCTAGGTGCAATCCAACTAAGTAGAATGTCCACCAGACATGTTTACACTGGTCATCCATAAGATTAAGGCTGTTTAGCCATCTGGATCTACAGCCCTAAATGTTCAATTAATTGTCCTGGATCTCAAAAATATTAAAAAATGACTAATAGCCAGTAGCCTCAAATCATAATTACATGGTTGAGGTGAAAAAAAAAAAAAACGTTCCGACAAATCAAATCTATTTCCACATGGTAAACAAGTAAGTACTATAAGTTCGGAGCTTGTTTTTTCATAGTAAGCATGAACATTTTCAGCTACAGTAACTATTCCGTGGGATCGGACCTGAAGGGCTAGCCTTCACTCCCCACACGCATCAATAAGTCTTGGGCGTCCATGACCCTGTCGCTGGTTCACAGGTTGTCTTTCCTTGGACCACTTTTGATAGGTACAAGCAATCTGGCCCTTGTCAAGATCAATCAGATCCTTACGCTTGCCCATTTTTCCTGCTTCCAACACATCAACTTCAAGAACAAGACTGTTGACTTACTTCCAAATATATCCCACTCCTTCACCTTTGAATTGGCAGTAATGTTGTGACTGATTGGTGGAGAACATGGATGTTTATGTTTAAATGGTGTTTCATGTTTTTTTTTTACTATTAATCATCTCTGCCACCAGCAGGTCTATTTAAAGTGGCTATTTTTGAGAGCCATTTTTGTACCGATTTGTGCAAGAACCTTTTAAAGAACGAAATAACCCAAAGGCTTCATACCCATTAAACGTTTTTCCTGGAATCATACACCTAAGCCAAGAACCACCAAGGAGCTTTCAGAGTAGAGTGAAAAGAGTGGAGACTTTCCCTTGTATTCCAGGAAGAGCTTTTATGAAACTGGAGCACCTATTGTAGTCTCCGGGCTTTGATTAATGCTGTGTGTTAAGCAGCTGCCATACGGCGCCCTGTATTACGTAGCCTGATGACTTCTCAGAGAATATTATTCTCCAAACCTTTGGATTGCTATATCTTTCTGTTGATTACAGATAAAGCATGATAACCGAATTAGAGCTTTGATATAATAAGCCTACAGGGATGTTACTTTAATGGTCAAAATGCCCAAAATCATTTTGCACAAACATGATTATGACTTGGAACATTTGCTGTACCATGGGAACAAGGCTATTATAAATCTGCATGCTCGTATAATGCAGACGTCCACAGAATCAGGTGGCTGGCATGCAGCACTGCTGCATTGTCTGATTCGCCTGCCTGCCTCAGCTAATTAGCATGATGCCTCCACATGCTGGTGGAGCAACCTGCCATAGAGATGGCATTAAAATCTGCGGAGGTGAGCGTGCAGACATTCATTTACAGAGGGGTGATAAAAGGATGACCTGTGGATGAATGGAGTGCAGCTCTGGGCTTTATCTGTTTGTTTGAGGAATGGGAGGCTGACAACAGCCACACTGCCATTAACAACAGACGGGACTGAATGATGACCATTTACAAAGGCCTTCCGTGCTAATTGTAACCAAGTTCGGAAATGTGTTTACCGGCAGCTCTTAATTACGAGTTATTTTAGACCCAGAAAACAAGGTGCTTTTTGTTTATACAAGAGAACAGAGGATGCCTGCTTTTAAAATATTCTGTTGATGCACTATATGTCCAAAAGTATAGAGACAACCCTCCTAATTTGTAAATTCAACTAACGTGTATCTTCTTAAAAGGCATTACTAATAAAATGGGACACTCTAAAGCATGCCACGCCTGAGCTGATCATTCCGTTCAAACAGGGAATAGTAGATTTAGATTTTTTCCTCAAACAGGTGGTTTTTCCCTAATGACACTTCATCTGTTTATGAAAGCTCATTAAACACTCACACAACACAAAGAGAGACAGAGTGGCAAAGAGTGAGGGAAAGAGAGAGAGAGAGAGAGAAAGAGACAGTGAAGGGAAAGTGACCCTCTACCTCTAAACAACAAGGAACAAATCAGCCATCAATCCATGAGTGAAGTGACAGAATAATGTAGTCAATAACACTTGCGCGCAGGCCGCGGCTGCTTACTAAGAATAGGGCCTGTCAGATGCTGTCGCCTAAATGCTGGCTGCCTCATCATCTGTCACCAGCTGCCCGCCACTGTTTTCCCTTCGGGTAGCACCAAGATTACATCTTCCCGTTTCTCCAACTTTCTCCTGACCCATGCGTGCAACGCCCAGCGCGCATCAAACGGTCCATGATTTATTTGTTTTCCTTTTTTTTTTGGGAGGAGTTTAGTTTAAATCTAAGCTGTGTGTATCTGAACAGCATACCCATGGCCGCAACATGAAATCTCAGCTGTCACCTCACAGGAATGAAGCCAGAGAAGCGTGGGTGTACAGACATTACATCAGAGCGAATGTGTAGGTGTTTTTCACCCCTCCAGGCTTGGATTATTTAATATGGGGCTTTAAATTTAAGTAGACACTCTAATTGGCTGCGCATTAATATACAGGTTGACGTCGTGCTGTGAATCCGTTCTGCTCCATGATTCTTAAACAATGACATTTGGTACGGCAATGATTGTTTTAATAAACCAACGTTGGAATAATTTGTCCTCCAGCAGAAGCGTCTATAATTGGATGCGTATTCAGGTGCTCAAATTGTTCACTAGAGGCTCGGGCGCCTGGGGCAGGTGTGTCTAATTTGCATCTTATCACACCTTGTAACACACCTCTACACAATCCTCCATACCCTCGTCCTATAAATATTTTCATACAATCCTCCGTATACCCTTTTTCCTCCGTATACCCAAATATTTACATTCTTAGAAATAACAAAATAGAATAATAATAAATACTTTTCCCTCTTTTTTGCATAAAATACAAATCAAAGTGCTTAGCAACCAAATAACACACAGCATAAAAGCATTCCAGTAGGAATAACAATAAAAACTGTGTTCTTGAGATGTGACTGTATTTAAGCTGAATGAAAGTAATCTAAGTGATATTATTATGTGAAAAAGAAACAAGGACCTTCATATATTCTTAACTTAGGAACCACCTGAGGAGCTCTCATTTCTGTCTCTTTTCACTCTTGTCAACTCTTTTTATATTTAATTTCAGGACATGATCATCCATTCAAATGAAAAACAGCTTATTCACCGTTCAAGAGCACTAGTATCACTAGACAGAATTTATTGTATTGTGAGAAATTTTAATCTTTTCTTGTTATATGGGTATATATGGGGAAACTGATACCACGAACAATGTTAATCTATCCCAGACATGGTCAACAAGAACAACAGTACCGTCTTTCAGTTAAACATGTGGCAAGTTCAACCAATGTTTTCATGATTTTATTCTCATTATCAAGCATAGTGAAAGACGTGGATGAGTTATTAAAAGTGGATAGTTCTGAATAATCCTTATTCATGACACTTCCACTGGGCTGTGACCCTTCCAGAGTTACCCCCTGCAGAAAGGAAACCTATAGCAGCATCACAGCATGATCTCCCACAGATACCTCTCTCCAGCTGCAGTGAATTCACTCTGAATCTCTTGCCCTACAGACTCTTGTTCATCTCTTACACACAGAGAATGCTCCCTTTGAACTATTTACTATTTACTTAAGCCTAGAATAACTTTCATATTGGGTCTCAGTTTAACTAATGCTGGATAATTTAGGCCAAGCTAGGCCTGTCGTTTCATGGCCTTAACTGTACTCACTTCATTCAGTTTGACTTCCAAGGTTGGCATATTGCCCTTCCTGCCAGTACAGCGGAACCAGCATGTGCTAATAAGGTCAGACAACATGGCCATATTTGCAGTCTATCCTAGCCTCAGGCCTGGATGAACTGGTGCTTGGCTGGCCAGACCCTTGATGTCATTCTTCTACTTTTCCTCGTCTAGGAATCAGTGCCTGTCTTTTGTGCAATCCTTCCACAGTCATGTGCAGGCCTCAAGTGGATCTTCCTGAAAACCACCTTATTAGTGGTGATTACTCCAACTTCAACATGTCCTGGGATCTGGATGGCTTTGATGTCATGCCATGGCCAGTTTGGTATCACTCCTTTGATACATGAAGTGAATTTGGCCACTGACATTTATCACACTGATCAATGTTTTGTTTGCTTCGCTGACAGGATGAGAGGGACTCTTTGTCCAAGAGGGTGGTGGAGGCGATATCTATGGTGGATGTGGCCTATCAGTTACAAAGGTGCTAGCTGGGTCTACCTCCAATTCACTCCAGTTCTATTCTTTGGAAGAATGAAATAGAAAGTTAGAAAGGAATGAACTGTGGTAATGACTTTTTTGTACATCATAAGTTGGCTGAAGGTACAAGATAATTAACCAGTGTGCTATGCGCCACCTCTGGCGGTTATCTGGAACTCACAGAACCACAGGTCCATTCGACTAGCAATGTTCAAACAAAGTGAATTTTCCAAAGATTGTCTCTTTGTAGTCTTTAAAGTCAGCCTCTAAAATAATATCAAACAGTTATATCAGGTTTCACCTCTCCCTCACACCAACTCCCTCCCTGATTCTGTCTGTCACTCAGACACATGTCACATTAGAAATGATTACTTTTTCCTGTTTACTTTATTCATTTATTAATTCATTCCTTCATAACCTTTATGTTAACAGGTAATGCATTAAGAACAGATTCTTATTCACAAAGATGGCCTGGTTAGTGTCAGAAAACACATGTAAAACAAACAAAAAATTAAAAACACAGCAGATGAGTAAAAGAACACATGAACCATGGGCGTCACCACCATTCACTCTGAGGGGGATGTGTCCCCCTCACATTTCATAATTATTCGTTTGGACCCCCCCCACATTTAACATAAATAATTCGTTCACCCAGCGCTGTTGAA